>UYYG01000014.1:0-426969 GCA_900625125.1 Dracunculus medinensis | reverse complement strand
AAGTGGCCGAATGAACGCTTTGTATATTTTGATAAGAAAGTCTTCAGTTTTTTCATAAACGAAAGAAAAATAAAATTTAGTGTCTTTGAAGATTTCGTTACCATGGAAGGTCAAAATCGAGATTTTCATCCATGATTATTGCAAGATCGGAAATGTCAAAATGACTCTGAGACTCTACTAATTATTACCATTGATAAAAAGATTACGAACATCGAATCCTTTAGAATTAATATGAAGAACGCTACATTTTTGAAAGGAAAGGGTAATTTGCCTATCATATAGCTATTCTGTTCAGGTCCTACTGCAGTGGAGATAGGCTATCGCTTCTGCCATGAGAATAATAAATTTTACAATCATCAGCATAAAGATAGATGGTAGAATTTAATATCACTTTGGTTATATCATTTATATGGGGATAGGATGGCTCAGTGGGTTGCTCAATTTGGAACAGCCGAAGCTGCTGTTCGATTCCCCGCAGGAGCAAACCTGTACAAAAATCCAAGTGATGGTGGCGACTCACCTGTACATCTATCGCCGAGGGACTCCCTTGCATATTGCTCAATGCGACAAGCCAGTGGAGCGAGTTTAACCAGTAATAGTGAGGACTCTTAAGAAGAAGAAGAAGATATCATTTATATATAATAGAAAAAGCAATAGCACAATACAACTACCTTGGGGAGCACCAGTTTTAACATATGTTGTATCAGAAATGTTATTGACACATACAGCCTGGTGATGATCTTAATGTAATCTAAAACTTATACAGGTCCCCTGTAATGCCATAACTATCAAGAGTGAACAACAACATACTATGAGAAATAATATCAAAAGCTTTGGCCAAATCTAGATCACAAATGATACTATTTTTCCATTGCCAATTGATGCTGAAGGGAAAGGATTTGCCAGTATTTGTGAAGAAGTAGTAGATTTTTTTGTACAAAAGCCATGCTGATAGGTAGATATTAAATTATTGGCACCAAGATAAGCAAGTTATTTCTTGCAAATCAACACTTCGAGTACCTTGCTACCAACGCATATTAGGCTAATAATCTATAATTAGAAGGGTCATAGGTGCTTCCTTTTTTATTAATGGGAATTTATGAGACAATTTCCAAAATTTGGGGTTAAAGCCAACTATGAATTATGAGTAACAAATTAAAAAGTAAATCAGATTTTAAACGGTTCTCAGTGGATATCAGATTCCTTCAGATTTCTTGCAGATTCTAATTTAACAATTTGACTGTGGACTGGCATTCGATTAAATTGATGTAAGTAGATATCTCGCGTTTTATTTTCAAATATCTGAAGATATTATTAGAGATAACTAATAAAAAATTATTTCTTATGTCTCGTTATGGTAAGAAAAATTAAAAAATAGAGTTGAGTCATTTTTTTTCAACTATCTTTTTTTCTCTTTGATAATTTAAAGTATATAGCTTAGCTTAATTTAATTTAGAAACAATTAGAAAGAAAAATTATGGTTGAACAGAACTATTAATTAATTATATACCAGCCGCTACAAACAAAAAATAATTATAGATTATTTCTTTCGAAAATTTGGGATTCTATGAAGTTTAAAAATTTTAATATGCCCTATGTGGATTTTTGTAGCACGTATAATATAATTTATAAAATTCCCTAATTTCCAAAATTTTCCATCTCTACCGATTCAAAGGCATGGATACTTAAATAATAGTTGTATAGTTAGTTGTAATAATAGTTGTATAGTTTCCGCGAATTTTAGAAAGATAACCCCAAAAATTAAATCCCTTGTCAAATTTACTTCTAAAAGTTTATGAATTTTGATTATAAATGCGTGATTTGTGCACATTTCTATCATAAATTGCTAGCTCGTAAAACGCTATTTTGAGCTTTATAACAGCAAAAAAAACAAATTCATATCAAAGATACGTTGATGGCGAACAGAGAATACCTCGAATTCATACCGCACCATGCTATGCTTAGTTGCATATCGCCGAACAGCGGAAGCAAAGGAGAATATAATGGTTCAGCGGGTCATTAATCAATTCAGAGAGCCCATACAGAGGTCTTAATCCATGCAGGACCTGTCATTCAAAAATTTGAGTGATGCTGGCAACTTAACTGTATTTTTTTAAAGAGCATTCACCATTGGTGGTTAGACTAGCTCCGCTGGTTTGTCGGACCAGAGAGTTATGTTAAAGAGTCTCTTGCTGATAGAACTGAGCCATCATCCGCCAGCATCATCCGATTTTTGAACGAATTTGGACTCTTGTCGAGAATAGAAGCTTCAGCGTTCGCTCTGAACTACTCTGAGCAAGAAGCCATTGAGCGATCCATTCTCCTTTGCATTCTTCGTTAGACGAAAGACGCTGCCGTGGTGCGTCGAACGTATTCAAACCCAAGCCTCGATTCTTGGTGGCTATTATTTTATCATATCATGTATTTCTATCATTAAGCGATTCACTGGCAAGATTTGTCAAATTCGACAGGTTAGCCGAACCTAACTAAAAATGCTAAGCAATCTTTTAAAAAAATTTCCAATATTGTTGATCAAATGCAAAAATCAGTGATAATCTATTAAAGATCAATGTAAAAAAAGAAACTGGAACTTACGCATTCAACTTAAATAATGAAATTATTGCTGACAAAAAATATGCAATAGCACTGAAGCTCGTAAATAATGACATTGTTGAGCTGTACACATTAGAATAGTTGCTTATAAAGAAATTTGATTTAGTAGATTGAATTTGACACAGTAGATTAACAAGACGAGGCGTAGTTCCCTCGAAGAGGTTGAAGAACAAAGGACTTTATTAATAATAATTTGAGTTTACATCTCACACATGAATATTTCTAGAATTCCGATTAACACAAAAACATATTTAGTGGGAGTCGTTTATAACAAATATTGCGATAGATGTTCATTTGAATAACAGAAAAAACTGTAAAAAATCTGATTACAGTATAAATTATAATAAGATTGGTCATAAAATAAAAGATTTTACATGTAAATTAGTTTTTTAGCCATAAAAAAGAGGATGTGAATTTAGAAAATTAAATCAAGATAACACAAAAAAACACATTAAAAAATAACTTTAGGAATGTTGAAATCCGTTACGTGATTTCATAACATTTATTTACAATTCGAATAATTTATTTTGTTTTATTAATTTGGTTCGCTATTCGCGACATTGCTTAGATGATTAGTTAAATTTTTTTTAATATTTTCAGTGATTACCTTATGATATATAGATTTTAATTAGCAAAAAGCTAGAATTTACTAACATTCAATCAAGTGATGCTAATGATGATCTAAGAATAACCATTCTTGATCGATATGTGTACTAATTATATAATTAATATTATCTAGTTAATTATGATTGTAACCATTTATTCGCTCATTTATTTCACCTAAGAATGGTAAGAAATTTATTTATTCAAATTTATTCAAAAGTAAGTCAAATTATTTTTTTACGAAATTTCATGCCAATCTATTTTGAATCCTCCTACATTTACCAAAAATTGAAACAAATTATAATTGATGAAATAAAATTTATTTAACAATAAAAAGCCGGTCTTTTTTGCATTAAATTTTCCTTTTTAATGAATGATTGCTTCAATAAATGATTTTTGCTAGCTGTGCACCTAAAAATTGTTTCACTTCTATAATCCGGTCAAAGATTGTTTGAAAAAAATCGTTTCAGTGGATGGACCAGATGGCTTCATGGAACTAATGAGGAAAAAGAAGTTTAAAGGCAAAAACGCATGTTCAAGTCTGATAAGTCTTTAATAATTAGTAAAAAATTTACTCATTAATTCTTGCTTAATTCTTGTAGTTGTATATCTAGCGTCAATTTCTAGTCGATAACTTCTCCTTTTGATTATAGTGATTGTTACTTTTCATAAAAATTTTTTTTTCTGATTTGCATGGTTATTAATGTTTTCATAGCCTTAGAATGTAATTTTCTATCGAATTTTATGAATGGCTTAATTCTTCACCATTGAATGCCATTGAATGATCCCTCAGTTTATCAATTTATTTATTCAAATTTATTCAAAAGTAAGTCAAATTATTTATTTACGAAATTTCATGCCAATCTATTTTGAATCCTCCTATATTTGGTACAAGTATATTAAGTTAAATGCATGAATATAGCCATTAATGATTAAAGTGGAGAGATGATGGTAGGAGAGATAAGTGCAACGGATTTTTAATTAATAAATGGCAACTATGTAAGGATTGTTGATTCTATTCCAATTTTTGATAAGTTATTAAGTCTAAATAATTTATCTTTTTCAAGATTTTTATCGAATTCCATGTCGACATTACAAGTTAGTTAGCCAGAAACAATTTCTGAACATATGGCAGCAATATCTTCGTTTCTTGAACCAGATCATTTCCTTTTAGATTTTCTGGCACCATACATAACATCTCTGCAAAATTAGCTAGTTACATTTATGATCTTGTTTATTAATTTATTAATTTAATTTAACGTGACAAATATGTTTAAATTAGAAAGAAAAAGGTTGTGTCAAGGATTCTAATCATTCCATGATTCGAAATATCGAATTTTTTTTCAAACCGAAATCATTTATCTTAATTTGCCAATAATGGTCAATCAGTAGTGCCTTCTTTTCTGATTTTGTAAAATACACTTCAATTGTTAACATTATTAATGTTTTAAGCTCTTAAGCTTATTTCATTTTAGATAAACTGCACATTATATGTAGCTTAATTTTAGATCATAAGATTTTTTTTTCATCAATTAAGTGTTTAAATTCCAGGTTATAAGTCTTATAAACCATCTTCTTAGAATTATCAATGGGCGTTAAGTAATTAATTTTTACTGAAGAAAGTAATTTTTACTGAAGAAAACTGGCACAATTAAAAAAACTAGAAAAGTTATCATATCAAATGAAGTAAAGAAATCCACTGAACAATTAATTTTAGGTTGAGGTTATTCTACTTGCTGTTTGAATAAAACATCTTTGCCACAACGTCATTTGGAGATAGATGATACAAGATGAAAAAAATAATACTTTTACAAAAAGATTACCTTATTTTTACGAGTTAGGCCTTCCAACTCTAAATAGCAATGTATACGGGACAGTAAATAATAGAAATGATATTCGCTTTCCTTAGATACATTCGCTCATTAAATACTGCTCATTCACTTGATGTCACTATGCTGATTGACATTCATACAGGTAACAAACAGCAATAAATATTTAAGAATTTTTACTAGAAGAAGTATCATTGTCAATGCAAAGTTGCGCAAAGTCGTCTTCTATCGCATTCATTTGATGATTCTGTTTCTAAAAGCAGTGATAATTTCTATCTGGCAATGTCGATTACTAGGGCAAAAAGACCAAATAATAGAGATGATATACGCTTTCCAAACATGAGGCTCCTATAGTTATCAAATCACATAGAGATCAGATTATTAAGTAGAAATAATATGTTTAATAACTGGTCTATTCTCGTCTAATAAGAAGAATTGAGCCCATAACACTTGAAATCAGTTGAAGTAATATACAACTCAAGTATTTACAGGATTTTGGAGATTTTAAATTAAAGATCAGTTCAATAAATTTTTGAAATTATATTATTGAAATTAATTGTTAGTTTCTTTTTCTTCTTACAACTCTCACTATTACTGGTTAGGCTGGCTCCTAGCTAAAAGAATAAGATGTTTCCAAGCGGCGCGATCTTATGCTATCGTCGACAGTAATAGAAGTTATTTCTTTTTCCATCTTAAGACCATATATCGCTGGTCCATCTATACGTTCAAAATCTTCCCTGACTGTATCATTAAATTTTTTAAGGTTTTTTTAAAGTTTATTTCTAAAATGTGAAGTCTTCTGAAAGTTTATTTCTAAAATGTGAAGTCTTCTACAAGTCTTCTACAGTTTTTTCGATTCTCAAAACTGAATTCGATCACCTAAAGTGAAAAATTAACTTTTTTTTGCAAAATTTCATACTTCACAGTAACCAAAATCTGCTTTAAAGGAAATTCATTTTGAACTGTTTTGTTGAATTGCTTCTTTTGAAACAAAAAGAAAAAACTAGATGAAGGATAGTTAATATGATTATTAAAGCATTTCAGTAACTTCGCAAAAAAATTTGACTTTTTCGTTTTTTCGTGAAAAACTTGTTTTCGCAACTTGTTTGCTTTAGTCTTTTTTCAAAAGTCTTATCATATCTGCTTTGTTGGCTCTACTTGCTGTTTGAATAAAACATCTTTGCCACAACGTCATTTGTACTTTTACAAAAAGATTATTGTATAAATGAAGGGCAATATGAGGAAATAAAGATACCGCCATTTACAGATTTGCTTTCTTTAATAGATAGTTGCGAATAGAAAAAATGGTCGAAAGGAAATTGCAAGAAAATGCAATAACCAAATAGTTTTGGCATTCAACCTTTTATTTAAAAAATTTGGCTTAGAGGCAATTTTAATGCAATGAAATACTATCAACATTTCCATTTCTTAGTTATGTTTTACATAGAAAATCTAAGAATCTAAATGAAAATTACTTGTGCTGCCTATTAATTATTTATTTATCAACTCAGATCACAATAAATACAGCATTTTCTTGTTTTCCACAAATACTTTTGAATCGCAGTTCTTCAGAATGACTAATCGCAATGACAACTGATAAAATGAAAAAGTCCTTTAGAGCTATACATGAAAGTAACATATTACAAAATATGGAAATCGGTACATCGAAGATGGTATTTTAAAAGTGGAAAAAGTCGTGGTGACTGCTAAATGGATACGAACAATTCTCTTCATGATTATAAATGATTGACCGATTGCGACCGTGCAATCTCGGACTTTTATGACGCCGACTGCTGTTTCCAGCTTCAGTAACCTTAATGACAAATTCACTCTTCCAATTATTTAATGTTTTAAATTTAATGTTTTAAGTTAAATGTTGATAATTTGAGAAAGTTAATTAATTTAATAGATTCAAAATTTTAAGAAATTTCTTTATTCGAAAACTCTAATGGACTGATTTAGAAATGAGATATTTGAAAGACTAACATCTAAAGAGAAACCACGAAGCATTGTTCTACGTCCACTTTTATTTGAATCTTTATTAGGTGTAATTCCGATATGATTATTTGCAAATGATCCTTGAACCTAAAAAAAACCTCGATCACTTATTTACTTATGATTTGTCATTTAATCATCAAATTCGTTCCGTTGTTTAATTTTGCTCATATGAAATCCGAAAAAGAGATTTTACAATACTGCTTTTGATGCGATAAAACTTCATATGTTTAGAAAGATGGATAATTAAAAAGAAAATGAAAAAATTATGGTATATCTAGGAACTAATTGAAGAAAAAAAAAACCTGATACAAGGAAATATATCCACAGTTGCGGATGCGTAATCTCTCACATAGATCCATTGCTTTCAATCTATTGGATGGATGAAAAATTGTTCCAAATTCGCATGTAACTACATATGGAAATGGACGACCGACTAGATTTCTGGAAAAAATTTTATCATAAATATTTTCCACTAATTTCATTGATACATTTTTTCCTATGAAACTAATTTAACTGCATAAATAATTGTTGAAGATTTTTTTCAAATTAAAATGTGACCCATAAATTCAAAAAATGATATCTAATTTATCGAAATCTTCCTAAAAAGAAGTCAATGTGCTAAGAGAAATATTTTAGCCATATCGGCTTATCGCTGGCATTCTTTCAGTAACTGGTACATGCAGCAATATGCATTCAATAAACATTGAAGTTTTTTTCCAGTGAAAAAACCTTTTTAGCTCCAATAAAGCTCCAATGAAAATCTAAGTTGAAAATGCACTTTTTTGAACTCTTCTCTTGATTTTAGCCGACAAGTAAGTACAGTTTCCTTAACTAATCTGTATTAAGCGAACATTTCTAACAAACTTAGAAGCATTTTTGTCATAAGAAATTTTTTTCTTTGAATGGAATGGAAAATTTTAGAAAATTCATTTCAGAATAAAAAATTTTAAAAAAAATAGTAAAAGAAGTTAAACTTATTCTCAGCAAGTCGCAAAAATGAAATTTGTCTTAAATTCCAGTTTCTTGGTGAATATTTGTATATTTCTCGAGCGCCTGTCCATGCTAACCAAGATTTCTCTAACGATTGAAGCTGAATTTCATTGTTCAAAATTATATCGAAACAAATCAAAATTTTTAGCAAAGTTTCTATCTAAACAATTTCTATTAATCAAACTAATAATAAATTTCTTATGTTCCGTATCTTCATTTGAATGATGTCGATAAAGCATTTAGACTTTTAGATTATTTTTCCAATAGTGTTTACCATTTCTGGTTCTAGGGGCTCCAGTGATTGCTAGGTTAAAGCCCTTTCTTTCAAGAATCATTCGAAGATAGAAGTATGAGTATGGTCATCACTACTTGCACCATCACCCAGATTTCTTTTTTAACAGATTCACTCTTTATTATCACAAGAGAGACAAGAATCAAACTCATTTGATGTTTGCATGATTTTAGTCAAAGCAAAGGATATTTCTCAATGTTGTCCACAAAATTTTTCAAATGCAAAAATTTCTTTAATTCTTTAATTCAAATAAGTGCAAATGCAAGCAATAAATGCATATAAAAAGAATATGACTAATAATATAGGAAATTCGTAAGTTCCTCGAAACTTGGTTAAATAATTCCAATTATCAATACTATTAACAAATTTCAATATTGATGGGCATGAGTGGACAACATCAAGAACCTGCTGAAGATTTATTAATAATTATAGAATGACCAAAGCCCATTCTCTCAAATTAAGGGTCTATGTTGACTATCAGATTTGAATAAATGACGAAAAAAATGAAAGCATATTAAAAACCTACATTGGTTTGACCATCAAGTACTTTGAAACTTATAATAATAAATCCAGCATGTCGATGAGAAGGCAAATGAGAATCACGTTGAGTGGTTTTGCGCAACGAATATAATTCCTCATAAACGCCTGAAATTTATTGCTATTATGATATATTGAACCTAAATTTCAAACCAAAACAAACCAAATATTTTAGAAAATTTTATTTTTTCATCAAAAATTTCTAAAATTTAGAATTTAAATCTAATTTAATTAAATAAACAGGATTTCTGATGAATTTAATACCTTAGCAATGTCGCTCACAATTTCCAAGAAAGGTGACAGGACATACTTTAACAATTATCGAGAAATCAATCTACTAGACATCTTCGGGAAGATTTCCATCACCTTTCTGCTCAATAAACTTAAGACAATAAAGTACGAGACAACAGGAAGCCAGATTTAGATAGAGCACAGTTGTATTGACCAGATATTCACGTTAAGAAGGGTGTTGGCACATCGAATATCGAATATTTGCAACCCATTGTGCCTGTTTCATAGATTTTACGGCTGCCTTCGATTCAGTTTGATAGAACGGCACTTTGGAAGATGATGGTACGCAGTGGTGTTCCAGATAAGATTATTCGGCTCATAAAGGAATTTTATCAGCGTATCTATCGGAAACTGACAGACTTCTCCTTCTTCTTCTAACAGCTTTCACCATTACTGGTCAGGCTGGCTTTGCTGGCTATGAGAGTAAGACGTCTCCAAACTGCTCGATCCGACGCCATCACTAGTAATAATAGAAGCCATTCCTTTTTCCATCGTCTAAGTTCATATATTGCTGGTCCACTTATACATTCAAAATCTTTTCTGACCGTGTCAATCCAGGTCTTGATTGGTCCACCTCGCTTTTGACGCCATCTATTACTCAGTTTAGCAAATAACGAAGTATGCGTCAACTCTTGTGGTGGACGATGGAGAATGTGCCATAACCATCGAAGGCGACACTCTGTAATAATATTATTAATGCAAGTGGCATTTGAACGAAGATTGATGCAATCACGTAATATTTTATCCGTTCGACGGACCCGTAAAATATATCTTAGACAAAAGTGGTCAAAGGTAAATAGCTTCTTAATTCTCCATTCTCATTGGCCATATCTCAGAACCATATAGCAAGATCGAACGAATCACGGCTATATAGATGCGGATTTTAATGGTAATTTCACTCCATAAAGGTTTCGACCGGAAGAATGCATTTCTAGCTGCTTTGATCCGGGCTATAATATCTTTTGCTTGGCCCTGGTATTAGAGAACCCAAGGTATTTCAAGTCGGGCACTTCCTCGACCGGCAATGAATTGATAAAAATAGGCATTTTGTCGACTTCTAGTAAATAAGACGAAATACGTTTTGTTTACATTGAGTCCGATTTTTGCTGCAGTTTCTGACACGCTATTTAGCATTACTTGCATTTCGTCATAACTATCAGCAAAAAGAACTATATCATCAGCGTATTTAAGATTTGTGAAACGATGCTTTGAACTGATTTGTACACTTCTTGAATGTCGACAAGCGATGTCCATTACTAAGTCTATCGCATAATTAAATATTGTAGGGGAAAGGACACAATCTCGAAGGACACCAGTTCTCATTTCGAAGGATTCTGTCAATTCCCCATATACACAGACCTTTGCCGACATGCGCTCATAAACTGCCTTTATGAGTCTAATGATTTTCTCTGAAACATCGTCACGTTCCATCATCCACCAAAGCGCCCCTCTATCAATTGAATCAAAGGCAGCCACAAAGTCGATGAAACACGTGACAATGTGACAGGTAGCAAAGCGATGTTCTAACGTGAATATCTGGTCAGCACAACCACGCCATGGTCTGAATCCAGCTTGTTCAGGGCACATTCTGTTGTGCTGTACTGCCATAAATCTCTTGAATAGTAAGGAAGCAAAAATGTTCAGTAGGCTTATTCCTCGATAATTCTCGCAATCCTATACCTTTTGTCGGGAAAGACCGAAAATAAGGAACAAAATAATAATAACGGTAAGAATTCATAAAGCCTTTTTAAAATTCAAAAAGGGAAAAGCAACTAATTTTTAACAAAGCCTCAATAATATGCAAACCACAAAATTGTTTTTTTTTTCTTTTTTCTTAATTCACGCATCTGTTAATTAATTTGTAAAACATCTTATTAATATAATCAATCAAATCAAAACAACAATTATGAAAATATTTCCTTTTGATTAAAAATAAACAAATTTTTATGTAGTTTTTGGTCTACCAATGTTTTGGAAGAACCACTCAGATTGGCAAAAGAAAACTCCGTTAGTGTTGGATTTGTAAGATCGAAATTCGCCTTCGCCTTGCTTCATCCCCTTTTTTTGGTTATTAACTATTTTGCCTTAACTTCGAACTTATTAAATAATCATTTTCATTTATTATCGTGAACTGTATTTAATAAATATTGTTATTCATTGTCTCAAAAACATTCTTTTCCAACAAAAAATTTTTTGGTGCAGAGAATATGACGACAAGGTCAACGAAAAACGCGCAACCAGCAATAACAAAACTAACTCCTGGGTGAAGTACGAAATTTTATTACCACAGAGTCAGGAGTTTTCGTTGGAAGAATTATATCAACAATACGAGGTCAAAAAAAGAATAATCGAAAATACACATTGGCTATTTGGAATTAGTCAATACAAATTTCTTTTGAGCTGCTTTGCTCCAGTCATCTGATTATTTCTTTCTTTCATACCAGGCACTAGTACATTTGTTAAAGGTTATGAATGATGATGAGTAATACGAAGAGATCGATCTGATGACCATCTTCTTTAGTAGTTTTATTGGCTTTAAACTTATGGATAACAGCATTTTCTTTTCTGTTGGCAGTTCGCAGTTGCAAACATATGGTTCGACGAATCAACTATATCCGGAGCAGCAGGTGGCTTATTATGGTTAAATTCTATCTCAGTGGATTTCTTCCATTTTACGAGGCATTCTTTAATACTTTTGATAGGAACACCATTGCTATCCCTAACCATTTCATCGTTCCCTAATAGCTGCTTCATGAAGAAGACGGAATAGTTCCTCATTATCACCTAATCGAGCTGCCGTCTCCATTCTCAAGGCCATCTTACTCCAATAGAGATTTCAATTCTGTACTGTTGTCGTTGCAATTCCTGGAAGCATCCGGTAGTCAGGATTTTAAATTGGTTTAAAATCTTTGAAATCAAATGTAGACTGCTGTAGTTATTGAGCATTATTGTTGTTGGCCTAATTGTCGCATTTGGATCATTTCTATGAATTTTTTTTCTTTTTTCATGTGAATTTCATTATTATTATTCTTATATTCTTAACATTCTTTCGAAAAAACTATACTTGCTTTTGCTAAGGTCCTTTAAAATCGTATGTATTGTTATCAAAAATTTCTGACATTCGTGAGGAAGGTGGACTTCCGATATGCAAGAAGCATTCACACTATATTTAAAAGAGTGTAGACAGTTATCGTGATTAGACTGATATGGTTAGGAAAGATTTTGAACGTATAGCTGGACCAGCAATATATGGAATTAGAGGATGATTTCTAACTGTCGACGATGGCATCAGATCGCACCGCTTGGAAGCGTCTTATCCTTGTAGCCAGTGGAGCGAGGCTAACCAGTAATGGTGAGGGCTGTTAGAAGAAGAGGACAATTCCAGTGAAACCAGTTGAAATGGAAATTTATGCATATATCTTATATTTTCGTTGCATATAAATTACATCTTTGTTATAGTTGTAGAATATATAAGAAAAAATTTGTCCTACTGAAACAATAATAAACATATGAAAGCAGACACAAGCTTAAATTTTAAATGATTTCAGATAATTGTTAATTATTAATTTTCAGTATAACTAGTAATTAATCTTTGTTTTGATCATATCCGAGAGTAAATGGTTTCGAAATTTGTTTTCATTTAATCTAACTTAATTTAAGCAAAATAATATATATCCAACGCTGGAACCAAAATTGAACGCAGTCATGCCTTTTTCAAATATTTTTCTTGGCATAATCATTCCTTTGAAGTAGAGAACGTTACGAAAGTGACATATCAATGGACTATTAGTGGCAAGATTAAGTGAATACAAAATGGGTGCTGAAAAATAACAAAATGCTTCATGGAAATTGAAAAAAAATTTCGTTATAAAAAAAAACATTTTTTATTTTATTTTATAATTGAATTTTTATTTTGGATATAATTTTATAAAGGATATAAATAATCTAGTTTAGTTCATACATCTAGTTTCATAATTCTTTTTCATCTATATATATATATATTATAATATATGTATATATGTATAATAATATATATGTGTACATATATATATTAATAATATATATATATATGTACATATATAAAATTACTGTCTTGCAACTGGTCATCTTCAATGAATCCAAGGGTGACCAATATTATTGATATAGCTGATTGGTACTAAATATGGTAGCACATTTTTGTTAACAAGCATACCAATTTTTCATTTTTTATCTTCTAAGAATTTTTCACTAAAGAAAGAAAAAATAGCGAAAAACAAACAAAAAAAGAATGTTAAAGAATGGATATTTTAAAAAATTAGATATTTATTCATTCAAATTTATTTATTTATTGAAAACCAGTCAAGGAGAGCGAAAACGCTATGTGCTTGTATTAATAACAACAGTTAAAAAAAACAAATAATAAAATTTAATAACAAGGAAAATAGAAAATATGACAAATAGTTTAAAGAGGAAATAAAAAGAAAATTGCAGAATAATATAATATAGTATAATTCGAAGCATTATAGTCAGATGGAAAAGTCGAGACTTCCTGAATGATGTGAATTTTTTAAATAATATCATAAATGATATTATCCTTTTTTTAAAGATAGCTAGGGATGGCGCACAATCTATATCGTTCGGCAATTTATTCCAGTAATTTATAGTACGAATAAAGAAATCATGAGTCCTTAGTTTAGTTTTACACATAGGTTTTAGTAATTTTAGCCCATTAGTTCTTGTTGGATTCAAATTTAGCCTAAAATTATAGTATTTTGAACAATCTAAATAACCATAACCATACAGAATCTTATAAGTATCTTATAAGAATCTTAAATCTTGTTTAATACGACGAACTGAGAGAGAATCTAGGTTATATTTTAGAGGTTTTCTTTTATAATTAAAATTGCAATTAGGAGAGAGGCATCAAAATATTTACAAAATATTTTATACAAAATATTTTTGGAATCTTTCAATCGTTTTACTTGATTTACGATATCTCGGGGAGTAACATGTACCATTGTAGTCAAGAAGTGGCCGAATGAACGCTTTGTATATTTTAATAAGAAAGTCTTCAGTTTTTTCATAAACGAAAGAAAAATAAAATTTAGTGTCTTTGAAGATTTCGTTACCATGGAGGGTCGAAATCGAGATTTTCATCCATGATTAGTCCAAGATCGGAAATGTCAAAATGACTCTGAGACTAATTATTACCATTGATAAAAAGATTACGAAATTACGAACATCGAATCCTTTAGAATTATGAAGAACGCTACATTTTTGAAAGGAAAGGGTAATTTGCCTATCACATAGCTATTCTATTCAGGTCCTACTGCAGTGGAGATAGGCTATCGCTTCTGCCATGAGAATAATAAATTTTACATTTAATAATAAATAATAAATTTTATAAATTTTAATAATAAATTTTATAAATTTTAATCATCAGCATAAAGATAGATGGTAGAATTTAATATCACTTTGGTTATATCATTTATATGGGGATAGGATGGCTCAGTGGGTTGCTCAATTTGGAACAGCCAAAGCTGCTGTTCGATTCCCCGCAGGAGCAAACCTGTACAAAAATCCGGGTGATGGTGGCGACTCACCTGTACATCTATCGCCGAGGAACTCCCTGGCATATTGCTCAATGCGACAAGCCAGTGGAGCAAGTTTAACCAGTAATGGTGAGGACTCTTAAGAAGAAGAAGAAGATATCATTTATATGCAATAGAAAAAGCAATGGCGCAATATAAATACCTTGGGGAACACCAGATTTAACAGGGTGTTGTGTCAGAAAGAATGTTATTGACACATACAGCCTGGTGATGATCTTAATGTAATCTGATACCCCGTTATATAGGTCCCTTGTAATGCCATAACTATCAAGAGTGAACAACAACATACTATGAGAAATAATATCAAAAGTTTTGGCCAAATCTAGGTCACAACTGTTTTTCCATTGTCAATTGATGCTGACCAATCGGAAAGGTTAGCCGATATTTATGAAAAAGATTTTTTTGCATAAAAATCAAGCTGATAGGAGGATATGAAATTATTGGCCTCAAGATAAGTAAGCAATTTGTTGCATGCAAATCAACCTTTCGAGTACTTTGCTACCAACGCATGTTAGGTTAATAGGTCTATAATTAAAGGATCATAGGTGCTTCCTTTTTTATGAATGGGAATTATATGAGACAATTTCCAAATTTTGGGGTTAAGGTCAGATTTCATAATGTTCTTATAAATTAAAAATAGAGTAAGATTCAGAGAAACTGCACATTTTTTATAAATTATTCATGGAATATTAACCAGACTTGTTGAAATGGCCGGCTTAAGTTTATTTAAATATCGGAGGGATTCATTTCTGCACTCCTATAACCAAATTAGTGTTTGAACGACAGTTTTTCATTTTTGTCAAATAAGTTTTTTCTTTGATTAAATACAATATCAATATCAGAGGTGATCACATTCTCATTATGTTGTAGAATTGTTTACGTGAATTTGCAAATTTTCTTTTGATGCATGTCCAGGAAGAATTTTTATTAATATTTAAAAATTCTTTTTTTTATTTGAAAAGTAATTATGAATGGTACTATGGAAACTAATTTGTATTTATTATAAAGCTTCTTGACATTTTTTTAAAGAGATTTTAAAAAAATGCAAATGCACTTAATGCTTTTTTCCTTAAAGGGATTTGCTCTATAAGGTATAAAATGATGCTATTAAGAAAATTAACTCTTTCATCAATAGAGAGAGTTAAACAAAATAAGAAATCCCGGTTTATTTCTGTGAGGATAGAATTAAAGATTTCATAATCACAATAACGGTAATTTCCATAATATCTCGAGGGAGCATAAAGGTTTAATTTTAATGAAGCATGAATAATATTGTGATCACTATTACAAAAAGGTTCCAGGGCTCTAATGCTATCAACAAAAGAAGTAGGAGTAGCTAACACAACATCTAAAATAGTTATGCCTAGTGGCAATCTTAACATGTTGCTCTAGGCCTATATAGGTACAAAGATTTAGAAAGTCCTTTTCAGATTTGCTTTTATTTTTCAAGCAACTATTTTCCTAATCTATTTTTAACATATTAAGATCACCAACAATTACATAATCGGCACCAAATAATTTTAATCTAACAGGTTTAAAGATCCCTAGTGAATTTACTTACATAGCCAGGTAGGGGGTATAGATTTAAAAGGAAATATTTCTATTATGAAGATAAATTTTATTTATTTATCAGAGATTCGAAAGAGGAACAAAGAGGAATAAAATAATCTCATTCGCTGTTGCTTTGAGAACGCCTCTGGAATATATTTTTACACCTATTTTCGTTATTTGTTGTTCCTTGAAATTTCTTTGCGGCCTTTGCTCGAAGGTTAATCAAAAGTTTTTTTAAGCCATGTTCCCTGAAGTACTTTTTGTAATTATATATTTATAATCACTCCTCGTTTAATTCAATAGAATCCATAATTATTACAATATGAATATGTTTATTATATAATATTAAGAAATGAGCATGATGATTTTATTTGATAGAATTTTATTGTAAACTCACTGAAAACAATATTTTAATATATAGAAATAAAAAGCAAAATTTAGAAAATTTCATTTTAAAAAAATCCCTTTTTCACCACCCACTCCTGGGTCATCCTCAACGTCGAGTCCTTTACCAAAGGCCTAAGACACTGAGGATTCTGCGCATTATCTTAGTTTCTAGCAATGCGCCTTTTTGGATAAAGATCTCTGATGCTGGAATCTGTTGAAGCCATTTTTCTAGTTTAAGTGTTTAAGTTCCAAGTGCTCCAATTATCATCATGATTACTTTGGCCTTCACTATATATATATGTCCTCGCAACAGTTCATATTGCCATTATAACAGAAACCAATGAACTGGTATACACCACAGCCACTGTAATTCTGGAAATGCTAAAATCAAAAATAACAATGCATGATGCTCTTGGAAAATCAGGCTGAAGAATAGGATCAGGGCAAAACAAAGAGAAGTTAGCTGATAGAACTACAGAAAAGTAGTTTGAAGAAAAAAAGTAGTTAAAAGTATGAAGATTAAGAACACACAAACACAATCTTTTTTAGAATAGATAATATCATTTATGATATTATTTTAAAAAATTCACATGCAAGAAGTGTGAAATCGCGATTTTTACGCGATTTTTACCATCCGATTATAGTTATTTCGATTTTTACTATATTTTATTATTTTGCATTATCCTCTTTATTTCATCTTTAAATTGTTTATTTTATTTTACTATTATTATTTTTTTGTTTTTTGTCATTAATTCTTATTATTTGTTATTTTAACTGATGTTATTAATACAAGCACATGGCGTTTGCGCTCTGCTTAGCTGGTTTTCAATAAATAAAATAAATAAATATAATGTTAATACTGGAGAAATATAAGGGCTAAAATCCATCAAAAACCTCAGAGACTGCTAAACAAAGGCTTATACCACTACCAACTGGACGAAGGAGATATGCTAGAGAAGCAGAGGCTGAGAAAATAAATGCCTTTCCAAAAAACCATATAAGGAGTGCACTCAATTGCAGTGCAACAATATGGTAACAAAACCACCAACAAACAGCAAAAATTTAACAATACTAGAAGAATATATGGCAGAAAAACTTTCATAACACCAATGCAAGGTGGCTGCAATAAAAACAAGAGACAGCAACCTCCCAGAGTAGGAAACAATTACCATCGCAGTCGGTAACATACAACAGCTACTCAAAAATGTCAAAAGTGTCGGACAGTACTTGGTCTGGACGTGGCCCACAAAGCTAATAGCTGTTCATGAGCACCTAGCAACAGCGCACCAGAACCAGTTGCTTGTGACAGGCTCTTATCCAGGCTGCTTAACATAAAAAGAAATGGTATGAACACCCTCATAAGGGAACATAACACCGTTAAACTACCGCCAAATAATCTGCTTCTCCACAATATGGAAAGTCCTGTCAGGCACCTTAGCCATCAAGCTTCATGATCCATATGAGCCAGTATATGAGTGTGGCTTAAAAAGGCATTGGGAGTAACATCAGAGGTTCCCAGTACCAGCTGCTCATAGATAAGGCAGTCGCTCTAGACTCAAAATTCCGGCAGACCAATCTAGTCAATGGGACTGTGGAAAATGACACATAAAATCAACTCGAAACAGCTTGCTCAAGTGACTGTCAAGTGCATATAGCCAGTCATGTACCAAGGCAATGCATTGTCTCCCTTACTTTTCTGCATAGGTCTAAATCCCTTCAGTCTGATAATCATCAGAAGCATATGGATACAAATTCAAGAGCGAGGCTACTATCAGCCATATACATGGATATATTAAATTATATACAAAAAGTGAACGATGTATTGACTCGCTCATCCATCTAATCGAATCTACAGCGAGGAAATTGGGATGTCCTTCGGATTAGAGAAATGTGGCAGAATGGTAGTAAAGAAAGGAAAAGTACTAATGACTAATGGGGTAGACTTGCCATCAGGACATATAGTAGAATATAGGCTAGTTAAAAGTACCTTGGTATCTTACGGTCACATGGTAACTACGATAAGAAGGCGAAGAAGATTATAACATCACCAAAGGACAAGACAAGAAGAACCAGCTCATGGGAAGAATAAAATCTGTGCCATAAATTGGTACGCTCTACCAGTCATCAGCTGGCACTGTAAGATGGACGAAAGAAGACATGGAGACTGCTGATGGAAAGACCAGGAAACTCCTCACGATGCATAGAAAATTCATATGACTGTGGAATGCCAAGGTATTTGTGGTGTGTATATTTGCTATATCCTGATGGCAGGTTCACTCCAAATTACTTTCTCTCTCTTTACTACCATCCGGCCAGACTCCTTTAATCCGAATAATATCCCAACGTCTTCGGTGTAGATTCATAGATTTTTAGATGAAGGAGCAAGTTAATGACTCGTTTATTTTTGGCATGTAACACGTTATGAAGGGAAGATAGCTGATGGTAGTTATCCACTTCTTTCGATTATCTAGATATTCAGTTCTAAAGCTATATAGAACAGTACTGGGACAATGTATCAATGTATCACATTGATATATACCCACTTCATAGCCACTACAAGCTGTTTTGAGTTGATTTCAGGTGTCGTTTTTGGTCCTGTTGACCTTGTATAGACCCAGACATTCAGAGTCCATGTGTGAGGTGTGAGGTATTGAATAACAGGATTCCCTATAGTCAGTCCAGACTACCAGATTGATCTGTTGAGGCCTTGAATCTTAAGTGATTGCTTATCTATGCGCTGCTTGTGTTTGGAACCTCTGATGCTATTCCCCAATACCTTTTGAACTATACTTATATACTAGCTCATATGGTCTTATAGCTTGAAAATAGCCTGATGTTTTCCAGATTGTGAGGAAGCAATGGTAAGTACTTGGACGGTGTCGTTCCTTTAAGGTGGTTTTTCATGATCAGTACCGTCACTCTCTATAGTAGCCAGTCTGGATGACAGCCTGCTACAAGCAGCTGGTTCATCTATGTTGTGCTCATGAACTGCTATTAGTTTTTTTAGCAAGTAAATGTGGATCATACGCGAACCAAATGCTGCCCAGCTTTTCATATTTTTAACGCTTTATTGGATGTTCTGCTATTCTGCTATAATAATTGGTTCGTGCATTAAGAGATTGCTATGGCTTGTTCTTATATCCTGTAACCATTTTGTATTGGTGTCCAAACATTTCCAGAATTGCAGCTGTGGCGTCAATTCATCTCTTATGGTGATAGCAAGAATTGTGAGAGTTCTATTCGCATCTTCCAGTATATCATCTGGTAGTACACCGAGCCTCGATAATTAGTCGAAGGTTGACTGATTGAGTTCTTCATGATTTTTTGCCTCATGTAAAATGTTGTGCTTTGCAATAGCGATGATGAAAGAGAATTTCCAGCCAACACCCCAGGACGTTGGATGCGTATTCCATTCTTTCGGTCTTCTTGTCTTGTATGTAGCACAGAGTTAATTAATCTATCTCAAGAGAGAGCAGCTTTCTATTATCTATGTTGAAGTGTTGTGCGACTAGCTATTTATCATCGATGCATGTATTCTGTCCAATCACGGTTTCTTCTTATATTTCTTATAACTTCTTTCATTAGGTCCGATATTGCATTCTATTAATTCCAGATTATATGTCTTATCCACAGGTTTTATTCTAGTAGCCCTTTTAACACTAGTCTGCTCTGTCTGTACAACACCTGGCACAGTTCCAGTAGCCCATTTTCCGTCAGAAAATCTTGGTTCCTCAATATCTGCAGCAGAGCTTGTTTGCCCAGGCTATTATTGAGCTGACATGACTCTCGTATGCGACAATATGATATCTGTGCCAGAGCAGATAAGTTTTCAGGTGATCTTTGGCCAGGAACCCTCAATGGAAAATTATATATTGGCTTCTTGTTATTGCATGTCATATTATTCGCGAACCACTATGCTTTTCCAGCGCATATGTATTTATAATGTAATCCAAAGTCAAAGAAAATTTTTAACTATCATTATTTTTACGATTCATTTCTGCATCTAAAACGACCGCTTACTTTAAGCAAAATGAATGAAAATAATAATATTTGTTTGAAAAAAATTGTTCAAACTTCCTTCAACAAATTTTGCATAAAACAACTTAGTTCCGTTATTTACATCTTCTTCTTCTAACAGCTCTCACCATTACTGGTTGGGCTCGCTCCAACGCCTACAAGAGTAAGACGTTTCCAAGCTACGCGGTCTGTGCCATCGTAATAGAAGCCATTCCTTTTTCCATCCTCTAATTCCATAAATTGCAGGTCCAGCTATACGTTCAAAATCTTTCTTGACCGTATCAATCCAGGTCTTGATTGGCCCACCTCGCTTTTGACGCCATCTATCAGACGGTTTGGCAAGTAGCAAGTAATGAAATATGCGACAACTCTTGTGGTGGACGATGTTTTTGTTGTGGAGGGCTGAGGTTATTGGGAAGGGATTGGCGAGATTTAGTATATGAGATTGGACAGGCGAAAATGATTTGAAACGGAGGGGATGCGGTTCAAAATTGTTGGTCTGATGGTTTGCCGTTTGTACTCAAGTAGGCTATGAATTTCTTATCTTTATTATAATATAAAATTATAAACAATAAGTTCAAGCGAAGAATTAAAAAACAAATGAAATAAAATAAAAAAGAAAAAGGGGGAGTTTTTTTCTCCATTTTTTTTCCAAATTTCCCATACATGACTGTAACCAAGGAATGTATACATGAAACAGACTCAGAATAAACATATAAACAAGGCCCAAACTCAAAAACTCAATATCAAAAAATACCATAATACCAAAATACCATAACACCTAAATGCCCAAAGTACCAAACACCAAATACCCAAATACCAAATACAAAAAAACCAAATACAAAATACAAAATACTCTATATCATACGCATACACATATTATTTCCATTAACCAAAAAAACATTTTGTGTGAATAGCATGGCGCGCATAATTAACAGATGTTTATAAAAACTATAGTTATTTCTTTATGTTTGGATAGTAGTGAGATTTTGTATAGAAAATTAGTTTTTTTTGGTATAAAAAGGAAATGGTATTTTAGATTAGAATGCTGATTCACAGCATTTATTTGGTGAATTTAATCTGTATGTTTTTTTTTTGTATTCGCCTTTTGTGGCAGACGACGGAGAACGTGCCCTAATCACCAAAGGCGCTGCTCTGTGATAACATTATACATTATTAATGCAACTTGTATTTAAACGAAGATGGATGCGATCATGTGATATTTTATCCGCTCGACAGACCCGTAAAATAGACAAGAATGGTCAAAGGTAAATAGCTTCTTAATATCCTCCACTCTCATTGGCCATGTTTCAGAGCCATATAGCAAGATCGAACGAATCACTTTATTTAGTTTTATTTAAGAGCAATTATTCTTTTTAAAAATCATTAAAATTATTTGAAAATTCAGAAAATTCACTTTTTTCATCAAATAAATTGTTGATTTTTCAGAAAGAGTAAAAAGAATAAAGAGTAAATCTTAAAAAGAGTAAGCAGACTTATTTCAATGAATTTTATACAGATTCTCTGAAATGATTCTTTGTTTTGAAGATTTTGGTAAACATTAGGTGAAAAAATGAATGACCTTTCATGATTCCTTATTTTCTAGGTTTTCACATCAATGTTCAATTTATTTAGGTAAAACAGTCATAAAAGAAAAATGCGCATAGTCCAATCGAGCGAACAATAAGAAAATTCCAGATATAATGTATCCGTTCAATTCCACGAATTTAAGCTTTCAGAAAAAATCCCAAAAATATTTAATTTTCATTTTTGTGTCCAAAGATTTTTAATTTTTTTTAATTGCTAATTTTAGCTTGTTAGTGTCTTTTAATAAAGACACTGTTTTAGAGTTTTCGAAACATCTCATGGTTTCATCAACAATCTGGCTTCACAGGGCTGACAAATCAGAGTAAAACAGTACTTCTGCGACATGCAACCTCACTTTTAGCTCTGCATCGATTTTCAGAAAGTTTTCAAAAATTAAAAATCTCAGAAATCTTCTTTCCAATTTTTTTTGCTCGTTGAATCAAAAAAAAAAATTCATTTCTCACTCCTTGTGGGTGTTATGGGTTCTTTACAAATGACTTGGAAGCTTGAGGGTTCTGCATAGCGTCAGAGATCTCTGTTCCTGGGATCTGTTGAAGCCACTTTTCTAGTTTAGGAATCACAGTCACAGTTCCTAGACTATTATTATCTATTATCCTATTATCACTGGAATTACTTTGGCCTTCACTTTCCACATCTTCTCTAGTCTCTCTTTCAGCCTCTTATATTTCTCTAACTTCTCATATTCTTTCTTCTTAACGGCGTTCCTGTCACTTGGTATTGTATCATCAGTGCTAATTTTTAATTCTTGTCCACCACTATGATATTTGGTTGATTGGCCAGTATTTGTTTGTTTGTCTGAATGGAGAAGTCCAAGATCTTCTGTTTATTATTCGGCACAATTTTCTGAGGAGTTTCTTATTTAGTCTTGGGATGGTCTAAGCTAAATACCGAGATGTTCCTGTAGATGATGTGCTAGCTACTTGATTATGCCTTTCAGTGTAAGTTATTCATGCTTGCGTTTTACATCATGCCGCATTATGTATTGGACTGTTTCTAGGGCGTTTTTGCCTAGCCTACACTTAGAGTCCAGTCTAGCGTGGTAGATTTTTATTTCGATGGATCTGGTACTTGTTCCTGTGCTTCTATAATCAGTGCCCTCAATGTTGACTTTTAGTCCAGCTTTCTCCAACTATTGTTAGAGTGTTAGCTATTTCAACTATCTGTCAGTGGTACAAACAATGGAGATTTGCATGCTATTTCCTCTGGTCGTTTTCCAGTGTACATGCTTGGTACATGCTTCAGACATTCTCTCATCCTTTGGTGCTATCTTGCTGATATATTTCTAAATACTTCGGGTTTAAGGTAATGGGCTTTGACATTCACTAAGCCCCATCCGACTTCGTTCTGGCTGTTGGAAAGTTTATGGGAATTAGGTTTGTGGTGAAAATTTCTGCGCATTCTGAAGAATTTCAAGATCATCGGCAATTTCCCTGTCTTCCTTTGCCAGTTACTAGCTGGCAAGACGTACATGTTTATGGCATGAATTTTGCTTTTCCCACTGAGCTAGATCTACAAGATCTATTTTTATTTTTTGGTTGTATTTGGATGTTACTGTATTCCTTACCTTTATCGTGGTTCTCATGTGACTGTGGAACGCTAAGGTAGTTGTGGCTACTCTCTATGCCTGCTATGTGCATTATGTGCCTATGTCATTGCTGTAGAATCATATCAAATAAATGAGCCAATATCTTAGGCTTCTGGTATTACCATCAGCTACCTTCTTTACATGGATGACATAAACTTAGTGCTAAGGTGGAAGATTATATTAACTTTCTCATTCACTTATATTGAAAACAGTGGGATATTATTTGAACTAAATAAATTTGACAGAAGCAAAAGGACGGAAAGTAGGAGGGTTAAGGTTGATTGAATGAAACTACCACTCGGCGCATATCAAACATACATACAGATTAGTTACAATTACCTTGGTATTCCATTCCACAATCACATGAGTCCACAATAGGGTGGCAAAAAAGATAGCAAGATCAAAACATCACCAAATAATGAGATCCTGATAACAGATCCTGAAAAGCCAATTCAAAAGGAAAAATAAAGTGCGCTTTGCCGGGGATAGCCAAAGGATGCTGCTGATATGAAAATTCAGGAATTCATGACGATATACGGAAATTTTCAATCCAAGTCTAAGACCCAAAGACTTCATATCAGCCGAAAAAAAATGCGAGTGAAGCTTGGTGAGTGCCACTCTCTTGAAGGAAACTCAGATCATTCAGGAATATCTCAGGAAGATGGCACCAAGAAAATGAGTTGCTGAGAGAATGCCATTGGAAAACGATCAAGCATAAGAAATACCATGGCAAAGCCTTCCTCCATGGATGCACCATTGCAGATAGCTGAGGTATCTGAGGTATCTGATACTGAGAAATCCTATCAGTGATTGCAAAAAGCTGGACTAAAAGGAAGAGGCATTAATTATAGCAAAACAGAAGCAAACACTAAGCGCCAGATCCACCAGAAACAAGGATCTACCACAATAAGTAGGATTCAAGGTGGAGATGTGCAAAAATGCCCCAGAAATCAACAAAAATATAGTGTCAGGATAAAATGCAAAATATACACTGAATGGCATAACCAAATAGCAGCTTCATTTATATTTATTTATTTGTCATGGACAGATAGCTGAAACACCGAGAAATCCTACCAATGGTTGGAAAAAGTTCAAAAAAGATGGCAGCACTGAGATATTATCACAGCAGTACATGTGAGCACCAGGTCTACTTTACTAAACAAGATTTAAAAGCCTCAGGGACTGACCAGCATATAATGCAGGTTGTAAGATGCAGGCAGGAATAGCATAAATACACTGTACACTGAACTAAACAGTATTGTTTTCAGGAATATCTGCATAGTATAAAAGCTAGTCCCTCCCACCAGCAAATGGGAAATTTCATGTATTATGTATATGTATATTATATATTTATATATAAAATCCTCTTCTCAAGAAAACCCCATGTGGGTAGTATGGGTTATCCTCAATCTTCTGTCCTACACCAGAGGCTTGGTAGGTAAAGCAAATTAGCCAAAAGGCCTTCCAAAAAGTCCTGCTCGAGATCGAGGCAGAGGTGGTTGTTGACTGCGATTTGAAGAATTTTTTAAATCTTCGGAGTCATTATTTTCAAATTTATTAACAGTTGTTTCTCAGTGTTCTCTGGGTTAGCAAAAGCGTAGGTTAAGTTAGTTATTTTGCTCTCTTATTATTCGTATGATATTATTATCATTCGCAGTGTTAATATCTCTGATAAAGTTTATTATTGCATGAGAGGTAGGATGATTTATCTGCTTTACAGACTGATGTAACTTCGATTGTTACGCAAATTTAATTATCATCTGTAAATGTAATGTAAATATAAAATTTTGTGATCCGCCAGTTTCCATTAATAATGCAACTTATGTTACTGACATTTTAATTTTTGGAATGATTGATAATAATTTTGATCTCCAAAAAAATTAAAAAATGTGCTCATATGTGCTCGGGAACCAACTAAAACTATGACTTACTTTCTCAAAGTTTTTAAAATTGGTCTGTTTTTCTCTTTATATGATTCGTGGAGCAGTTTCAAGCGCTCTCACCTAGAATGCAATTACATTTTCGCCCTTTAATTTAACAAGGCTATTATAATAACTGAAAAAAATTGCAAAATTATTTTTTGATTCATCTCAGGTGCTATTATTAATCACGTTAATTAGAGGAATATGGAAGGGCAAATTCAAACTTTTTGAGCTAAAGGACATAAAAAATACCGAAGATAATGTTGACCGATGATCGAAGATAAAGTCAGGCTTTATTAAGAGCATAACAATTAAGGTATAAAATTTCAACAAGATTCCAGAGCAGTATTAGAAATTAAATTAAAACAAAACCTAGAAAAAATAATTTTTATTTCATCCCAGAAAAATGACCAACCATTTCTGTTCAAATTTGCATTTTTGGTACTAAACATGCTCTGTGACTGCCGCAAATATCTGCTTTACTGAAAATTTGTTCAGATAGCATATTTATTATAGGGTTTGTGAAAAATTTTTTAAAGCTGTCTTACCAATTGATAGAAAGCCAGCCTTTTCATGCCAGCAACTGAATAGACTATCCAATAATTTAAAAGCTGGATTATTTACGAAGGCAGCTAGTTCACCACGCAGTGCACAGTTTTCGCCACTCACGTATGTGAAGACTGAATCAAAATCTCGTGCTGTGCCGTTTTTCGCTTTTTTAAAGGCGAAGAAATATTTTCGGTAGTTTAGTTCTGATATTCGAATCTTTAAAACGAAACATGCAAAACATGACATGCAAAAATTCGTGAAGTAAATTCGTGTGGTAATTATAAAATAAACTTCATTTCCACAGCAACGAGTCGTTTTCTTATTATCCATTGTGGGTTATATTGAATGACTTTAATAGAACATACAAGGTAGTAGAACTTTAAGTGCTCATATGACGCGTAATTTTTTCAAAAATTTGTGCCGAAAATTTGAAAACATCTGGCATTCTGGAATTTCACACAGAATAAAACGTGTTCAACGAAGAAAATCTTTGTAAGGTGTAATAATATCTACCCGCTAACTCAGTGTAACTTGGGTGCAGTGGAAAATCTGAGTGGTCTTTGGTGATTTTTTATCAAATAGTCGAATGATTACTTGAGAAAACTTCCATCCTACTATTCATGAAGCGGATTTGATCAGAGATGATAATGCTCTTTATATAACGAAAATTTCAGGCTCTTGTACGAGATATGAATGCAGGATAATTGCCAAATCGGCATTTATTTCGGTGTTATTTCTTTCCAGTATTGATAATTTGAAACTTGTCAATAAAATATAGATATTTACAAGAAAAGGCTTAAAGCCCCGGCACCAAACGAAATTAAAACTAGGATTCAGCAAGAAGAAAAGGATATTTTTTATTTAGTGCATAAGCTCACATGTAGGCACCGCCAAGTCTCCCGCATTATCTGGACTTGATTTTTAACGGCACATCCAATCTTGGCGAACCCGCGCAATACATCGTTCAACTACCCTCGTTCCCCCTCGAAAAACCTCAAAATTTGGATCGCAGAATTTATTTATTTGTAGCTTAAACTCTACAATAAATCACCATCTAAAATTTTACTCTCACTTTATCTAGTTTTGCGGATAAATTATTTGTAAAACAATAATTGGATCTTAGCCTTAGGCAATACTTTCATTATCCTATCGACTTCTTTTCACTGCATCCATTAATCGCATATACCAAGGCCATGGCCTAGGCTTTGCCTGACAATCTCAATAAGCAATGAATATTGTCTACACACGATATTCAAATGACTTGCTCACCTAAACAGTTGTAACGGATCATTTCCAATACTTGTAGCACAATATTTTTTAGTAGAATTTGGTGCCAGGCCAGTGTTTAGTTAATTTTCTCCTATTAAATACTAAAAAAAATTCAATTTATCGAGAGAATTTTATCGATTTGATGCCATTTTCATTGATTAATTAGTTATCATTGATTTTAAAAAAAAGCAATTTTGTGGAATTTCTTTTGTTTTTAGAATAAATTTGCAAATAATCATTTTTATTATTTTTTGAATTTCGCAATTTTTTTTCAATTTCAATTTTTCAATTTGATTAATTAATTGTGAGAAACGTTTTTCATGAATAATTGCTCAATTGGGAGCGCCGATATTCAGGTCCGATTCCCCGCAGGAGCAAACCTGTACAAAAATCCGGGTGATGCTGGCGACTCACATGTACTTCTATCGCCAAGGTACTCCCTGGCATATTTGTCCAGTGCGATAAGCCAGTGGAGCGAGTCCTATGTGCTTGACATTCCTATTTGGGTGCTTGCTGAGAGAATCTCGTGGGAATATAGTAAAAGGTGCATCGTCGCACCTTACTAAACCCTTTTCAGGCGCTCGAACGTGCGGTGCTAAATCGCAGAAAGCATCCCACTGCCGTAGTTTAAATAATTAATTGATTAGAAATTCTAAGCAACGTTTTTAAAGGCATTGATCTTCTCATTTTTCTGCATAAATTTTTTTCAGAAACATTTTAACTGTATTTATTTCAAATATTTTTTCTTAAAAATATTTAAAAAATAATTAAAAAAATAAATAAATCGACTTCTCAAATCAGAATCTGACATGAAATATATTAAATTTTTCCTCTTTGTACTCACCATTTGAATTTGATTAATCGCAGTGGCCGTTAAGGTGAAACCCTTTTGAAGTCATTGATGAATATTGATAGGTCGCCACTGCTTCACGAATTTTCCTAATAACAGGTTTGCTGTCGTCACGGGGGAGGAATGGAACCTACGATGCTGGAATTTTGTGCTGGGGCTTGAAGAGGACATGCTCACACAATTCCTGATTTGGCTACTTTTACAGGATAATCAGATGAGGCTTCTTTGTCAAGAAGTTACTTGTGGTCAGAGGTAGAGAATTCCACTTTTGTGACAGATTTAGTACCATCAAAAGGCAGTAGTCGAATATGGCTTGTAGAAGCAGCATACAACCCGTCTATCGTCTATCTATCTAACTTTTATTCTTGTATATCTACGCTTTTACCCGCATTTTTCTCCACTTATAATTTTTTCGTTATTCGTCTAGAATCTATAATCTTATTGTCTCCTTTCAGTTTTCACCTATGTATCATTTTCCATGGTTCAATACTAATCGTTCATCAATTAACGAAAGCTGCTGCCAAGATAAGCGAATCTATTCACATCGTTCTTTCTGCAGTAAAGACATCTTGAAAGGCCTTCATATCATCAGTTCTCTCTCTACCTTAGCGTTACTAATAAATAGGCAAATACTGTTCATTCCTTTCGTTCGTTGCAAATTTTCATTACACGAATTGATTCCTTCAACTGGTAAATAAATTTTCTGTTAAAATAGGCTAAAAAGGTGCGAAATTCTGCCAAGCTACTGCGCCACCTCGGACAAATCCCCTACCGCAAGTTCAGTCCACATGTACCTTTCTTTTGAGTTTTGGCTATTGAGAGTAATTATGTACAAATTGAAACTTTATTTTTTTCTTTGTTTTTTTCGTAATTTTCTTTTCCTTATCTATACAAATTCGCAAATATTTCGCGCAATTGATTATTTCTCTTGTGATATTCTCTTATTTTATTATTTTTATTTTATGCAAAAATTCGCACAAAGTTTAATTTGATTCTCAAAACGAAAATCTGCGACAAGTAACGGCGAAGAATAAATATTGAGCGGACGCAATTTACAAATTTTATTTACAATAATTGAGAAATGGAAAAAGTATTTTTCCATTTAATTTATAGGATTGTGCGAATTGTTTTAAATTCGGCGAGGGAATTCTTTTTTTTTATTTAAAAAATCGAATTTCTTCGTGGAAAAATGAGTGAAATTGAACGAAAAAGTTTCTTCGCTCATGCATGTTAGTTTTTTTTTTAAAAATTCGTTATTTTTATCTTTATGAATTTTTTAAAGTTGAATAAAGTGCAGAAAAAATACTTTTTTTCTGCGTCTCATGGATAGGAAAGAGTAAAAAGCGCGAAATTCAAATTCCTTAATATTTTCTTGTTGTTTATCTTAATTAATGGATTATAGGGTGGAGGAGGAGGGTGGGGAATATTTAGTTTCCCTTCTAAGGAATTTGTAGTTTAATGACAAGGTGGTTGCTATCGCGAATCAAAAATGGCTTCGAACCCGGTCGATGTTTCGTCGAGTGGCAATGTCACCAAAGGGCGAAGGCAAAAGGGGGTGGAATAGCTCAGTGGGGTTGTGATTAGTTTGGGTCGCCCAAGGTTCCACGTCTGGAGCAAATCTGGCTTTCAAAAATTCGGATGATATTGTCGACCTACGTGTATTTCTTTCACGAATTGACTCCCTGGCAAGGTTTGTTTACTCTGACAAATCAGCGAGAGGGCAGCGGTGAGCGTTTAAAAAAAAAAATATTGCAGTTTGAGAGAATAAAGGTTATCAATATTGCCATAAAATAGAACTGTACTTTTAATGTTGATAGATATCAGTAACCGCATTTAAGACATGGAGAAAATCCGTGTTTTAGTTTATCATGTTGAGTTCTGATTTTTATTTGTTTGGATGATCAGCCGCTGAAATAAAAATTAATTTATAAGCGACAAATAACACTGGTCTTTTTATGTGGGATTCTTTTTTTTTACATGCTTTGGCTTAAATTAGGGCTTTTTAAATTGAATCATAATGGATAGTGGGATTTTTATAGTTGATTTTTTTGATATTTTGATTTTTTTAAAAAGCTTTTAATATTTTTTATTATTTAAAAGTATTTTTTAAAAATATTTTAATAGTCTTCTTATTTCTTATCAAAGACATTTTTAATCTACTTCTTTAAATAAAAAATCTAGTTTTTTAGCGGCTCGAGATCCAGGAAAGCGGCAGGTAAAGCCGAAACGTGATATTTTCGACTTGGCTGGAATTGATGATAGCGACGATGAAGATATCGATTTCATTGGTTTCTTTTTTTCAAGTATTCGGAGAATTTCAGTTAAATAAGTAGACACAAGTTAATAGGCATACTATTACCGACTTTTATATTATGTGGTTAGCGAGGATTTTTTTAAAGATGAAGGTTGAACGATAGATTTTGTGTGATTTTTTAAAGTTATAATTTGTTTATGAACTGTAAATTTTGCCGATGGCTTTGCGCAGTTTTTGGCTGATATCTGCGTAAACTGTATATTGCAATAAGTTGTTTAGAAAGGGGATTTGTAATTTGAATCACTGGTTTTGAATCAGACAAGATTTTTTTTTCTTTTCTTTTATTGCAGTAACTTCTTTTCTTCCTAGAATTTACGAAATGTGGCATGCCATTTTTTTGGATGAATTAAATTGATCTTTTTCACTTAATGAATTCTGTAAACTTTCCTTTGTTGTTGTAAAATTCTGTTTATTGCTGAAATTTCATTGGAAAATAACAATTTAATGTTTGTTTTCTTTTAATAAAGGGAACAACCAGGGTCTTGAATCAGAGCAAGATTCTAGTTCATCAGAGGATGATATTTATTTACATTCTGATAACAGTGATAGCAATATATCAATTGATCAGTCACAGTCCACTGCTGGTCAGGAAGAGGTAAGTTTATATATTTTAAAATAGAAATGTTCAAGTATTATGTAACGAAAAAACTAAAAAAAAAGTCCAAGAAGAATTTTATGCTATATAATATTGTAAAGAAAATTGCAACTATGAATTCAATTTTTTTGTTTCAGAATCATCCTTTATGTTCACTTTGCCTAAACATGCGCACTTCTGTAATCAACGATGAACTTATTCAGTGCGACAGGTAATTTTTCAAAATCCAGAAAGTTTTATTGAATATTTGGTGATCTAACAGTTAAAACGAATTTTCTGATTTTTCTTTCAATAGTTTCATCTTTCAAATAAAAAATTGGTAAATTTGCTATATTTTCTCCACAGTCCTTAAAAATGCTTTTTATTTCTCTTCTTATTCACTATATAAATTATGTTCATCCTTTCAGATGTGGTCTTATAGTACATGAAAACTGCTATGTTACTGATAATTTTGAAGACTGTGCTAGCAGTCATTCAAGTTCATCAACAGAGCCATGGTTTTGTGAACCATGCCTTTATGGTCTCAAAGAACCGCCCTTTTGTGAGTTGTGTCCTAGTCGATATGGGGCTTTCAAAAAATCTGGTCTGTTGTCTTAATTAATTAAATTAATTGCAGTAATATTTTGAATCATTAAAATTCATTCTTGTTCAAGGATTAAGAAGTCTAGATTTAGGTTCCTTTAATTCGTTATTTTTAGATATCGGAGGTGGTTGGGTACATCTGTTGTGTGCCTTGTATACACCTGATATTACGTTTGGTGAAGTAAATTCTTTAACTGCTGTTAGTTGGCAAGAGATGGATTATAGGTTATTCGGGAAAAGGGTAAACCTTTATTTCTTTTTTCAGAAATTCCGGAAACACATCATCATTTGTTATCCTTGTCTTTTGCATTTTTCTGAATTGCCTTTCCTAATATTCGATTTTATTTCTTCCTTTCAATTTACTTTTCAAGAGAAAGATTGAATTAATATTACCCAGACATGTGTGGCATGTACCGATCCCGTTATGGCTCGCATAGGTGTTGCAGTAGCTTGCGAAGCAGCCCTTTGTAAAAATTATCTCCATGTTACGTGTGCCCAAAGGTATTTTTTTCATTTCATTTTAATTATTGTTCAGCTTGATAGCGAATCTGATTTTAATATTATATTCGAAGACTAGAAGGAATTCATTACTCTGAAAATTTTGATCAATTTTACACTAGTATATAATGATTTATTCCTTTTTTTTAGCTCCATATTAAAGTATTAAAGTCTCTTTCCCAACGGAAAGTCGGCATTGTTTCAGGCTTGGTTTACTCGTTGATAATTGGGAAAACTCACAGCAAAACACTAAAAATGGAAATGATGCGGAAATGGTTGATCCACATTTTCTTACATGCAGAAAACATTCTGTTGAAGAAATCGCTCGACAAAAAAGAGCAGCGTAAATTTTTTTTATTTATTTGTATTTTTTCCTTATTTTTTTGATTTTGAATGCAAAATGAGGTTGCATTCAAAATCGCATAGAATTAATACTACGATTAATACATAAATGCATCAATAAATCGTTTTGTCAGTAAATTGCCCATTCTGTCATTTTTCAGTAAAATGATTGTTTTAGATGCTTATTATTTTACAAATCTGAGGAAGCTCGAATGGTCAGTTTCAGAAAACGCACGTTGGGATTCCGAGAGGAAAAAAAAAGGTGAAGTTAGCTATATCTTTACGTATATATGTAAATATTTTTTAATAGTGATATGTTTGATGCACTATGATATTTTATACATTTATGAATTATACTTTTTAAATGTAATGATATCTAGATGATCTTTTTGCAGACTCCGAATGTTGGAAAGGCATAAAAAGGCCTTGAAAAAGCTTGAAGGGGTTACAATTGTGTGGCCAGAGGTTTTAAATTTGCCGTTTTCTTGGGAATTGCAATTTTCTTTATAGAGATTGTTCATCATCGCTTGATCATTTTTTTTGCTGATAATCGGAAAATTAAATTTTTTTTATAAGCGTGAAACCAAAGATAAAATATGAACATATATGAAAATCTTGGAGAATCTGGATTGTTTTGCAGCATGATTATAAGCGAACTCGACTTATGCATACAAGTTCAAAATTTTCTGAATTGTTCTGTAACAAAGCTGAATCCATCGGGATCGGTCGGAAGAAGTTCATGGATAGTTTTTCTCAACTCAGAGAAGAAAATTTTTCATTCATGCCGCCGGGCTTTTCGACCGAGTTTATTAGGTTTTTCACTTGAATATTTGTGATACTTATTGGTTAGTGAGTTTATATTAGGGTGTTCAATCTTTTTTTTCTAATATCTCTCATACAATGGCTAAAAGGGTAAGGGGTCTTCAAGCCATTCGACTTGATGCTGCACCTAACAGGAGCCATTCTTTCATTTCTCTATCTTCTAAATTCCTATGTCGTATACTATACCATCTGTACTTTTAAAATCTCTTACTTCTGTTTGTTTCCTCTTCTCTCTTATTATGATTCATTTTTCTTGGCTCTCACTATTTTATTTTGATGTGGATTAGGTAATTGATATTTTGCAAATTCGATCTGGCAACACTCGGATTTTTTAATATCTGATTGTATTAATTTACCTTTAAAATTTCTCTTTACTAAATTTTTCTTGAAAATATTCGCATTTTTTAATTTTTTTTATTATTTTTACAGTTATTTCAAATTACGAGAAGAAAAGATTCTTCCATTTGAATCAAAAAAAGTGGAGGAGCTGGAATTTCTCAATAAGCAGTTGCGTGATAAGCAGCATCGTTTAGAAATGGAATTGGATAAGGTCTCACTTGCTTTTTTTCATCCATTTTCAAGATATTTTTAGATTTTTCCGGTATTGTCTTATTGTTTGGTTTAATTTTAAAATATAAATCGTTTATTTTTTTCTCAGCAAATAAATTTTCATAGATTAAAAGCGGCATGCAGATGGAGAAAGATGCGAAAACAATATATAATTGGTTTGATACTTTGTGCTCAGTGGGCTTGAAGAAAATCAAACGGCCTGATTTTTCCAGAAAGATGACTTCCAGGTATTGGTTTTTTTGAAGAAGGGCGAAATAGAATTTAACTTTTCAAAAAAATTTTAAAAAGTTTCAATTCAATTTTTTTATTGTTATTGTTTTTGTTGGTATTATTTGCTTCACAATTTAGCGTTCTAACATAAAATTTGCTTTTCCTATATTTGGTGCAGTTAGATTGATCTGGTTATTGATTAAAATCTCCATAATTTGCTTGAATATGTTTCCAGGGTAAACTTTCAAATGTTGCGTTTTTCACAGTTTGTCTTCACGGGCTGCACATTCTTATAGGAAGAAAACTCATACCATCTGACTAAAGCAAGGTAGCCCTGCTTCCAAAAGTAGGTGGTAAGAGAAACTGTGGAAGTTCTGAGGATCAGCGTACTGCGTATATCTAGAATATCTAGAAATTTTTTTGCCTTGTGCTCCATAGACATATGACAGCATAAGGAAACGAGACACGCATTCGTCAAGTTAAACTCTTGAGGCTCGAATTTGATGAGGAAATGAATATTCATGCAAAGGACATGTTAGAACATGTCGGCTTATCAGCAACGTCATTTATTTTACTGATTTTAGCGTTTTTGCCGTTGCCTTTGATTTATTTGATATATCCACTTTTCTAGACGGTTGTTTAGCACGACAAGCTTCTAGAAAAGATCATTCAACTTGTTAGGGCACTTTACTGGCGTAATTCACATATTCTTCTCGAAGAAGAGCTGTTGAACATTTCAAATGTATGTTCTCCCTTTACAGTAGTATCTTTAGTATATTCAACCGTACTATGCACTGGAATGGATATACCTTTCCTCAAAAGGTGTGAAATCAGTTTGCAGCATATTAGAACGGAAGTTCGTGTCCATTTTTCTCATCGCATTGCTTAGTCATTTTATATTTGACTTGGTCACACTCGGTCAAAAACTGTAGATATCAAGATTTTTTTTCTTCTTTTTTTTCGCTCGTATCTATCTTTGCTAGAATAATATCTGTATTATGTCGTCATAAAGCGTTATTTATTCTGGTTAGACCATGTTTTTGGCTGCTTATCGCAGTAAATAATGCACATCTCTCTAAATATTGAATCTTCTGGTGGTTAGCTTCAAAAACAAGGTCTGATGTAGATGTGCGTTGGTATGGTTAGAGATTTTGAGCACACAGATGGTACAACACAATTTGTTGTGGCATAAACGATGTGCAAAGGAGTAGGAAGAGGAAAAGTAGTTTTTTTTACTTTATTTTTTTTATTTCGACAGCTACAGTTTCAGATATGGTATTGGGTTAGGAGCTTTTGCATACGTCGTATCCTTTTAGCCAGTGGGTCTAATCAGCATTCGTATGATTGTCGAAAAAGAAATTTAAGAAAAAATACATTAATCTTCGACCAAAATGCAAAATTCAGAATGGAGGTTTAAATTGTAGCTGACGGATATATAATCGTGATGCGGATTTTTTCAGTGTAATAATATAATATAATGTTAAAACGTAAAACCATTAATAATAATAAAGAAAATTGTTGGGGAACGGTTGAATTGATTAGAGAATTGGTTGGATTAGAGAAATTTGCCACAATTATTGATTTAAAATAAATTGGAGAAAATAAATTGGTTCTAAAGCGATAACTTAAGGGTCTTTTTACGTGCAAACATTGAAAATGAAAATAATTTATCGGACTTGTTAATTTATTTGAGATTATTTAATTTTTATAGATAGATTCGAGGCAAGGCCCACAGCAGTTCGAAAAAACATCTTTTTATCGAAAATTTTTATGATTTAGGAAATGTGCGCAGAAGAGATCCTATGGTTCATCGCCTTGTTCTTCAACTGTTATCAATAAACCGTGCGTGATAGATAAATCCAGTTTAAAACTGAGCAAACTTGCTGAAAGAGTATCGGAGAATGCTGCTATTGCTATATATACTTGTGACACATGTAAAAAGGTAATTTTTCATTTGCATAGTTTTTGATTCTGATGGGATCCGAATTTACTTCACAATTTTTTTAATTTTTGAATCAGTTGAAAATTTGAAAGAAGAAAGTTTTTGAGTGTATTTGGCAAAATGTCGCTGATGGTTCAGTTATTTCGTCTCATTTTTTATGCTGCTGTATCTAATGCATTGGTTATAAGTTATTAATTAATTACCTTTCTTTAAAATTTTATTTAGTTGAATTTTTGATGCTTTTTTCAATTGTCATTCCAGTCAACAAATCAGCATTTTTTAATAATGTGTGATACGTGTAAAAAGCATTATCATTTGGATTGTCTCGATCCTCCGTTGGCTAAAATGCCGAAAAAGACGGCAAAATTTGGGTGGGAATGTTCCCATTGTCATAATTCCAGTGATTCTGATGAGCAAGGCAGTGAACTGCTGGTAAGAGATATATTTCTACACTTTTAATGCAAAAAACGCTTTCATTAAAAGTGATACTAGTTGTATCTATATTTAAAAATGATCTTATTTATTTGATCTCATTTTTTGGAAGCTTTTATGGACATATATACATGTTTCAGGTAGACATTTCATCGAATTCATCTCGAAAATTAAGAGATCGATCAACACTGATTTTTCTAAGGAAAGAAGAAGAAAAGGTGTGCTAAAAATGGCTGAATAGATCTGATTCTTTTCTGATCAATTCATTTATGTATTTTTCATTTCGTTTTTATGGATTTTTTAGGCACAAAATAAGGCATTTCGAGCTGCTGTGCGCGGATTTCGTTTGCCTTGGAAAGGCAAGAAAAAATTAAAAAGCGAAAATGCTCAAGTACGAATTTTTCATTTTGTCTGTGGTGATATCAATCTCTTAAGGATCTTTTTTTTCAAGTTTTTTTCAAGTTTTTTTTTTATTTTTTGAGAATCACCTTCTTTTCATTCATTCATTCATTCAAACAACATTTATTCTTAATTGAGATATCAGTTCCTTTCGCATGGCATTCTTATCGCTTTTTGAATTTTGATGATTTTCAATTAATATATTATTTTAATATAGAGGTATTTAATATAGTGACCTTTTGTATCAAAAAGATTCATTTCTATAAATTTCCTAATTTCTCAAAATTTTTAAGAAATTCAAGAACAATTTGTTTCGGGATTATGCAGATTTTTTGCTTTTCCGGGACAATTGATAATGGTTGTAAGGCGATCTCATAGTAATCGTTTATTGCTTTTTTTCTAAGAGCGCTTGTCAGTTAGACTATCTTCATTCAGTAGAATTACAGATGAATTGCTAGTATTGCTTGAATTTTTAAAAAATTGGTTTATTCCTGCAGGAAGTAGAATCGCAGCATTGGGGCTTTTAAATGAGAGCAAAAAAACCACTGAAGTAAACCCACTAAGATGTTCCATTCCTTAAACTTTATCTTACATCCCATTATTTCTATTTTTTTTCGTGAGAATTTCATACTAAAGGATCTGAAAATTTATTCAGTCACTTTATAATAAATTAATACGTAGAACCTTAGTTCAAAAGTTGTTTTCTTTTCATTTCTATGCGTTGCAGATAAATCTTGTAAATGAGGAGCTGCCAAAGGCCTTTGTGGTTTCGTCAAATTCCAAAACATTGGAGTACGGTACTGATTCATCTTCCCGATTTAAGAGTAGGGCACATCTCGAATTATCATCTAATTTTTTGTCTGGCTCAAGTGATATATCAAACGTAAGCACAATGTTTCTTTTTCCGTTTTATCGTTTTTTTAGGAAGTCTTGAAATTTTTTCTGGAAGGTTTTGTTAAAATTCTTTAATTTCAGCAGCCTGTGCGGAGGAATGGTAATATTCGAAGAAAGGTTAATATTCTTCGAAAAGTTTCAGCAGTTGAAAAACAGTCGATAAAATTGCAAAATTCGATCATCCTAACCTCGGCTAATGGTGTTATTGCTCAAAATAATGATGTTGTATAATATACCTCTAGGAATTTCGGCACATATGACCTTTCCTTGAAAAAAACGGCATCCTTCAGTTAGAATGATTCTTATATTCATTTTCGATTCCTATACTTTGATGGGAAATTATTGAAAACGAAGTCTAGTTGGCGCTTCTCCACTTGAGCTTTTATTTTCAAATGGCCCGGAGAATAACTCATCATAATGGTGAGCGTAGCTAGCCAAATCAAAAATGATGAGACATGGTGTAAAGTGGGTAATCATACTTCAGTTTTAAATGATTTTTAAATTTATTTCTAATCTATATTTTTGAAAAATTTATATTTTTGTGAACGAAAGTGGAAGATATTAATAATCATTGTTACGAAAGCAGAGCATTTTTTACCTTAAGAAAATTGTTTTTTCTAACACATTGAAATCTAAGGTTGTTTTTTCCAGTACGTCGAAATTTAATCAATGGGATTAAAAAATAAGTTGCTTGAGGGTGTGTTATGTTTTATCGTATTTTTTTTGATTGTGAACTTCAAATCTCATTGTAAATTTCAGTTGTAATTTTTATTACAGTTTTTATGTCGATTTTTTTGTCGTTTTCATAGTGGCACTGTATTTTATTATAATTTTAACAATTGGCGAGAATCATTCCTTCCGTTTATTATTCGTTGATTATGTCTCCTATTTTATGAAATATTTTCGAGATGTTTACCCTTCGTGAGTTATACAAAAGTACGTTATATATCACCCGAGGACGTTGCTGGGTCATTTTGATTCTTTATTTTTACTATCCGAAATTTCTCATATTTTTATTGTAAATTGTTTTTTAATTATTTAAGTCTGAATATATTTTTAAATATATTTTAAAATAATTTGGTTTGCTTGTCTCTTTTGTTTTTTACGTGACTTGATTGTGATTATCATTTTATTATTTTTGCGTTTATTGAGATTATTGTTCTGAAGCATTTAAATGTTTCGGTTTTTAATATGAATTTTTTTATCTGCCAGTAAATGGTTGAATTTAATGACATTTATGTTTGGAAATTTGAATACCATTGCTTGTGGATCGCTTGAGTTGATTTCATTGTTACAGTTGCCGATACTTTACATAAAAGGATTGTTTCGTATGAAAACCCTTGTTTCATAAAATATTACTTTACATAATATATTCATAAGCATATATTTGATTATTATATTATTGGAATCTAAAATTATTAAATGTTTCGTTGTATATTTATTATTTCGTTAAAACATTATTTATATTTCAGCAGTTTTGAGTTCTTATTTAGATTATTTATCATAAATGGTGTCGAAATTCAACCGATTGGAAATATTTTAATGAATTCAAAAGTTGATCGATTTGCGTTAATTCTTTATAAAAGAATTCTGAGGTGGGGATTTTTTTTGCATTGGTTTTCTTTAATTAATTCTTAGCGGCTTATTTTTAGGCTGCATTATGGTCTTCCTCAAGATGTACGAATAATAGGAGATGAATATATTAGAGAAGAGTTTCGTCGTCACAAAAATGCTAACAGGGAACAAGTGCTTACATTCCTGAAAGAGTGGACGGTATTTATTATTTGAGATCTATGAAGTGTGTTGTTCAGATAAATTTCGAATACCAATTACTTTTGGAACAATGTGAGTGTGCGAGAGTTTTAATGTTTTTTTCTTTTTTTGGTTATTTGTTTCAGAGCTATTGTGTTCTTTTATCGAAACAATTGTCGCAACATGGCCTTGTCAAGGGAACTATTGGCAAAAGTCTTGAGCCATCTTCGCTCGACGATTTTTCTAATGAACAGCTTCAACAGTTGCTTGCTTTAAAGATTGAAACAGCAAAGCAAAAAGTGTGATTCGATAACATTTGATTATATTAGCACTTAAATATAAAATCGAAAGAACAGTTGAAAATTTAGATTAAATAATGATTATTTACTTAGGCGGAGTAAATAATGGCAATGGAAATAGCTTAGGAAATCTTCAAATTAAATCGCATATTTATTTTTTAGCATTTTTTAATTTTATTTTTATTATATTGTATTTTATTATTTTTATTACATTATTGAATCTTTCATTTTCTTTATTTTAACAAACTTTGAATCATTTTCGTCATATTTCCTTTTTTTATAGTCTTGAACTTGTAATGAAGAGTTTAGTGCGATGAAGATTTTAAAAGCGTTTTAGAGATTTAGAGATTCTTAGAGAATCTTTACAGTAAGGAATTGTGGATTTTTTTGAATAATTAAACTTTTTGCCACATATACTTGAAATAATTTAAATTTTAAATTGAAAAATTATTCAACTCCAAGGAAAATAAAATAATCATATTAAATCATATTATAATCATAATAATCATATCTTGTTTTTCAATGGAGTGAATTAAAAGTTTTAAAATTTTTATTAATGTCGTTCAGTCATCTAGTGAATTCATATTGAAGATAACCCATACGTTAAGGAAAAAGAAATCAAATTATAGGGACAGATTAATATCAAAAATAAATAATGAAGAAATGACACTCCTTAATGAACCTAAGAAAAGATTGAGAAAAAATAAAGCAGGAAATGGAAAGACGAATAAAAATGAAACTTTTAGATCAGATATGGATCTTTTCCGCAGGATCCTTGAATCTATGTATAGCATGTTTATAATTATTGCATAAAAGGACCATGAGGCTTTAAATTAAAGAGAGCATAAACCGAAGGTTGCTTGTCCAGTCACCTATATTTACCGAACACAAAGAAAAAGACATAGACATCATTGTATTAACATAAAATATTAGAAATAAGAAATGCATTACGTAATTACACGGTAATCCGGCATAGTTAGTTATTAGATGGCGTTTCTTCCATATTTTTTGTTCTTGCCGGTTGTACTAAAGGTGGCTTTTTAATCTGTATAGGTCTTGCTCATCATGTATAATATGGCTGTTGATAAAAGAAGAAATCTTGGAACGTTATCAATACACATTCTTAAATGCAAAAAGGAGTGAATACATGGACATATATGTTCGTCAAAGATCGGAAGAAAATCGAGGCATTATTTGGTAGATAATGGATTATGGAGCGGAAGTGATCTGCAAGACCAATGTGATAGCATATAACTGATAGCTACTGAAATGAACTGTCTATTGATGCAGTTTTCGAACCACTGATCTAATTTCAAAAATGAATCATCAATTATTCATGAAATTACTTAGTAAAAAACGTTCTCAGTCCATCGTGGCTAATGTAGTAATTTCGATTTTTTCATATGTATTGTGTCAATATTTTACCTTTTATTAATGGCGCTTGGCTATTGTCCTATTGACCTTTTTTCTAAATAAATATTGCCAGTAATTTCAATAATAATAAATGTTTACCAGAAATAATACTTGAGGAATTTGAAGTTTGGATAAAAGTAGAATACTGGGTTAACCTCGTAACCTTGCCACTTAAATATTTTCAGAGTATTTGGGGAATTTCGTGAACATATCCACGAATGTTAATTGCTCAAAAAGTTTCGTTTTTTTTACCATTCACCATAACCAAGTGGTTTTTCCTTCCTATCATTTCGAGCATCACAGTCCGGTCCTCGCTCCTTCCAGGAGGTCCGGTTAGCACTGGGTCTGGTATGTCCTCCTAGTGACTCATTGTCTCCGAACAGAATCTATTACAATACGCACATAAATCAGAACCACAAATATTCTGAACCTCTCGAAATCTTCGGAGTGCAGTCCTCGTTGAATATTTCAGCGAATCATCTAGCTATTCGCATAAGAGTTTCTTTTTCATCCTATTAGTGGAACCAGTGGAGCGAGTCTACCAGAACAGTCCGATGTGCCTATAGGGAACGCATTCTTCGATTTGTCGAAGAGCATTTTTTATTATTATTAATACATGCTTCCGGCATCGTAGAGAACATTTAATCATATGGGGCTCCCCAAGATCTTTCAAACTATCTCAAACTAAAAGATTTGGAGACAGAGATCGTATTTCAAACCGAATTACTAAAACCTCAATAGTATAAATATCAACGACTTTTCTGGAACCGCAGATGAAAACTGGTCCCAACTAAAAAAATATCTCAAAAAACAGCCATTTCCACAGTAAAACATACTAGTATGAAGTGCGCAGGTTGAGTATCGGAGGCAACTGTCCAGCTGTCTGAAAACGTTACCAAAGCATGAATGCCAGGAGACCCCGACTACCGGATGCTTCGAACAATTGCAACGACAGTAGCACGGCAGAACGGAAATGGCTACTGGAGCGAGATAACCTTGGGAATGGAGATGGTGGCTAGATTAAGCGATAACAGGAAAATATTCTGCCTCCCATATAAAGCGACTATAATTCAAGGAACGGTCAGTGAAATGGTACAGGACAGCAATGGTGTGTCTGTTAAGAGCATCATGGATCGCTTTGTGAGATGGATTTCTAGATAAGACGATAGACTAAACAGATAAGACGAATTCTTTGAGGCTAAATTTAACCACGATGCATCCCGGCCCGATCATAACTGATTTGCTGGTCAAACTATACATATGCAACTGCGAACCACGAATAGAAGAGGAAATAATCTCCATCATAAATTTAAGGACAATAAAACTCCCGAAGAAGATGGTCTGGTGATCAAATGCTCTTCAAATACTATCCGTCTTTCAACAAATATACTCTCTGTATGGAAGAAAAAAAATACTACCAGACAACTGGAGCAAAGTAACTCTCCCAATTTCCAAGAAAAGTATTGCGACAATTATCAAAGGCCTTACTAGACATCCCGGAAATTTTTGCTCTCCTTCTACTCAGTAGACTTGTAGCACTACGGGACATCAGGATGAGCCCTAATGAAACTGGATTTAGACCGGGATTTAGACGCAGTTGTGCTTACCAGATGTTCACGTTAAGAAGGGTATTAGATCATCGCTTCAAATATCTGTAACCCATCGTTACGTGTGTAATCGACTTCGCAGCTGCCCTTCGATTCAGCTGATATAACGAAGCTTTGGAAGATGACAGAACACGACAGTGTTCCAGAAAACATCAATCGACTCATAAAGGCATTTTATCTACATCGGGGCAGGTCCATATATATGGAAAACTGAGAGACTATTCGAAATAAGAACTAGTGTCAAGGCTGTATTCTTTCCTCTACAATATTCAATTGTGATGGACTGGATAATGGATACTGCTTGTCGGCATGCAAGAGGTGTACAGATCGGTCCAAAGCATTGTATCACAGATCTTGAATAAGCTGATGATGTAGTCCTTTTTTCTAATAGTTGTGATAAAATGCAAATAATGCTAAACAAACTTGTTAACAATTGCAAGGAGAATGTGACTCAGATCCAGTGTAAATAAAACGAAAGTTTTCGTCTTATATTGAAGAAACTGATACCTATAAATACCTAAAATACCTATAAATTCGTTGATAGTTGGGGAAGTGCCGGGTTTTAAATACCCCTTGGATCCACTCTAATGCCGAATAGCCAAGCAAAGGATGAAATTACATTGCGAATAACGTCAGCCAGAAATGCGTACTTCCTGTTGACGAAACCATTATGGAGCTATCACTATAAAAACGAAAATCCTCGTCTATGTAGCTGATTCGGTCGATCTTGCTATGCGAGGCGTAGCTGATAAGATTGAAGGATATTAAGAAGCTATCTGCCTTTGATCATTCATGTCTAAGATACATTTTACAGGTTCGCTGAGCGGATAAAATTTCACATGAATGAATCATTTCACAAGTACCACTTGCATTGATAGTACCATCACAAAGCGTTGCCGGTTAGGACACGATCATCGTCAATCACCACAAATTTGACATATATTTTGTCACTTGCTAAACCCTGTGATGTGTGATGTCAAAAGCGTGGTGGATAAATCAAGACTTCGACTGATACAATCAGGAAAGTTTTTGAATGTAGGCTGGACCAGCAGTATACGGACTTAGACAATGGAAAAAGGAATGGCTTCTATTATTGTCAGCGATAGCACCAGATCGTGCAGCTTGGAAACATCTTATCCTTGAAGCCATCGTAGTTTGTGGTAAAAAAAAAGACCATTTACTACCACTTTACTATGTCTCGAAATGTGATGTGTTTTCTTAAATCATTATTTCAAACCGGTTACCGCGACCAGCCAAAGAAGACTTTCTTAATTTTCTTAAACTTTCTTTATTCTTTGGTTATTGCACTTTATATGTCAATAAAACATAAAGGACAATTTATAGTATATATTGTATACTTATGAAAATCTTTCTTCTCCACTTTAAGGCGTCATATCATTCTTCTCCATTTAGACGCCATTAAAGGACCCAAGTGGTTGGGTCACAATATTCAATATTTTAAATTTAAAAATATGATATTAAAATATTTTATATTAAATATTATTTAAAATATCCATTCGTTAATATGTCCTTTACCCCATTATTTTTCTTTGTTTTGCCTTTTAAGCTTGTTTTTTCTGTATATATGTTAATTGGTTTAATTACCCATATTTGAGGTAACGAATAAAGATTTTTATTAATACGTGCGGTGACCAGTCTTTATTCTACTGTCCTGAGGAAGCAGCCGGATCAAGGTCACCTATTATAATTAACGCGTGGCAGACGAGCATCCCCCACTGCTTCCAGTCACCGCATAATTTTAATTTTATTAATCTATTTTTTACACTATTTATTTTTATGCCATTTTTGATGTATTGTGCAGCTTTTTTCATATGTTAAGCGTCCGTTATGTGGTGCTAAAATGCAAAAAAATTTCAAAAAATCTTTAAAAATCTAAAATATAAAATTTCAATTTTTATTAAAAAACCGGAAAACGTTAATTTAAAAAGTGTTAAACAATGAACAAAAGAAAGAAATAAAACATTTTGGCATACAAATAAAATTTCATACCTATAAAAGGACCTTATGCTTATGCATAAAGATAACTGTGGTTCCATGAACTGATCCCGCTTTTTTATCTATTATTAAATCAAACAGTGGTCACTGCTGATTAACAAGAGGAATATGTCAAAATAATAAAGCCTAAAAGGAAAGCAATAAATAAATCAATTCTGTTTAGCCATGTTCTGCTGCAAAAACATCAATAACTGATGACCATGCTGTTGTAAAAATGTCGCTGGATCAATTTGTGAGGACATGCTCATCTCATTGCTAGTCGGCAACGATGCTATTCTGAAAAATTTTTTTTTATCATAAGCAATATTTTTTCGCATATTTCGTGATGCAAAGAAAGCCCAAATGTATGCGATATTGAAATAAAATCGAAGACTTTACAAAGAAAAGTATTGAAAATACCCCTGACACAGATTGCTGAAATTATTAGGATTATCATTGCTTCTTCCATCAGTTTCATGCTCATCTTGTACACTTAACCGCTTGCGACCGGTTCGTATTGCTTGATTAAGTACTCTCATCATCAATTTCCTATCATCGACAGGCAAATGCTGAGAACCTTCCAGCTATAATATATGAAATATTATTTGAGAAAACCTCTTTTTCTTCTAAGGACTAACATTAATGGTTGAACTGGGTTAAAAAGCGAGGTGTTCCAGAAAACTAGCTGCTTAAAAAATAGAATCATTGCTCATTCTTTGAATATTTCATACATCTAATCGCTTAAATTCTGCAATAAAAAATAGATCAATTACATTAATTTTATCAATAACTCAAACGAACTCAAACGACAGCATCGCTTGATATAGAACTGCTGAAGAACAAAAAATTCAATATATCTAGTATGATACTAGAGACCCTTCTATAGCCAAGTGATACTCCGATAAAGGATTATAAGGTTAATAGGCAATGCAACAAGCCAAACTATAAATGGTCTCATTAGAAGGAAAAGATTTTGTTTAACAAATCCTTCTATTCATTATTAACAAGCTTTTTTTAAAAAAAAAAGATTAAAAAATTAAGCTTTTAGAAAAAAAGATTAAGCTTTTTAAAAAAAAGATTAACCAATTGCCTTGCTTGCAACACTTTGTCCAATCCAGTGTTGAACTGTTCCAGACATTCAGCGACATGTCTTGCCATTTCTAAATTATATTTAACATAACAGTTAATCCCAACTTTAATTCATGCTTACAACAAATTTCTTCAAAATTTGTTTAGTTCAAGCACAAGCAACGGCGCCGTTGTTATTAAGCCGCCAGGCATACCGTCTATATAAAATAATTATTTGCCTTAATTTATCAAGAACTTTCGCAATCGCTGAAGAGAATTTTTTGCTTTATAGCGTTTGAGAGGAAGTAAGAAATTTTAGTGTGTTGAGTACTAACCTTCTTTGGAATCGAGATATTTAGATTACCATTGGAACTAATGAACAACTGGAAAACCACAAGAACACCAGAAAATACATCATTTTTTACTATATCAAAAATGACGGGGCTGCTGAAAGTAAGTCTATCCATGCTGTGTTGCAGATTTGGATAGATCGTCGAATGCAATATTTCAATGCAATGCAATCGAGAAATACAATATTTCCGGTGGTGTGGCGGTGAATTTTGCTGAATGTCGTCGAAACTGATCACCAGTATAATCATTATTCTCCATTCTAATAGAAAAGATTTTACATCCGTATAGCAAAAAACAAAAAAAATCTATGAAACACACCAATATCACCGTCTCATGTCGCAAAAATTGAACGGTAGACCAAAAGAATCAGGAACATAACAATTTAGGAGGAAGAATATGATCGTATGAAGGTCGAAAATAAAAGCAAAATGACCAAATTATTTAAACTTAAGCGAACAAGGGGATAAGCTAACAAGCAAATGACGAGGAAAATTCAGCACGCTGTCAAAATCAAATGACTACTAAAAAAAACAATAGATGCAATAATTCATAGATAGTAATCAAAAGATGTAAAAAATATTCACTTTGTTACCATAATTGGAAGATATCAGACAAAAAAATTAAATAATCGAAGGAAGTTCTTTAAAATGATGAAGGAAGAAAGAAATTCTACAGATAAGAAATCAAGGGTTCATGGTTTTGAAAATTGAAAGATTGTGATTTGCAAGTATAATAACTGATTCTGATAATTATTTGATATTTACTGGAAAACAGTAACGTATTCATAAAAGGTCATTATTTTATCATTTTAAGGTCATCATCATGTAACCATCCAGCATCCAGCATCCAGCAATAGTACTTCATTTTTCATTATTAAAGGTAAATAAAATTGTTTCGAACAAATTGTATAGTCTCTATCAATGATTGAAGTTGATCAATGGATAGTATGAAAAGAAAGCCGCATAAGCCTCACGTCAACATGATTTAAATAAGTAAAGAATTCAAAAAATTCTTTTAAGAATGAAAAGAAACAATACTCTGAAAATAAATTGGTCTTCATTATTTTAATTCTATATTATTTTACTAGTTTGGCCCTAAAATTTGCCTTAAATATTAAGATGAATCGAAAGCATAATCTAATTTGAACTGATGAAAAATTTGCACCGAAAGGCCGAATTTTTAAATTACGCAAATTTTAAACATTTCACATAATCAGGAAAATGAGACTAAATGAAAAAATGTTAACAAATAATTCAATGGTTTAATTCAACGACCAAGGATCTCACTTTACTTCTGTCTTCCTTTTCTCATGTAATGTATATAGATATCTAACAGTTTAAGTAAATAAATATAAAGTAAATAAATGTTCGCCATTTCGCTACTCTAGCTGATACAAGAAATTTTTGCCAAAAAACCACTTAGAAAGAGAAACATCATACGTAATCAACAATATTTAAAATTTTTAATGGCAGATTTTAGTCAGAGGAAGAGTCCGAACCCTGACGTTCAAGAGCACAGCCGAAGCAGCAATCATATCTGCTCCTTTTTAGAAGCTAAAGATATATCTTTTCAAGGCACATAATAATTTGTTTGATTAGCGAAATACTATACGTAATAATTCAGCCATTTTTAATTGATGAAAAGGAAATAAATTAAATTTTTAAAATTATATTAAATTATCTTATTTCTTACCCAAATAAAACTAATAAAATTCAATGGCGATAAGTCATTTCTCGAAAAAAATGACGCTAACTGTTTTCACATTTCGCAATTCCTCAAGCGATTAAAGCGACAAAAACTTAAAATTTTGCTAAAATTCAAAATAAAACATAATTCTCTCACTAATTTACTGATAATGTGATACTGATATAAACATTGCTTAGTACACACCGCAATACAAATCTCTTGAGTAATTTATGCTGGTTATTTAAATTTTTATCATAAAGTTAAAACAGTTTATGTTTCACTGAAGTATTTCTTTGTGAATCGTTTTTGCAACGTTGCATAATTCTAAATCATATCTAAAAAACTACAAAAAAATCTATATTTTTCCTTAGAATAAGAAAAATTTATTGAAACCTAATCTAATAAACTAAAACACCTTTAAAAAATCATAAAAATAAATAAGTCTACAAATAATAAAGGAAACCCAATCAACGAAGACCATAAAGCTAAGGCTAATGCAGAAAAATCAAATGCAGTTCATCCCATCGTTTTATATTAAGAATCAGAAACAGACTACAATAGAGCAAACAAAAACCTAGATATATTCCAAGAATTGCGCCACCTGTCTAAGCAAATGAGCATTAAAACATTACCAAATTTGCCAGAAGCATTCGCCTCTTTCTATTTTTAGGTTTCCCATTGACAACTGAGCAACAGTAAAAATATAATACCCATTTTACTTGGATGAATTCATTCAAGAAAAAAAAGAAAACCTATCAAACATTCGTTGAAAAAATATGAAAAAAAAAATTTGAAATAAAGAATACCAATGAACTTACGCTTGGACTGTTGATTCCTTCCATCAAGTTCATTAAATGCACTTAAATCACTCGGTGATGATAACTGCCGAGGAGACTCTTCAGCTCCAACATCTGGACCAACCATATCTCTATTAAATAAAATACTTTTTATGTAATTTTTATGTAATTTTCAGGACATCATATATAAAGCATTTAGACCAATAAAAATCCAAATAAATATTTTAAAAAAATTAGACTTGAAACTTACTCAGCAAATTTTTGTACAAGGTAATTCGGAACTCGCCGTGAAACATTGGTCGATGAATTGCATGAATTGCGACGTTGTTGTTCGAATATACGACGAGTGCTTTGCAACAAACTTTGTCTAGGCAATCTTTCTACACATGAGACACTACTTAAAATCTTAATTCTGAATAAAATTCGAGAAAATTACTTTTAATCCTGAAATCAGAGTCCCTAATTTTTTTGCAGTGCACATTTAAAATTTTCCTATACATAGGGATTGTAAAGTTGATAAAAGTTATAATTTGGAAAAGCTTTTTTACAATTTATTTATATAATAAGATTTGGCAAAAGGCAAAAATTTTACCGATTTGAACCATTCATTGAAAAATATCGCTGATTAACTGAAGATGCATCGTTTCGTACAAAAGATGAATTGTTGTTAACTTCAGAACCGTTACTATCGCTTTCACCACTTGTTGTTTCACGTGATATTCGCGGTTGAAATCGTTCGACCTAAATGATCTCCAAATTTATTTTTCGAGAAAACTTTTTTTATATTTACATTTTGTGAATTCTGAAAGATGAATTTCAGAAATCACATAAACATCTTAGGAACGATTCCTTTTTTGCTATTTATACCTTTTTTTGTACGGCACCCTTTCCACGTTGATTTCGTAAAAAATAAAATGCTTCGATTTCACCATCCTCTATTCCAGTTTCTCGAGACAATTTTACATTATTTGATACATCAAATTGCGTTAAATCAGGATTACTATAATAGATTTTTCTATATCATCAAACCCACGTTGCCAGAAATTATTATTCTACAAGATGAAGAAATTTGTAATATAAAACATGAAAAAATTAGAAATGATTTAGTGGAACTGGAAAAATGATTAACAATTTACACGCATTTAGTAATTCAACTATTCCAATATTAAATACCTCGCTTTCTTGAGATTTTCGATTGTTTGTGCGAGCTTGCTAGGAAATCTTGATTCTTCTCGGCATATATTTTCCGCAGAATCGAGATCTGCATTTATATGAAGACTACCAACTGATCTGGCTATGAACTTGCTCTTTTTCGATAAAGATGATGTATCTCTAAAAGTTAATTTCGTAATGAAAACACAAAAATATCACGATAAACAGAAAACCAATGGAACACAAATTCAGCGAAAACTATCCTCAAGACAAAAGAGTACATACAATAAACCCTTTGCAGCTGAAGACAAAGCGGAAGAAGCAGATGAAGTAGAGACCATATACGCACGATTTAAAGATACAGGCGATGCAGCACAGAAACGAAGATTACCAATAGACTTTGAGCGCAACATGCTTGAAGAGGAAGATGATGGTATGTTTCTATCACCAACAGCATTAACAAGATTTTCCTGCGACTTTCGCAATCTAAAAATATTTTCAAGTGAAAAAATAAATAATTTTTACATAAAGAACCAGGAAAGATCTCGACTCACTACAAAAACTTAAAAATTTACTTATTTTATTTTTGAACGAAAGTTGATCATAAAATTCGCATTCTTACCAAATTTCGCAAAACCTTTTTAGTCAGCAGAATATGTCGTACAAACTAATTATATAATTAACTTTTTCAGATTTTCCAATGTTGAATAAATATTTCACCAAATTTAAACAATTACATGCCACGCAGTTGATTTAATTTTTCAATCGCTTGTGAAGACTGTTTAGTGGGAGCTCCAACCGTTCGCAGATTTACTCGAGAAGATGATGGTGTAATTCGACTTGAAGCCATTGTAACCACTGAGTATAATGACATATCTGAGTCCTAAAGTTTATCATACCATTAAAACATTTATATACACTAAAAAAAAAATTTACACTAAGAATAAACCTGATTTTCCATATTTATAAGAAATTACTACCTGACGTTGGCGCTGTTTTAATTGGGAAGTATCAGTACAAATGTTCAACATTAATTGAGATGGACTTTGACTACGACTTCTCAGATGTAAATCCGATATTGTATAATCTTCTTCTAAAAAGCTATTCGCTGAATGTTCAATGGAAATTATAGAAAGTATGGATTAAAAGATTATACCTAACAGATTATAAGATTCAGTGATAAAAAATGAAAAGAAAATTATCTGAATATCAAAGCAGTAACAGCAAGAAAAATTGTTAGGAGCAATTAAAAGCAAATTATTAGAATAGAAATCTATACTAAGATATTAAATAAACAAATAATGAAAAATCCAAACTAAAATAATGAAAAATCGACATAAAGAATTCACTTTTTAGTAATATTCCAAGTCTAAAAAGCATGAACCAAGAAAAAATCATGAACTCAATATTCCGATTATTAAGCATACGGCATTTAATTTGAACTTTTAATGGCACCTGATGGAACAAAGTAAGCAGAATAAAGAAAAGTAGTAATGTAACAAATAAGCGAATAGCTCAAACTGAACTTTCCACTCAAAAGCACCACATAACAATAACTGAAGAAAACATTTTAAGATAATATGGAAAATGAAAAGTACCTCAAACAACTACAGCTAAATTCTCTTATTAAATTGTCTAAATTATTGAAGAAAGAGAATAAATGCATTGAAAAATTGAAAAAATATATGCCGATACTAATCTGACGCAAAATTTTTTTTCGCATTGTATTCATAAATAATCAATCTATATGAGCGAAGCTACTGATATAAAATTGCTGACGATAAGACAACTTAACCAAATCAAAATTAACATATAAATATTTCTGGATGAGTTTTCGAGAAAAAGAGCAATTGCATTAAAAAGCAGGTAGAAGTTATCTACCTTTGTTGTTATGGAATGCGTTAACGCCAGCATTAACTGAAGAAACAGCTGTAGTAGTAGTAGTAGTAGTAACAGTCGAAGAAAGAGTTGTTGATATGTGATCCACTATTCCAATAGTCATGCGACGTTGTTGTTCTTGCTTGAGGCGGTAAATTGTACGAGCACGTCGAGCACATTTCGACATGGAATCGCCATTATTCCCACCAATATAAGCTCGTGCCGAATGAAGTTGATGTGGTTGACAGAACCGTAAACCGCCATAATTAAGCTTTTCAGATTCTGAAAGCAGCGCATACACACTAAAAACAAGCATTTGCATGTTTGTGCATATGCACGCTGTGCTTTCTTCCAAAATTAAAAAATATCTTCCCTTTAATCTTAAAAGCCGACCAACATAGATCTAAGTTGTACAGTGCTTTTAAAACCAGTTATTCCTATTTGACATTACAACCACTCTAATTTTACTTCCTCATATGCCATCAAAAAATGATCTTATAGCACAAAAAGATTAAAAAGGTCGAGAACTGGATTAGACTGTGTAACAATTTAAATGGTCATTTGTCTTGGTTGATATTAGATGTATAAGAAGCGAAAAATTTTTAGTGATGTGCAGAAAAAAAGGCTGAAAAAAGATAGCTGGTGACGAATAAAATTTTAAAGAAACTAAATGCTTGATAAAATGAATGTGATGTGTTGCTAAACATAATATATAACATTGTTAATTGATATTAAGAATGGAAAAATGATTTTTTTCTTAACTAGAATGTATCGGTTGGCAATTAAAAAATTTGAGGCAGGAAAGATGAGTGATTATTGTTCAGATGTAATCCGAAAATTTTCACCTGATTCTTATTATAAAAAATTCAGGTTGTGAAGAGGATTCATCTGCCTTCCTAACCCAAAATAACTTCCTGGTAAAAATTTCTTATCATATTAATAGCCAGTACAGGAACGCCAAGCTCTTATTTACTTATTTTACTTCGAGAAAAAGAAAAATCATTAGCTAGAAATTCACTTCTTTGAAAATATTAATAATTTCGATGAAATATAAAATATTTTCGTCTAACCATCCTACATTACAATTATAATTTGATGATATCATTCAGAATTTATTATTATCTGTGCGCGAAAGTCGATAAGAAAGAAAAAAGTGGGTGATTTGAGGTGGAGGCTGAAAAAAAATAAATTTGAGGTGGTTATTAATTCTGGCCCTTAACTACGGTTTTGTGGCCAAAAGTGAATAAAGCTAAAGGCCAAATGCTTTATACCATCGCAAAACTAAAAAGTTGAAAGTTATGTGAGTGTTGATAATTGGTTAAATATGGGAAAATTCAACGAAAAGACGGCTTGATCTCAAGCCTATGAATAAAAATTTGACAAAATAAAAGTAACACTAATTTTTGCTCAAAATCTTGCCGTAGATAAATCGTATACAATCTTACGTCTCCGTATTATAGCAGATGCTGCCCCTCCGGATGGTGAAGAATAATGCACATTACTTGAAGAACGACGTGAACTGATTGCAGGTGGTATCCATACTGTTCGAGGCTATAAAGAAAACGGTAACATAATACCAACTAGAGCCTTTATAATGATAATAATTTTTGATCTGCTTTCACTTATGAGCTTTACAATTTAAATTTACTAAAAACGAATTGCTTCAGTATATTTTTGTGAGACACAAGATGTAACTCCATGAAAATTTCGAAAACTGCTCCGAATACGCTTAAGCATTCTATATTTTACATCATTATAAAGTATCTGCCTGGTATATTTAGGTTTTTTAGGTATTTAGGTTTTTTTTTATTTCTTATGATTCCCTCCCCTTAAATTCTCTTTGTTTTTTTATTGTAAGCACATAGCAAGGTTTTTGCTCTGCATGGTTTTTTTATAAAGTAAATATATAAAGCTAAAATCCAAATGTTTTACACCATCGCGAGACATATTAATATGTGGAAATTTTGAAAATAAGGCCTATTCTTCGAATTGAAGAAGCAACAGATGAAAAAAAAAGTAAATACCTCAGTTTGTTCATTAGTCGACATGAACTTTTTGGTCAAGCTGCATCGTCGAACAGATAAACGATCGAATGCATTTTCATTTATCAATTTTTGAAATGGCCGGCTAACATCAGTTTTTAATGGCGTCGAACACTGGAAATCACGCATATCAGGTGTAACTGGACTGAAAGTCGACGATCTCGCACACTGTTGTTGCTGATATTGGCTTATAGCCGACATTGATATCGAACTATTTATCACTACAAATCAAAATTGCAAATTTGCTATCTTGAATTCATAACCGAATTTTAGCATAATAGTTTGAAAATTTTCAAATAAAACAAATAACAAATATAATGCAAAATTTTTATAAAAAACGGCTGACTATTATCATATAGCATTATGTTTTAAATTCATTCTTATTCTTAAATACAGTTCAAAAATATAAATACACTTCAAAAACGATATGAAATCAAGTGATTTTATAGTTCTGCAAAGAAACTAAAAAATTATCAAAAAAATACTTGGATTAGCAAAATTTCGCAACTGAGGTGTTGATTCTGGGGTACGGTAAACAGATGAAGAATCATTAATTATCTTTTTTGAACAATGATTTGGTGAAGACATATTCCTACCAATTTCCGTATCAATACTGTGTGCTGCTAAAGTTTTTTGCTGACGAAAAATGAATGGTGATGCATAACCAGATATTTCTGAAAAAAACCGAATTTAACCAATTAACTCCAAATTTGATGTTGCAAAGTTCAATAATTTTATTAGTCAATAGCGAGGAAAATTACAAAATATACTCAAAACGATACTATAAATCTCAAATAACTTTCTTGAATTGTCATTGAAATCGAGTATCAGCTTTAGTTTAATTAATTAATTTTACTAATTAATAACGAAATAAAAGCTAACCCTCCCATTTTTTTCGAGATCTACGTGGAGAGCCACCAGAAACTAATGTTTGCTCGCACATGGCAGGTCGCAGATTAGACATAGAGCGACTTGTTGTGTAGAAGCTCGTATTTTCGGGCGCAATTAACGAACTGCTGATTCTTGTGCTGTCAAATTCAAGTGTTTTATCGTTGTAAAAATCTAAATATTTTTTGTAAATTATAGCATGTTACTCATAAAATGCAATTTTCACGCCTCTTTAAAAGATTTTTAGTTTTTTTAAAGAATAACCAAACAAGAAAATTTAATGAGCACACCGGTGATAGCAATTTTTCTCAGTTATCTACAGAAAAAATTGCCGAGTGATTGATAAGATTATCGTCTCGAATTCAAATTTAAATTTTCAAATTTATTCATTTATTCATTTATTTTTTATTCATTCATATTATTTTTTTTTGGTGGTGATCTTTAATAGATTAATTATGTAAAAGGTTAATATTTCTGATTAGACTGGGAGAGTCTCTGGGACCATCAAATTTTCTACAGGAGTGAACTACAGGAGTAGAAGTGTTTTTTAAAACATAAAGGCTGGAAACGCACCTATACTTCAATGGCCAAGTGAAAAAAAAGAAACTTCTTATAGTACCAACTACCAGAGGCTCTCCCAGTCTAATCAGAAACATTAACCTTTTACATAATTAATCTATTGAAGATCACCACCAAAAAAGAAATAATATGAATGAATAAAAAAATTTTTCTAAAAAATTTGTTGAAGATTGACAATTTTTTCAAGTGTTTATTCATATCATTAGATAAACCATTCAATCACCATTTTCATTATTATTTACTAATATTTAATTTAGAAATTTACTAATATTTAGCAAAAAAAGTATATTTACCGCTAGCAGTTTGCACATCTTCCCAATTTTTTTGGCATTGTAACGTTGATTTTCGACGCACGACTTCAGTCGCGACTCGTCTGAGTTCGAATTCACTGAAATAATAAATTTTATATACTCTCTGTGATTCTCTGTATGCTTAGTTCTGTATACTTAGGACAATGTAAACTTAAAATCATGTTATACTGAAAAACTATTCGTATCGCCTCGTCAATGTTATTTGTTTTCAATTTAATTTTAAAAATGGCTTGGAACGATGTATTAAAATATTTCTTAATTAATTTTTCTCTAAATTAAAACTATCATAATAAATTGCCTTAATATTACAATTAAAACTCAATTCAATTAATTAACAAAGAACTTTCAACACAAAAAACTTAACTAACTTCAGGAAAATAAAAAACTAAAATCTAATCAATCAATAATTATGGTAAATATTCAACAGTTTTCTCATTCAATAATAAATTTAAAAATATAATTAAAATTCTGTTTTCCTGTTTCCTGTTTTCGATAAGAATGAACTTACCATTAAAAAACCCAGGTCTAGCTGGAAACGATCTATATTTTTATGCCCAAATGACTCTATAGCAAAAAATTCTTAAAAAATTAACAATGAATGCAGAAGCCGGAAAAAGTGAACAATAATCACTTACTTTAATTAGCAAAGCATCTAAACTATAATATTGCTATGAACAGTGATAAGCGCCATAACCACTAAATCCGATCAAGAACTGCTAATATCAACAAAACAAAAAATGCCTGCTTGTGTAAAACTACAACTTTAAAGATTACTACAAATTTGTCAGAAATTCTAACTAATAATGACATAATTGTCGAAACAATAATACTTCCACTAAGTTATAATACATTTCTAATCTCTTAACAACCTTGAAACTTTAAAAACGTACTTCTCACACAATGATCGTTGCATTAAATAAATGACGACAAAATATTAATAATCCAGGCAAAATAATCCACAATATGGATGATACAAATGATTCGGACATTTAAAACAAATGTTCCCGAAAAAAAACACTCAGGAACAAAAGATTTGGAAAAAGAGAATCATGACGAACCAATTGCCTGGTGACGATATGTCTGCCTGCTTCAATATTACTGTATCTGGCTTTTGTCCAATACAACTGTCACCATCTTCTTCAGCAATTCTTACGCTATTCAAGGAACCAAATTCCGATTCAGAATCTTTCACCTATAAATTAAAATGATTCAAATTATGTTAAATTGATTTTTTTGCCATTTACTATTAATTTACTATTAATTTAATAACCTTAGATAGAGAAATTGCTCCTGGAATTTCTTCGCATGTTGCATCACTTCCTATTAAGCTGTCCGGTGTCTCGGATCTGAAAAATTTAGCACATCGAGATTGAAAAAACCCTGAAAAACCAATAAAATTCAAGTAACGACCACTAAACTACCATTTTCGTAATATACCAGCTATTTCTAACCGAAATTTATACTTTTTTGAAATCGTACAAAAATCCACACTTTTATTTCAAAAATATTAAAAAATATTTTATTCCGATGTTTCCCGATGATTCCCGAAAATATTTGGAAAATATTGAAAAATAAAATATTCACTTATACACTCACAAAACATACTTTTTATAATGTAGCGTAAAATAAACTGAAAAAATTTTGATAAGTTCTAGAAAAGGAGAAAATCTGGAATGCCGAGTATTTATGGCTTATTTATGTATACAAAATTCCCCTACAAAAAATAGCGCGACAGGAGCAATGCTCCAACTGATTACTATCTACTGAAATAGATAAATATTATCTAAATAAAACAGTGCTACATAACTGAAAAAATTTTTAAGTTATTTTTAAGAAAAAAATTTTTAAAAAAGTTCAAGAAAAATTCCAAGAAATAATTGTTTTAGAAATATTTTATAATCAAAGAATGAAAAGAATTATAAACAAAAGAATTTAAAAATTTTCAAAACCAGGATTACTTCTGTGAAAAATTCATTTTTTAACCCAAACACCCGTCTAAGACCACAAGAAAAGAAAAAATTTGCTCAAACTACTCAAATCTACAATCCGTGAATCGTATATTTTTACCCAATATTTCAAATTAAAATTTTAAAATTCAAAAATTTTACCGCTCTTTACTTTTGTCGACCAAACTGCCAGGTGCTACACGCCTAAATTTTGCTATCATCCTATTAGTTAAAGCGCTCGACAATCGCCAGACAAAAATACAGCCATTGTATGAAACCACTATCAGTCGCCTAAAAGAATAAAATTATTATTACGAACTTTTGTTGAAGAAATCATATTAATATGTACCGACAATCACTGGAAAATCCAATATCGGTAATATTATCGGAATGTCCACTAAGAATTGCAGCGCACTCGCCCGTTCCAATATCAATTATATACACATTTCGATCTGTCGAAGCAGTAGCTGCAAAAGTTTCCGACGGATCGAGCCGAATCTGAAAACGATTTTAGTGAAAAAAATAAGGTTTTTAAAAATATATTGAAATGCAATTGAATATGACTCACGAGCTATTTTTCCATTGTCTAAAACGTTACTACATGTTTTCTTCGAAAGAAAGTAGAAGGGAGGGTTACACAGGATTTTCAGAATCGGCAAAATAACAAAAGGCGATACGACCGGCAATTGTCTTTTTGATTTAATGGTTTCAAGTTCAATGCCCACTTAGTCTAATAAATTAAGGTTTTCACCAACTTCAAATTCACCAAAATTTTATTGTTAAGATTTTAAGCAGTATAATACCTTTCTTAGTTGACCGTCATCGCCCGTTGCACCTTTAACATGCTTCATTAATTTTCCTGGCCTTCCCTGCACTGTATATGTTCTAATTTGTCGATCCTGACATGCCACCATGATACCATCCGAACACTTTATCATCGAATTGAGACCAAATTGTGAAGAAATGTGATTTACGCGATCAAAACAAACCAGAGATGGCTAAAAATTAATATAATAAAGTAGAAAACTAATAAAGTAGAAAATTAGTTTCGGTATAAAATATTTCAAATTTATTGTTGAAGTAGGATTTGAGAAGGAAGGAGAATAATGAATAGTAATCCATTAAGCTCTTTGAAAAGTTGATAAAATCATAGATTCAAATTTTAAAAGAATATTAATAAAAGTCATATTTAGTCTGAGATATAAATCGTAACTTGTTGTTTGAACATAAAGAATTAACCTGAGAATCAACTAATTTGCGAATTACAATCGTTTTATCAGCAGCACAGGTTATTAAATAAAGTTCACTGACTTCCTTAAAATTTATAATTTAATGAAATGATTTTCTAAGGAAAAGGATGAAGTGAATACATATAAAAAAACGACTACAGGTTTCACTCAAAAATAATTTTTTAAAAAAGTGTCAAAAAGACAATGGTCAATTCGTCGATCAGTGATTCTTAAGATTTTTCATCTTATCTCTTTAAAGACTGGTGAATGTGAAGGGCTTATAAAAACATAACTAAATATAATATATAACTTTTCCTGCCTTCAGAAAACACTTGAAATCTATTCAAAATATTTTAAACTATAATTCATAGAATAGCATTGACACAGATGAAAACTGACAAGAGAAAAACAAAGTAATAGGTTGTTAATACGAAACATTGTAAACTGTTATTTGGTTCAGTTAAAAATGATTATCTAAATATGAATAATTACAATATACCTTTACAAAAACAATTGAATTAATCGCACTCGTATGGTCGTCCACGGTAGCTATCGGTTCATAATTGTTGCCAGGATCGAAAATATGAACCAAGCGATCTCGACTGCCAGTAGCCAACAAATATCGGCCTAAACATTATAAATATCATGCATGTAGTGGAAAAATTTGCAAGAATTTTATATTGAAAAGGAATGTTTTCTTTTAACAGCTTTCACCATTTCTGGTTAGGCTGGCTCCAACGGCTAAGACGCTTCCAAGCAGCGCGATCTGATGCCATCGTCGACAGTAATAGAAGCTATTCCTATTTCCACCGCCTAAGTCCATATATTACTGGTCCACCTATATCTTCCCTGACCGTATTAGTCCAGGTTTTGATTGGCACATCTCGCTTTTGATGCCATTCATCAGACGGTTTAGCAAGTAACGAAATATGCGACAACTCTTGTGGTGGACGATGGAGAACGTGCCCTAACCACCGAAGGAGATGCTCTGTGATAACATTATTGATGCAAGTGGTATTTGAACGAAGATGGATGCGATTATGTGATATTTTATCCGTTCGACGGACCCGTAAAATATATCTTATAGTGGTCAAAGTTTCTTAATATCCGAGATTCGGCTGCTGAGGCTCGATTCCTCGCAAGGAAAATCGAGGTGATCACTCACCTGTGTCTTTATCGCCAAGGGACTCCTTGGGTATATCAACTCTCATTGGCCATGGCTTAGAACCATATAGCAAGATCGAACGAATCACGGCAATATAGATGCGGACTTTTGTTTTAATGGTAATTTCACAACAGCTCCATAAAGGTTTCGCCAACAGGAAGAATGCATTTCTAGATGTCGTGAACCGGGATATAATACCATCTTTTGCCTGGCCATTTGGTATTAGAGTGGACCCAAGGTATTTAAAATCAGGCACTTCCTCAACCGGCAATGAACAGAGATGTGATAAAAATTGGATACCAAAATGATAAAATACCTTTTTCTGAATCAGAGAATTCTAAACACAAAATATCACTTTCATGAGCTTCATAAAATGCAATTAATGGAGTTTCCGGATTGGTTAAATCGATCACGCTAAAATAATGAACTTTTTAGGAACAAAAAAGCGAATTATACAACGGCCTCATTTTTAAAGCATCCTTCGATATCATTATGAATAATTAATAATAGATGAGCAAATTTTAACAACAAATATTTTTATGTTATTTTTATGTTTATAGACTTCTCCAAAACAAAAACCATAGAGGAAGGGCAGAAAATCCATCATCAACAATCTCTCAATATCTCTCAATTATTATAGTTCAATATATCATTAACCAAAAAAACTAATGCTTAGAAAAAATACAGTGAGCCACTTTCTCCAATTGCAAAAGCGTATGCAAAAATAAAAACACAACCTGAGGTTACCATCTCTACCTCCAATAGCCAAATGATGACCATCTGGGCTCACCTTCAATGATTTAATTCCGTTAGTAACATCCGTTATCAAAGCAGTCATAATGGCTGAAAATAACTTCTTAGACGTTTAATTTTAGAGAAATCATTCAAATGTCATAAAAGAAAAGAACGATTAAAAGTTTTAATAAATTTAAGTAATGATTCTTAGGTAATAAATTTACACAATTTATTACACCATCCTAAAACAAAAAAATAAATCTATTATTATAAATTCAAAAGACAATAAAACATAAAACAAACGACGCCACTTAAAAAGAAGAGCTCAAAAATTCAAAAATATTTTAAAATGAAATAGTGAAGTAATGAAATGAAAAATGAACGAAAAATGATAAATTATCTACGCAAAATTTTTTAAATTTAGCAAATTTGAAATGATGGTTAAATATTTTGTTTAAAATATAATTGATATTTATAAGTTAAAATAAAAACCGTTATTTGGTTCAGTTAAAGATGATTCACTGTTGGAGACATATATCACTTTTTTTAATTCATCGGAATAGACATTTGTTTCCGGATGAAACAGGAGTGAGTCCTAAAATAAATTCGTAAAAATTATTCACCATAAGAAAATAATTTTGATAAAAAACACGGAAGTAAAATGACAATACCTTCTCAAAAACCTTAGTTCGTTGATCTATATTCCAGATACGCACAGTTTCATCAGCCCCACCACTGATAAATGTTCCTGGAAGAAGCCATGGGAAAGAAGGATACATCTGAAAATTTCCTATACCATACAGATGTCATTTAATGCGACATAAAGAAAATGTAAATAACGCAAGTTTATTTAGTTCTTTATATACCTAAACAACCTAGGAAATAAAAAATAAAAAAAAGAACTTGAAAAAACGAATGAAAAACCAAAAAAAATGAAATCAAAAATCTTAAGCGAATCTCATCTCCACTGAAATGCTTCCACATATACTTCTTAATCATATAATAAACAATAAATCCATACCTCAAGCGCAAAAATTGGTCCAACATGAAACAACTGTGAACTAAGTTTATGTATTCGATCATAACTTTTGTACCAGTTATAAATAGAACGATCAGCATAAACCGCAGTAAGAATACCGGCTTTTCGATTATAGCACAACGCTCTAACATCTGGGTACCTTAAAAAAAACATTTTATGAACAAAATATTCATTTTAAAAATATAGTAGTTTACTTTATCCATTCATAAACAAATTAGGCAAGATGCCATGTACTGCTATTAACAGCAATGAAAATTAAATAAAAATTTTAATATTACAATACAAATACAGTTGGAAAAACAAAATATACGTGTTGAGACTTTCATTTCAGAAAAAAAAATAAGAAAAAGGCTGATAAAAGTATATAAAAGTATAATAAACCTGCAATTTTTCGGATGTGAAGCAGGTTTGAAAGCGTCAGCATTGATTCCATTAGCCACATCACAAGTCAAATAATGAGGTTTACAATATGTCAATTTATGCGCCATAGTTGAAGCGTCAAAAGACCGAATCGTTCCATTGGTGAAACCGATAAATAATTCGCCACTGCCTAATGCAATTGAATGAGGTAATTCACCATGAAGATCATAAGTGCTTGTCAACTGAAACAGTTATAGAAACTATCTATAAAGAATAAAAATGGTGAAAACTTCCAGATTTCAAAAAATATGAAATACAACCAAGATTTTCGTACTAAATAAAAGCCAGAAAAGTCAGAAATGTATATATGTTCGTCTCACTTTTTTATCATGGAATTCAACCAAAAGACTCGTTTCCGTAATTGCAAATGTTTGATTATTAGGAGCACAACACACATCCAAAAAAGTATTATTTCTCTGTTCAGCCAATATTGCAGAACGACCCTGATATCGCAAAATATAAAAAAACACTGATATTATTATTATAATATATATATATATATATATATGATACTTGAAAATGGTTGAACAAAAACCTGAAGCGGTATACTCTTTGATGCATCAATTTCAGCAACATGCCAGAATTTCACATGACGAACACCGACTGTTACATATGATGCTCCTTGTTCAGTGATATCAGCTGAATGAACCTAAATATCTCAACGAAGTAAGACCTAAACATTTTAAATCAGTAAAATTCAAACTTTGGAGTATCAACAATCCATTTGAAAAATATCCAGCTGATTTAATAGAATGTTCAACAAGGATATCGATTACTACTTACCCTAACAATTTTCATGAAGTACATATTTGTTTATGAGTGTACAATGTTGCAAATCAATTCGAATAAAGTTGAATAAAGAATAAAGTAAGAATATCGTGAATACCCTATTTAAACTTTCAAACTTATTCCTATGTTTTTGCTGAATGATCTTAATGATAAAAAAAAAAGAATTTACCTTAGATGAAAGCCTATTTGAAGCAATTTTCTTTTGATTTTTCCAATCCCAAACAACAATTGCTTGGTCATGTTGATTACCAATAGAAATAATATTTTTGCCGTCAGGTGTAAAGTGCTGAAATTTATTTTTAGCAAATTTATCTGAATTATTTTTATCAAGAATATAAAAGAATATAAAATACCTAAATGGTAAAAAAGACTTACGACACATACTATACCAAATTCATGGTTCTTGATATCGACAATTTGCATGGAAGCGAACTGACCATTATGATCATATAATTCCCATACTCGTAGGCTTGGTTCATGTCCACTCTTAAAAAATTAGTGGATCAACAAAAAAATATTCGTATTTATAATTTAATAGTTCATTTACAACTTTACCATAATTTATTTACAAGTCTACTTCCAAAAAGTTGAGAAATTTTAGCGAAATTTTGAATATCATATCAAGCAAATATAAAGAAAGAATTCTAGAAAAAGAAATTTTGTTTCATCAATAGTTATCTTGGCAACTACAAATTTTCCCGAGTAATTCATAAGTAATCTAGTTCCCGAGTAATTCAGTTTTTTAAATTTCTTAAACAATTATTAACTTCTCCAGTAGCAAGATATCTTCCGCATCGTGAAAAACATAAGCATGTTACATTATTTTTCGTTGAACCAATTAAATGTGCCTGACTATTGCTTTTTGGATTATGAAGAACCACCGTTGACCTAAAAAAAAGTCAAGAAATTAAAATAACAAAAAAAAACCTCATCAACAATATTAATAATATCGTAATGGTGATTAGGCCATGTTCTTCGTCGCTCATCATATATAACTAATTATTAGACAAGCCTCGAGACCGATTGTTTTAAAAGTGAGGAGGAAAGATCAGTTATGTCTTGGACTGATAAGACCAGGAGAAATTTTGAAAGGACAAATAGCCTAGCGATATATAAGTACAAAAAGAAAATTTCAAATATGGCACTGGAGCGAGAGCTTAAAAACATCTCACCTTCGTAGACGCATTGTCAACCTAACGATGAAGGTATGAGACTTAGAAAACAAGTGAAAAAAACCAAACCCAGCTGGATATGCAACAATTCCTTTATTCTCGTCCACTGATATAGAAGTTCGTGACAAAACTGTACAACCAATAACACGTTCGAGTTTTGCCTAAAATAAACCTTTTTGCCTAAAAAAAATTTTAAAGAATCACTTGAAAATGAAACAAATAAGGTAAATATCCCAATTATTATTTAAAGTTAATAATATTTATCTTTATTACAAATAGCATCTTAATTTTTTTACCATCATCGCTCGTTAAATATTAGTTACGATGAATTATCTTTGGAGAGTCGTCCCACTTCCTATCAATTAATAAGATTTCGACAACAGTTAGCTAAAAATTATATTTGTTCGAATATTATAGTTTTCTAATCGAAAAAAAATATGATGAAACGAAGGACATATCCACACAGGATAAACACTTTGGCCTGAAAATTTCACCAAATAGATATCACTGCTTATCACTGTAATATTACGCAACTTTTTCAGTGAAGCCATTTTCACGTTCTATAGAACGAAGGATCTATATTCCCATGAAAGATACTTACCGGTAACCCGATACAACACCAGACTCATCTACTAGTGAGGAAACAGTACGATGATGGGACAGAATACATATGGCATTGTATCGAATAACTGATAAGTATCCTAGAAAAATTCATGTCTTGAGGACCAAGAATCGAAGCAGAAATTTTATTTCATAGTTAACGATTTTATACAAAAGGAATACTTTTAACAAATTACCTGTTTTTTTGTGCTTAGCGCTTACATTTCTAGTTATGCTCATTACACTATCTATTAGTGTATAATTAAAAATTTTGAGAGCCAGAGAGCCATATATGGAACTCGAAATGCATATGGTTACCACGGCTTTTTAATTCTAAGGCCAAAGGTAAGCTTGCAACCTTTCGAAACTATAACCCAAACAACAACCATTTGACTTAAAAATAAATATTGTTTAAAATATTTATTATAAAAAATAAGCAGCAAGAAAAAAATTTTTTTCGTTTTCCTTCGCTAATTTATTGCTTTGGTTTTTTGAATTAATAACGAATCTTTCCTCAAATGCTGAAATGGATGACAATAGGGAAAATTTATCGAGACGTTATAATAATTAAGAAAGTGGAATGACAAGAGAAGCAAAATAGGTGATATCAAACGAATGAAATGAAAATGTCGAACTGGTTTATGCCAATCATTTCCCATGGATCGCATTTCCTACCAAATTAAGGAAAATTTTATCTTAATTGCTTTGCTTAATTAATTATTAAAGATTATAAAAATTAGAGAAATATTTTCCCAGTATAAAAACAGAACTAAACTAGTTCCAGCAATTCAGCCAACTCAGACAAAAGTTTTGCTTAAGGAGTACATGATGTTCCAAAAAAGTTACAAACGAACTTCTTGCGTCGTGTGAAAATCATTAAGTGGTAGAAGGAGAATAAGAACACCCTTATATGAAAATTCCCTAAGCAAGATCCTGCGCCCTAATAAAATCAGCGATATAATAGCAAAAGTCAATGAGGAATTCCCACAATAGCGGGAAAATTCACAGGAAAAAACCGCGCAACAAAAAATCCTGCCTGCATCGTGTGAAAACGGCTGAGAGAAGTTCCCTTCTCTTCCGGGAAAATCCGATTAAGGAATTCCCTCTTCTTGATAGAGAAAAACGAAATTCCCCATACAATGAAAAAAAATTATAGGAAAAAGCTAAACAACAAAAGTTTCAATAATAAATAACCAAAACTATAAATCGATAAATTATTGCAAAATAATCGATCAAAGATTGATCGAGCGATCGATAATTTCATTGAATTTTTGTACAAAAAACCTCGCACGAATTACTGCGATATATCTAATGAAAAATTTTGGATAAGTTTTAATCGAATTCCTATAAATTATTTCCAAATTACTATGTAAATTATTTAACAGAATTCCCATGAAATTTTTCACCTTAAATTCACCACTTTTTTTTCTTATTGTCAACCAACGTGCGAAATTCTTTCCTTAACAGTTACTCGTTTTCACCAAATTGAGAGAATTTTCCCCAACATTTATAACCATCTTCCACAAACTGGGGAATTTTTTTCCCAACACTCACTTTTTCACCAAATTTGAATTGGAAATTTTTGATATTTGATAATAAAGGAATAAATGAGATTCATTTCCACGCCATTCATTTCTCCCTCCTATTCATTTTCCTTTGTTTAAAACCAACTTTTTCATTTAAAAAACCTTGTCATTCGACTTAAGCTACCAATTTCGTTTGATTCGTTAAGATTGTTAAACGGCTTAATTCGAAAAACTGGTTAATACCATAAACATACTTCAAAAGCGCTTCTCTAAGTCATTAAAATTTTATTCAGTTTTACATCTTTTTTATAATCGCTAATCCCTATAGTCAGGCTTGGGCTTAAGGCTAATTGCAGGGAATAAAATGAGGAAGCCTTATCAAAGAAAAAAAATTAAAATTAACAATAAGCAAAGCAAGACAAACGAATGCAGACAGTGCTGTTTTTCTAGCTGCTCGAAATAAATTTTTTTTATTTCTGTTGTCAGTTTGACTGAATTATTTGTCCAGAAATATGCATTATGCATGTATACCAATCCATGTTTCATGTCTATTTTTTTCCAGTGAAAAATTAAAAAATTAACTCAAAATTTACCAGATTTATTTTTTTTAAAGATTTTCTCAACCAATTTTATTTTTAATTTTATTTTTACAAAAATAACAAAAAAGCATCTCACCATTTGAGCTCGCTTCATTGGTTATTAGTAGGGTTAGAAATTATCGTTGATAAGACTTGGCGATAGAAGTGCAGGTAGGTGGTGAGCGTCACCGGAAAATTTCTCAACGACAGAATTAACTCGCTTCGAGGGTAACCGTTGCTTAGGCTCAATTTTTTTTGCCAGTAATAAAAGGAAACGTTGAAAGTCATCGGATAAACTCCATTGAAAATTTGAAGTAATTTTCATCAGTTGATTTCAAAAACGAAAGGAAGAAATTTTCTGCGAACGATGATGAAAATTCCCAACGAGTAATAAACATATCAAGACTTTTTCACCAATCAAAACCAGTAATTTATAATTAAACAATTCATTAATAATTAGACGAAAAGGTCATATACATCAAAACGCATCCATATTATTGAAAATGAGCAATTGCTCTGAAAAAGGTCATGCAAAGGTCACCTATAATTCAGTAGAATTGTTTATGGTAAACACCTTGCGTACTATTTATTAGACGGATGGCCGCAGCTATTATCGCATATATTAGAACTAATGAAAACATTTCAGAAACAACATGCAAAGTTTAAGCGAATTCGCTTCGGAACTTGAAACGACTATAAATAATTAGCGCCCACCACTTCTGGTAAGGCTGGCTCTACTGGCTATAAGTAAAATGAGAAACTTTTGCTAGCGAGTCACTTAGCTCCTCGCTAGCACCGCCTCGGTTTTTTAATGCTTGCTATTTTCGGAGATGAGCAACAACTACTCTGCTATCGTGCCATAATTTTGATTATTCGCATTATTGGCAGATTTTTTTATCAAAATAAAATCCAATGACTGAAAAAAGACAGGCTAAATCAATCCATGGAAAAGATAAACAATTCTTTCTGAATGTTAATCGATGAGATTTATTCGTTTGCATTTCAATATCAGTTCAGGTAAAAGAGACAAATATTTTACGAGTAATACTACATGAATGTTTCGGAGAACAAAAAAATTATATCCATAAAATTACATACACAGAATTATATCGAACCTGACTTATAATCTTTTCTGATTAATCTGTTAAAAAAGATGAAATGTTGATTAACAAAATTCCGTAGTAGATTTACTAATACTATTCTACTTTTTCTAATAATACTCAACATTTCTGATTTGGTTTGTTCCAGTGGCTCTTTTTGCAGTTAAAAATTTTTGGAAGTGACCCATTTGGAAAAAAATTCAGGTGGTTGGCCAGCACCACCTGGCTTTTAATGGTAAATATATTCCTGTTAGAAGGCAACAGTCGAACTCATTATCTCAATATGCCAAAACAATCAGAACCACTCCGCTAACCATTTAGTTTCTAGAAATGAACCTATGACATAAGTTAGGAAAAGAAACTAACAAATAACGATTTGTACGAACGAAAAACGCGATTAATTTCAATCGTAATTTTCTTTTCTAACAATTTCCTTTCCAATTCTCAGCATAATTCTTCGATAGAACATAAAAATATTTATATTTCACTGGAAGACTAGATTCGAACCTCGACGGGCATAAACTCGTCATTAAAAGTGAAATTCGAGAAAATAGTTAAAGGACCACCTGGGGAGATTTCTATGTCCAGGAGACTCTCTGGCGAAAGAGTCTCATTCGAATAGTCAGTGAAGCCAGCCAAGCTAGAAATGGTGAATTCTAATGGAAGAAAGAAAAAATAGTGAATAAAAATCTAAATAAATCTTGTATTTGGAATATCTGAAATTTTCGCAGTCTTGCACTAATAATGAAACGCTAGTAAACTGATAGATTTAGAAATACAAATGCAAACGAATTCACAAAACACACTCGAGGAACTAACTTAAATTACACGCTTTCAGGGCAAAATGATTTCAAGTAGCTCTGCTTTCTTGCATTCAAGGAAAAACGTTAATGGACAGTACTCGCACTAATTTCTGGTCAGACTCACTCCACCGGCTGTTAGTAAGATGAGGAAGTTAAGTCAGAAAATCATATGCGGATAGAAATATCTTGATGGATGGATCTTCAACGCCAACTGGACCTAATATTTGCTGAAAGATTTTCGGAGATAACCTGTGATCCTATGGCCTGCAGAATCCACATATTTAAGAAGAAATCCGCGCAGAAAAAAAAAAACCCTCTTGCTTTGCAAATTTACTGAAAAAAAAAGTGCAAAACAGCAGAAAACTATTTTATCATTCTCAGTTTTTTACAAAGGCAGTGATATATTACATTATATATTACATTATAATCACCATTTGCAAATATATATATATATATATATAAATGAAATTAATTGGTGCAAGATATCAGAAAATTTTCCAACTTATCAATAAGTTTTTTTAAAAGTGATTAAAAAGTGATAAAAGCAATTAAAAGAAAATATTCTTGATTAGTGGTTAATGATTTTAAGTGTTGGCTATCGAGACTTTAGGAAAATCCTTTCATATGGTTTTCACGGCCAAAGCCATTTTCATAATAACATAGTAACACACAGTAAGGAGACGACATTTTCTCAAACTGTCAACAAAAAATTATATTAATTTTTAATGCGATAAATACTGAAAGGATAATTCACAGTGACGTTGAATAATTTTCAGAACTCTTTAAGAAATCCTTAAAAAATGAGCACTGATTTAGACTGCCAGTTCACTAATGCCACTTGGCTGTGTTATTGTTACGAGAGCAATATTATATATGAAACTTTTTTCGAGTCTTAAAATTTAGTTTAACTGTGAACGAAAATTTTATGTTAATAATTAATTCAATATTTCGTTGGTTCTTGTTTCGTTAATATAAAATGCAAACAAAATTTAGGAAATGGGAAGTGGGAAAGTACATTATCGAATGAATGAATTGAAAGCTGAGCTGAGTGTTCAATTACATCTCTTCAAGGCTGGATCGAATTCATATAACCTTGGAATACTGAACGATAACTTGCCGCCTCATAATTTTTTTTCGCTCATATTAATTTTTGGATTATTTCAAAATTTTCCCAGTTGAATGAAATTTACCTGCTAATTCTCTTTTCTTTGGTGCACCTGTAGGAATTAAAATTGGAAAAGATAAGTGTTAATTATTAATTTGTTGTTGCTAACTGCTTCATTTCATTGCTCACTTGAAAATGCTGAATGGATAACATATCTCGATGGATATAATATTAATTCCTGAATAACATGCTAAATTCTCGTAAGCTCTAACAATACTACACAATTAACCACTGGAATGTAATAAAGGGATAGAATAAGCCACATAAATACAAGCAGATAAATGAGGATTACGTTGCGACAATCATAAACAGCAAAAAACTAAATAGGTAAAACCTCGAAAACTATAAAAAGATCTAAAAAAAAAGTGAAATAAAATGAATCGAACTTGAATTGAAATTCAATACAATTCTAAAATATAGCTTATAGAAAGACTAAAAATTTTGAAGCCATAAACCTGAAAAATAATTTAACGGTTAGTGCTCATGATTTAGATCAGCTCTACTAGGTGTAATTAAAATTTAGATTAGAAATTTTCACCAGAGAGTCACTTGGTATACAGGTAGGTCGCTCTTTAGTACCACTCGTAGCTTCGATGACAGTTTCACTCCTGTTTTGAGCAGGATCTGAACCCTTGCCTCTCAATACGGCAATCTGAGCCACTTTTCCGCCCCAACTTTTCTGTGAACTATTATCAATATAACTGCCATCGTTGAATAAAAATAACGGTACACCATGAAGAGTTGGGTTTAACACAACGAAAAATTTCGCTGAACGACCTCCAACCTTCCCCATTCATGAAATTCAACATCACTCACAATAGATCTGCCATATGGATGGTATATGAAATCCGAGAAAATAACTGTCAGCTCCTGTCCTGTTTTTATATCTCATAATAATAATTTATAATAATGGGTAAAAAAAAAGCATTAAAAAAAAATAATATAATCAAATAATAAAGTTTCATATTAAATTGAAGTTTCATATTAGTGTTCAATCAATCAATAGGTTGCATGGTTAGGCTCACTGAACTGGTTTCAGAAATATAAGTAGCCAGTAACGACTATCGGAGACAAGGACCAAACCTTGATGATCGAAACGATAACCTGAGCAAAAACCAAATTATTATCCTCTCCTCATACAGTAATAAAGTGTCTAAGTAATCCTTTCGAACTAAAAATTTTAAATCCACTTTGATCATTTAATCGATTAATTACTATCATAACCATTAGTCACCATTAGATGATAATTTGATGGTCTCGAAAATATACAAATCATTAAGGAGTAATTCTAAATTCTAAATTTTTAAGAATCGTTAAAAATTAAAGTCTCGGGGAAGCCAATCATTATTCGTAAATATAAATGAATGTGCAGAAAATAAATTCGATGTTTAACTGTGACATACCGACTGCTTTATTTCAATCGGAAGGAAAATTTATTGCCAATTTTGGAAAGTAAAAAAAAATTTATACAATGCATCACCATACAATAAAACTGAATGAGATCTAATAAAGTGGAGCAGTTTCATACCTTTCGAATTTAAATAAGCACTTCACTTTTTTTGTACACTAACTAGTTAGCTTCTTCATGAAAGTGATGACCACGCACTAAATAAGAAGTAAGCATCAGCACATTTCTGGCTAGACTCACTCGCTTGGCTGTAGAAAATTTTTGCAAGCAAGTCATTTGGCAACATAGTACAGTCAGACCGCGTAGCTTGGAAGCGTCTTACCCTTGTAGCCGTTGGAGCCAGCCTAGCCAGTAATGGTGAGAGCTGTTAAAAGAAGAAAGAAGAAGACTGTTTTTTGCAAATAATCCTTAAAATAAAGATGCCATATTTCGCACCTTTTTTGGAAGAGAATTTGCCTTGCGACTAGAAATACCTCCCCATTTAAGCGAAAGAGCAAGCAAGGCAAATTCCCTTAAAACACTACGCAGTAACAACGGGAGAACGGTTGTTTAGACATTTTGGATTAAACATAGGCATCGACGAAAAGCAGCAACAATAATGGGAAGAGAAAATATTGAAAATATAAGAAAAATGAATTTTCCTTCATTTTTCTTGCGAAAGATTTGTAATTCGTATTCTACAAATAATAAATGTTCAAAAATAAAAAATTTATTGAAAATTAGACAAGAAAAATTTTCGCAAACGAAACTATGCAAAAAATGAAAAGCTTAGTTTAAAAAAGAAAAAATATGAAAGTGAAAATTTTTTCAAGTTTTTTCCATTAACTAAATGCAAAATTGTTATATAATGCGTTAAAAATGAAAAATTTATTTTATGGACTGCCACCATCACTCTGCTAATTTCAGTTTTAATGACAAAGTTTATTCTTACCAAGCGACAGTGGATCCAATTTAAGTTAGTACTTAGTTCATATCATATGAATTGCATGACTCCTCAAGTAAAACAGTTATTTCGAATGGAAAATGGAACCTTGTTTTATAGTGAATATATCAAATGTGATTTATGCCCTGAAGGTCAGATTTAGTCCTTAAATTTTTTAAAAAAATCTTTTACAAAAATTTTCTCGACGGTCATTTTAAGAAAAATTAACTGATTTACGCATCATCTATGATTCATATGATTTATCAAGTCATTAAACAAAGAAAAGACAAATAGTTAGTATAGTTAGTACTCATCGTTAGAAATTTTTGCCAGGGAATAGTTCGCCATTAGATGTCGGAATAACAGGTGTGCCACCATCCCCGTCCGGATAGATTTATTCCTGCCAGAACTAGGCACCAAACTGTTGTCTCTCAAAACGATAATCTGAACTACTTTTGCTCTTTTGCCTCTGATAAATCATTAGAATTAACAAAATATTTTAATCGTAGAATTAATATAAGATCATCAAAAATTATTCGCAAGAATTCATCTTCTTAAATTTCAAATTTTCAACTTTGAAGACAATTATTAAGTTCATAGGTTATTATGAGAGAAAATAAGCTGAGATGAGGCAATCTGAAATGATACATAAACTGCGACAAAATTGTTGAATCAGGTTTATAAAGAAGAAATTGTTAAGGATGAACTTTTAAACTATATTCATCTCAATAAAATATTCGGTCAATGGACAACACAAGGTTCGTGTTACGAAGTAAAAATGTTATAAAATATCTTCACCGACTTGCACAACTTACAAAAAATCATTCTGCAACATCACTGAACAATTTCACTAGTAAATGCCTCTACAAAACAACTTTTACGATCCTAATCCTGAAATCAGAACACATCACCCCCTCGATCATTAATCAGCAAGCATGCAAAAAAATGTAAATGGCTGGGCATTGACTGTTATTAAGATGAGAAACCTTTGCTAAAAAGTTATTTAGCGATAGAAGGGGTTAGAACCAACAGAATTTTTTTATGATGGAGGCAAACCTTGAACTCTGATGCTATAGACGATAATCTAACGAACAACCACTTCGTTATTTTCTTTATCATCAATCAATATTTGGAAATTTTAACCACATTTATGCATATAATTAATGAAATAGTCATCCTACTCTTAATCCTATATCTCAATGATTCCATAACATTGTTTATAATGTTTGTTCATTATTTATTTATGGAAACGATATGTAATAAAGAATCCATATAAAAATTAAGGGCATAGAAACGCCAATATTATGATAAATCAATACTATTTGACGAAATATGCTCCCAAGGGGACAATCAATCTATGTTTCTGGTAAAACAACCGACGAGTTTAAAATGTTTACTTATAAAACCAAATACATGAACGTCACAAAAAGTAACGGTGATCCGTTGAGGAGTTCATCGAATTTGCGCGATAACCATGAAAAAAAGATTTCGTAAAAAAAATTTCAATTTTAAAGCGATTTTACAAAAAAATCCAATCCAAATCCGAGATCTTTAAGCAAGGACGATTAATAAAATGGCAGAGCTTTTCGCAGATCGCAAGTTACAAAAAAACAAATCTCCTATAAGTTCTCATTCTATCTAATCTTCATATTATCATTATCTTTTCCGATTATTTGATGAAAAAATTTAAATTCCTGAAAACTCCCTAACTTCCCTAACTTTACAAGTCCTTAACTTTTCCCTAACTTTTAACAGATATATAATCAGGTAAAATGAAGTAACAAAAAAATAATCTGATCTGTTAAATTAGTATTAAATTTACAAATTTACCAATTATTACTAAAAGAAAGAAGTACAACAAAAAAACATACACAACTTTCCTTGTTAAAAATTTCCCTTATATTTTCACGCCTCAAACTTGTCAAATGAAGACGAAATAGACGATATTCTTAAACAGTCTCCCTGATAAATAGACTTAAATATGACTTATCGATAAAGTGCGAACTCCAAATAATAATTTGAGTTTTTTCCTCATCTTGAAATATGGAAGACAGAAAAAAAAAGGAGCAAACCTGCTTTCTAGCAGTAATCAAGTATGAATCAGAGAAATTATTCGAGTGCCCTGTATGGAGAAATTTTCTTCGATTTAATCGTCTTTCCATTATATAGTAATGTTTTGCGTTAGTCAGGACAATTTTTTGAAAAAAATTCCAATTTTTCGATGAGCTCGTTAATTAGATTGAATGGAAATTATCCATGCATAATATGATTCAAGGCACAATAAATACATTATAATTCAGTAATTATTGTTCGAAATATAATAAGTATAAAGAAAGGCGTCAGTTGGGAGCAAGGCAAGATTTCGTGGATATCTTCCTTTTTATTTTTCGGATGAGAATATAGAATTTGAGAAACCTCAAAAAATGAAATAATTATTTTAACATTTCTGACGGAATTCGTTCGTAAAATTTTTTAGATCCTAAGGAGAGAAAATTGCGCAGTTAATTAGCGGTAATATGACAATACTGGAAATAGAATCACCGCGAAGTACTATATTATAAATGTTTGTTATTAATGAAGGTGAATGCGGTTTTTGGTAAAATACTGTTTCGACCTTGCTAAATCATCACGGCAAATCACAAAGCAATGCTTTATATATTACATTCCATTTACAAAATATTCAGGATAAAAGATAAAAAACATCACGTAAAATGATAGATGAAATTCAAATGACCATTAACGACCATTCGATTCAAACGGCCAACATGCACAGAAATATGAAATGCTCGATCGATCTTGACAAATGAACAGAAGAACAAAATGAAACGATCGAGAGCTGACCCACCTCTTCACCAACTCCTGCATGTTTAATCGTTTTCTACAGGGGGTTTATTGTCATAGTGACAACGAAATACGAAATATTTGTGAATTAAACTATTCTGCATTCTTGTCAACATTTATAAGTTGTGATGTTAAGTTGTGTAGTCATTCTACTCCACTCGTAAATATATATTATACATAATTAAAAGATGGAAAGCAATAAAAACGAACTGAAAAACTTGTTTCATTTGAATCACTTTAAACGGCATAAAGTAATTTTTAACTGGGATTTTTAAAAAATTCATATTCATAAAATTCAAATTCATATTCATCATATTCAAATTCATATTTATCTGAACCAACGAGATTTTTATCTAATAAGAGCTGCTACTTGTTGCCCAATTAAACTGATAATCAGATTTACGATATAGATCACGAATTTGCAAAATGATCTACTTCAGCAAAATATTTCAAAAATACCACTTATTCCAAATATATTAAAAAATAAGCGATTATAGAATTTCGGTGAAAAAGATAAAGTTCAAAGATAAAAATCGCGGTCAAGGCAATTACATCACTAAAATAGAACTACAAAACTGACTAAATTACCAAGATTAATTTGGAAATTTGGAAATTATGCAGGTAATAATAGACTATTTAATAAATTGCATGAACAAATGAAATAAAATATTATTAAAATTGTTTTATGAACTACAAACTACATTTAAATTATTTAAATTATTTGAACGTTTGAAATGCTACACGTCAGAAAAATTGAATATCTTTATCAACAAACTAGCAATAACATGAAAAAGATTTCGCTCAAGAAAGCCGAAAATCTGTCGAAATTCCAGTGCATTATTTCTTGCTCTACCTGGCTGGAAAGGCGAGACACTTTAACTCTAAGGTAGAAGTATAAGTAAAATGATAGCTTAATTGAGCCAGGGATGTGAATTCAACCAAGATACTGGAAATGATCCAAAGCATTGTAGCACCACTGTATCACCAATCACCAGAAAAAAAAAGTTCAAAAATATTAAAATAAAAAAATATTAATCTTTGAAGGAAATTATAAAAACTAATGAATGAAAGACAAGAACGGTGCAGTAGGATTAATTAATTAATTGACTAGGATTAGAATTAACGTTCTAATTTTTTTAAAACATTTATTCTCCAACAAACAATTTTTTTAGTTAAAAAGAAGCCAAAAAAGAAATTTAAGGAAGTAAATATAAAGTTATTATATCGAAAAAAGATTGCGAATAAACGCCGGTTAACGACAACGAATTATTTTGCGTACGGCTCTCGAAATTATTATGAAAAATATTTTTGCCGCTTGTTATTGTCGAAAACATTAAATTTTACGAACGATCTAACAAAACATTGATCATTTAACATAAATTTTCAATTTTTAGTGGAATAATGATTTGTCAGAAAGAAACCATTAGCTTTATAAAAGATGCAAGGCGATTTGATAATAAGTTAGACTAAAGTCCAAGCATCATAGGTTCTTTCTGTCTATTGACGAAAGTAAACGTGCCATTAAAAATAGCATTTTGGTGGCCTATCTGCAGTTCTACTCTCAATCGACTCCTTATCGAAGGAGCCTTATTATTTCAGTAATCAATTGAGCAAGCAAAACCAGAAGTGATAAGTGCTGTTAAAAGACTCCGTTAAAGTATTTGTACCAAGTTTTAAATAAAATTATCAAATTTCAAATTTTAAAACACAATAATATGGTAGGCAACTCATCGTTTTACTGTGTAGCAGTATTCGAATATCGAATGATATTGTGATTTTCTCCATCCCTATTATCAGCATTAGTGTTTTGCTTATCATTACATGTTGAACATAGCTGCTGAACATATGTCACTGACCTTAATTCACTGACGTCAGGATATTGGACTAAACATTGTGAAATTATTTAGTGAAGTTAAATAGACTCTTACTAAAGCATTGGCAGTTTTTCGAATGGTGCTAATGAAAATGTTGGATGGGGAACTGAATGATGTAGTATGAGAAATGCCCATATCTAGAAGCGGGTGGCAAGCAGTGATATTTCTATGGTTTCTTGAAATTTATGCTAAGACCTTATTCTACTTCTTGTTTCGATATGAACAGGACAATTCGCCTACTTTCCTTCATTAATGATTATAAAACAGACAGAACCCTTCTCTGACTCACCAAATTTAAGTGGTTATCTCCTCCAAACATCTTTTAGTAGTTCCAGAACAGCACCAACATAAGCTAAAGTCCAGAAGACCCTGAAATTCAATCCTCATGGTGCCTATCTCGCTTTTTGAAACCATAGAACAAATTCGTTCACCATATGAAATTCTACGCTCTATTAATATTCTCTTTGAGAAACTGATATGTTATTTAACTAAAACATTTCTTAGCGCATTATATAAAAGAATAGACAGAGATAAAAATTGCTTTTCAAATGCATAAAAAACTTACTGAGATCACTGAAATTTGAAATTAAAAAAAAAAATAAAATTATAGAGAATAAAATTTTTGATTTGTTTATATTGGCTCTTTTATTAAATACATTATGCATCGAGTTTTTTTGCTGGAATTTAGAATTAGTTCGTTAATTTGCATTAAAGCATATAACTATGTGCCGACGACCGTTACCGATCAAATAAACCAGCAGGTGTGGTTTTAATTTTTCAGCAATCGAATGACTCCAAAAAAAACATTTTGGCAAAATACGCATCGGAACAGATGCTTTCCATCTGCTTTAGGCATTTTATGAAGTTTTTTTGGTTCTAATGTATTGAAGATTTCATGATTTAAAGAGTCTCTTTTTAGCATTTGTACGGAAACGAAATGATCGAAATGTAAAAACCAAAGAGCTGAAATTTTTTGAATGTTTTTAAATAAATAAGATTTATAATAATAATGGCTAAAAGTGCATAATTTACAGCAGCGAAATTCGGAATTTAGATCAGTGTAAATATGATGAACTGATAAAATAAAATACCGAATTCATTGTCAGTTAAAGAAGTGGTATTTTAAATATCTTTGATCTAATTTTATAGCAAATAGCCAGGCGAAAGAGGAATTAAAGCCAGGATTGGCGCATCAAAAAATGACAAAAGCTGTGTGGAGTCGGTTCAGTATAAAATTAAAACACTCATATCCAGTTGCGTAGCCATTTTGTATGGAAGCGACAAATGGCCAAAGTGGAAGTTACCTAGAAGTCGTCTATCTATCTTTGATCATTCATCCCTGAGCAACATCTTATCCGTCAGCAGAGCAGATATAAGTTATGTTTCTCGACGCCCATCACTTTATTTGGTAAGTTTTACGATGTACTGCGTCAAACCAGTAGATATTTTGAACCTAAAAGCGGTTCAGCAATATATATGCTTATATAGTGGAAAAAAGAATAGATATGTTACTTTTATATCAAAAAGGCCTTGAAACGCCTCGCCCTTATAACCAGCAGCCAGTGCCTCGTAAAGGCGCGAACTGTTAGATGTATTGGAACTTATTTACACAAAAACGAATCAGCCATCAAATATTAGACAAATATTTATTAGAATACTAGGTTACAATAAACTCGAACCAAAAATTAACGGAAATAACGAAAAAACACAATCATAATAAAAATAAAATAAATAAAAAATACACAGTAAAAATTATGAGATCTGCTTTAATCAAAAAATGCTTAATATTAGAGGAGGCCAACATATTTCAAGAAAACCAACTCAGCCATATCAATTCTTCTCTCAAAATTATTTCCAAAACTGAAAAATTGAGAAGAGATCAAATAAGTCGATAATTAAAGATTAGATAACTGAAACATTTATAAAAAATAGGTCACATCGAACAGAAAGGCTATTTTTCTTAAGTTAAATCTTTTCATTCAAAGGACAATCCAATCATAAAATGGAAAAATTGCACAATTCATATTAAGCTCTGTTAAAAAGTATATTATGAATAACAAATCATCACTTTCAGGACTCAATACTAAAATAAAAAGCTAAACAGCTTGCTGGATGACTCATCCTGAAATTCTAAATTAAACTAAATTATGAATTATTTATGGTAATTGTCGCGAAACTTTTCTACTATCAAATTATTATTGACGACAGTAGATTGTCAAATAACATTTTGCATTTTCGGAAATAATAGTTACTCTAAATATTTAATTGTTTACGATAACTAGCGAAAAGAATTATGGGAATCGCAGTTCAAGAAGCAATTTTCAAGTCGGATTCTGAAAGAATTTCAGTAAATAAAGCAATAATTCAGTCAACTTGCCTTTTATCGGCTTATGATATTCCTAGCTTCGTGAAAATATTGAATTATTATCCTAACATCAATTTCTTCTCATCATTCATTCATCATTTCTGGTATAAACTATTTATTTGAAAAATTATCAAGCTTCTAAGCCATGACTTCAATGTTAATAAATAACAAACATAAAAAAAAAATTAGTAATAAAAAATGAACAGAACCTTTTGCAGGGAATAAAAGTACACCATAGGAACAGAAATAAGGATGGGTCACAAGTGTCTCTTGGATTTTGCTTTCAATGACAGATTTATTCCCGTTAAAGGGCAGGAGTAATACCAGTGGTGATGGCATTCCACCTCAGTCGAAACAATGTGCCATTCGATCATTTCGATATTTGCCCTAATGCTACAAAAGAAAAATCACGTTATTAATTAAACTCACATCATCTCAGTTAACTTTCATATTACAACCTTACGTTAATATAATAACAATAATTTTATTAGTTCATAAGAGAAAAGCAGCTCGAATAAAAGTGGAACATGCAATCGACATATATTGCGCACAACAAGTGAACAAACTTCGTTAAACGAATACATCGAAAATTTTGAAAAAAAGTATTAGGGAAAAAGTGAAGAACGTTAGCACGAAATTGATGAAAGTGATAGGTATCACTAAATCTTGTTTAGCTAAACAGTCTTCTGTCGATCGATCGGGCTCATCGAAAGACCACATATGACCTGCCGGGATATCATTAAGTCCATTAAATAGGCCGATGAGAAGGTATAACTCGAATTCTTTCATTCCGAAAATTCCTTTTGTTACCCCATTATAAACAATGATAAATAAAAAATTTCACTATAAATTCCAAACTGCTCGAAGAAACAGGATTTTATTCTGTTTGAAAAAATCTGATATCTCATAAATCCCTGGTTAATAAATCTATGATGAGTCATGGATAACACAGAATTTAACAAATTCGCATCCAAAGTCTGAGGCAGATCACAAATATCTATTCTTCAAGTTTCAAGAAGATCAAATGTAAATTACATCAGCTAGTTAAAAAATTCACCTTTTTTTCGAGTAAATCGCAAGTTTTAAATGGTCGTCAGTCGTAATTAGTGATACAATCTGCTAGCATATAGAGAAACTAACAGGACTTCTTAAAGTATGAGAACCAAGAAGGTTTAGAACCAACTATTTATTTTCATTCTTGTTTCCAATGATTTTTTTATTAAATGGGATCTACAGTCAAAATGCTGCTTCGAGGTCAAGCCTCATGAGTACGACTGATGTGCCTTGACAACTGCCATTAAAAACAAAATGTTAGCACATAGCACACCATGTACTTCTGTAACCAGTAATTCTATGCCGAAAATCCAAAGAAGAAAAGGTGAAAGAAAGAAAAATAAAAGAATATTAGCATGAATTACCATTCTCATAATTCCTTTCCCGCCTTTGCCTTACGAAATAAAAAGGATGATAAGGTTTATGAACAAAGAAGAAAAATGAATTTCTATCGATTCTAAGTAATTAACATTACTCTACTTATTTGAACCATTTGTGCCATTCATTACGAGTCACGATTCATATAAAAATGAAATAATTTAAAAAATGAGAAATTTTAACAACATGAATTGATAGCGACAAGAAGTATTTTGTGATAAATGTAACACCAAGAACTTATAAATACTCCATGAATTTAACAAGTAAAATTTTGATAGTCTTCACTAACCTTTGAATCTGCCTTTTCAGCAAGCGATGAAACATATCGGATTTTCATCCTGGATCGCTTTTGTGCTTTCTGTGGTTTCGTTGAAGATGTTAAAAGTCTCGGTACCTTTGATGGTAATATCAAACTCGCTAAAAATTTCAAACATTCCTTCAATTTATTTTTTGCAATTCTTTTGTAATTCTATGAAACATTCGTTTGTTTTCCTAGAAAGATGATTGATGGGCTCGTCTATTTCCAAAAGGCATCTTTGTGTACTGGTCCAGATAACGCTAATTCCAGAAATCCCTTATAAAAATGAGTAGTCCAATTAGCTTTACCGCCATGTTTGCTACTGTATTTAATTCTTTAAGGATATGTTAATTTTGATAATATACCCAATATTTGAAAGCTTCCTTGCGTGACCCATGTTTTTTTTAAAAAAGAAAACATAATTCTATGCTGATTAGTACTGGTATAGCAGACTGCTAGAGAGATTTACAAGCAATTATGAATTATCATGCGACTACTAATATTATTAATATAACTAATAGAACAATATCTCAATTTCAACAAGTTTTTTTACAAGGAAAACTACCACATCTTTCGGTACCACTAGATTTTGGCTAAACTTAATAACTGCCCCATAGCTCGTGGTCCTATGGTTTCAGTGGTTTAAATTTGGCAAAAGCTTTTAGCCCTCTTTCCGCTCTGCCGGCCTGTCGGAGCAAACAAATTTTGCTAAGGATTTATTTGGCGGTGATCATGAAGCATCATGACGAACTGGAAGGATAATGCACAATTCTACATGTCAATTTTAAATCATTGTCTGATATATTATTATCGTTACATACTCGATTTTTACCTCGTGTAATTGGTTACTCTCGGCTTATTAATTGATCAGTATAATGGAAACAGACAAGTCAGACAAATTTAAAAACAAGCCAGACAATTTCCTTAGGAATATGTATGAAACATTTATTCACTTCTTCACACCTGGTATACTTTTTCGCCGAGATATTTCGCAAAGCAGTTAAGTTAATTGAGAGTTCACGGAAATTTTTCTTGCGTTGGCTAAACCCTCAATTAACCATAAATCGAGGCTAAAATTGTGCATTCTAGATTCGCTTAAAAACTTAAATTAGACCTTCTTAGGTTATCGCTAACAAGATTTTATTTGGTATTGTTAATCCAAGATAAATGACAATGTCTTATATTTTATCTCAGTTTCTTTGCTACCACTAATATTTATTCTTTTTTGGCCCTTCAATATTTCCGATTACAGTTAATTCTTTAAATTTAAAACCAACATCTTTTATTGTTTTTATTCATGTTCATCGTGGTTTGTTATAAGAAATCCTCTCGCTTATACGTTTTTGATTTATTCAATAGAAACCATTAATCCAGTGAAGTTTTTTGACAGAAGCTTCACTGAAAAGTATTTATATCATTGTTGAAAAATTTGTTTAGCTGATTGCAAACTTTTCTTTCGTCACATCTAAAACTAAATAGAATATAACCGAAACATTTGAATAAACTTAAAGGAGTTGAGCTAAAATAGTAATTCATCACTAACTTCTCATAACTATTCTCGATTTTCGAAGCATAAGTTGAACCCGCGCAACCAGATGGGCACAATGAGCGTATCATCTCATATATCATGGCTTGCTCCCTGCATCTGACAGCAGTAAACTTGCCACTAAAAAATCCGGTTTGTATTGGGATATTCCCATCTTCAAATGACTCTCTGGTCAATCTGTCGCATTCTAATAATAACGAGTGGAGCGTTCCTAATCAGAAATGGTGAGTGCTTCAGACCCACAGTCATAAGAGTTTACCTCTGTTACCTCTGTTCAGTGAGAAAATTAAGTGATATTTGACGATGGGGCGTTTTCAAGCCTAAATAATTTTAATGAGTTAGAAAATAAATTTCACAATTCGCAGTTCGTAATAAATTCCGCATAACGAATCAAAAAAGCACAATCGAATAATTTTTAAGATATTTAACATTTAATTGAATACCAGATAGGAAAATTGTTTCGATCGCCTGAAGCAGTGCAATGTAATATTCAACGCGCCAAAAGTTGTTTCAAATAATTCATAACCGTAATTTTCCATCAGTTAAGGATGTAAGTAATCAGCAATCACCATTTCTGGTTTAGTTCGTCATTTGCTGTTTCTGCAGTGATGCATTGTCTTTCCACATCTTTTCACTCGAGAATAGGAATACAATAGGTGGCCGACATCGGATTCAAATTACGGCTTAGCTCGTGTCAAGAGTGGGGTCCGAACTCTGATCTAACCCCAGATGATAATCTAAGCAACAACCACTCGGTTATCTCGTCTCATTTCCATTACTTATTAGAACTAAAAGTTTAGAATCGTCATTAACTTGCAGGAAAACAAAGAAAATAACAAAAATAGATGAGCACCCTTAAATTTGGCTTATCTTATGAGATACTTGCACAGAAAATTGACTAAAGCGAATGAAATTCGACTATGAAGTAGCGATGAACAAGGAAGATTTAAAGTTCAACTGCAAGAATCTATAATAAACTGCTATATCTTGAAGAAAGATATCGCTATGAAGGATATGATGATCATAATTAGAATATTCTTGACGGGTCAAGGACTTTAGACGCAAAATAAGTTAAAAATAAAAATTGACTTTGTGTTTGAAAAATATGAAAAATTCAATTTAATTTAAGATGGACGGTGATACGATGTACTGATTATATTTCTTATTTTCTGATATATTTTGTACAAATAAATATATAGATCATAGTTTTGTACAAAAAAAATTGTTTTATGAAAGATTTATCGAATTGGTACGATTTAATTTCTGCTGCTTCATAAAAACTGAAAGCAATTTAAACATGAAAATATTTAATTTTTAATATGAATATTCAATTTTTTGAATGGCTTATCAGCAAAAAGTGATAGTGAGAGACAGAAAGCTTGATTAGTATATCTTCGGGTAGTACTAATGACCCACCTATGCTTTTATTACCATATGGCTTTCTGTCGAACGATTATTTAATAGCCAGTAGGGCCAGCGAATCAGAAATATTAAAGGGAAAAAATGACAAAATGATTATAAGGAATAAGAAATTGGTTGTGAAGTCGTAAATCTTTACTTATTACTACATATTAATATTGTAAGTGATACTGAAGTCGAAAGAAGCAAAGATGAGATAGAAGAAGCAAATTATCCTCGGTCTGAAAATGGCATTTGCTTCAAAGCGGTTCAGCAGATTTGCAAATAATGTGAGGTTCACGATGATTAATCAGATCAAAACGTACGTAGTAAATCATAAAATGATTTAAGCATGGATTTTCTACTATAGCATATTCTCGGACACCTTAAGTTTTCTAATGATTATTGTACATATTTGCCAATTTTCTATCTCTCTTTCAAACTTTCAGTTTTTTCGTTAATCGATTTCGTTTAAAAAAAATAGAATAACAGTGGTGGAAGAATCGTGAAATAAAATCAGACCTAATTTCCATCTGACATATTATTCACCATAATTAGCATTTTTGCATATAACAGCCGAGTGGCTATTGAGTTTAGGCCATCATTTCGAGTAACGTGATTCAGCCTTTGCCTCGCAGAAATAAACCTGCCATCAAAAAACAAGACCTACTTGTAATTCTATTACCAAGTGAAATTGTCCGTGCGAAAATTGTCTCACCTTGTTAAGAGCCAATGCGAGCTTAATGGAAAATAAAGAGTGCTAACGATATTAGCAAATTTTTATTTACTAGCTGTCATAACATAAATTCAATAGAATTGGCAGTAAATCAGTAAAACGTCCCAAAAATAGAATTCAAAATCCAATAATCAGATAATTTGTTCACTAAAAACTCGAATTCTTCAAATGATATGAATGAATGTCAGTTTTACTGTCATAATTAAACTGATTCTTAAACAGAAAAAATTACAAACAAAGTACGACGATCTTAAACATAAAGGCTATTTGGTGATTATTTTAATTGGCCTCATAGTCATTCAAGTAGCGCTCGAGAATGATATCGAAATTCAATACAAATATGGAAAAAAAATCGGCAATCGACAATGGCGGACGAACTGATGCAAAGAAAAAAATAAATCTATTGATGATAGATTAAAATAAATATATAATAAAATATAGCAAAGTATTAATAAAAATAATAGCAACGAATAAAGTTTTTTTAAAAAATGGCCGAAAGGAGCTATAGTTCAGTTATATTATACTTTTTGATTCGCAAAAACTGGAGCTCTCAAAAGGAAAGTTGAGAAATGGAATGCATCCGCTTTATTTGCTTTTAGATCTGTTGCCTTAATCAACCTTAGATCACATTCGTTGGCCAACTCAGATTTGGATGTATATTTCGCTACTCACCAACGATTCTGGTAGATGGCGCCAAAAGCGAGGAGGTTAACTAATGATGGACCGAAATCGTCAAAACATATTTTGAAGACCATCTAGCGATTCAAAGGCTTAAGCTGTGGAAAAAGGATCATAACGACAGTTAGTATCAGGCACATCACATCTGGAAATTTAAATATATATATATATATATATAAAATAAAATAAATAAAACACATAGAAGGTGAAGGTTGCCTTAGAATAGATGGTAGAGTTTTTTTTATGGTTTATTTCATAGCTAGGAATTCGAAAAAAAAATTTGATTTTTTAAGATACGAAAACTGGAACATTAAACTGAAACACTGAAAATTAAAAGGTAATTCGAAACTGAGTCCTGCAAAACATTGGTTTACAATAGCACTTTGCATGCGTTGCATTACAAAATCACATTATAAGAGACATAAATATTATAATATTATAAATATAATATTATAATATTATCTCTGCATTCCCTGAAAATTCTGTATTACGAAAGAGTCACTTCCAAGTTGCTGAAAAAAAGGATTATTTAAGGAAAATTAATTTTAATTTTTAACAATTTTTAAAATTAAATTAATTTTAAAAAAGTGAATGAGAAAGATGAATAACTTGTCGCACTCGACCTAAAACCTCCACCAACTAACTAGCAGAAACTAACTGAAATTAAATAATAATGATAATAGTGCTTAATAAACCTTTCTGGATGAAATTCCATTTCCAATGTTTTATCAAATACGAACAATACACATTACCAATATTTCTGATGGCACTTAGAAAAAGCTTTCAGGAATAAGTCGAAAATCCACAGATGCGATATTTAAATCGATAACAAAAGCAAATCTATGAAATCTATGGAAAAAGGATTGTTATTTCAATTAGTTCAGGCACGCTTGTATGTGCTAATATGGATATGGACTTTAAAGGATAAACAGCACGGAGTATTTAAACTCTTGATTTTTACATGTAAGTAAAGTAAAATAATGACAAGTTTACTCCTATCGAGAGCAGAGCCTTTATCTCCCAACACGATAATCTCACACTGAGTCACCATCCACTTCGTTGTCCAGATTTGAATTCAAACTGAATAAGATATAAATATCGGTCCATATGGAATAATTTTTAAATTATGAACATTACTCTTTACAATTTTTATACGTGAAAACTTTTTGATTTGACAATTTTTGCTTTTTATAAAATTCCACAAAATTTTTACTTTTGAAAACCAGCTATTGCTTTTTTTTGTAACAAAGTTTGGTTTGTTGGTATGTGACCAGCAGATGTGTTCCGAATGATTTATAACGGATAGGACAAACAGTCAAATAACAAATCAAAAAAATATTTTTCTGGACAAACTAAAGCAAACGATAGGTTATTTTTTGGTTAAAGAAAGCTAAAAATCGCTCAAATTGTCGAACAGTTTTTATAAAAGATTCATTTCCAAATTGAATTACATTCTTCCAAAGCCACTCCACTCATCATTTCCGGTTTTTCCGGTTTTTTTTGCTTCCGGTTTTCACTGGTTAAGAAGGTAATCTATTGCGAGAGAATCATTTCGAGATATAACATGTGGTCCTCCAGCAGTCTATGTGGTCTATCCAGGTTAATGACAGATTTACTCCTGTTTGCTCCTATTAAAGGGCGAATAGAGTCCAAGCTGGCCGGCCATAATCGAAGCAACTCAACTACTCAGCCACTAGTGCCAAAGGTTTTTTATTCATTGGAGACGAACTCCGATCGTATACGTTTGCTAACTGAATATATAAATAGCATTTAAAAGAAATGGAGGCCTTAAGTTTTGTTTAAGCCCACTTTTTGGACAATAATTGTTTGCCTACCTCAACTTTAATTCTTAAATCGATCAAATGAATGATAAAAAACTAAAAATATAAGGAAATGGCGACGAAAAATTGCAAAGAAAGCAATTAGAGAATATTTAGATGTATTCTGTCAAAAAAATTCGTGCAAATTCGCTAAAGGGTCTTGGTTAGCTAACAAGTTGTGAATAATAGTGGATTCTTTGTGGTTAATCTCTATCGCTTTATATTTTATAAACTTCATCGATTATGCTAAAATGTGGCACAGCTGACCACGTTTTAATGATTACAATCAAGATTTATTTTGAGAAATCCGAGGAGTTTCAACATTATTTCCACTCTTTTGCATCATTTTCCACAACATTTCCATGTTTCTTTCTGTTAAAATTGTTGGGAATTTTAAGCAACTAAGAGCATATCGAATGCAAATATTTATTCAGTCTAAACTGCAAAAAAAAGAACGAAATAATCTGATTGTGGAAAAATTTTGAACTTTTAGCAGAAAACTTTAATTTAAGTGAAATAAAACATGATATTCTCAATAAAAGAAATGAATATAAACTTTTAAATTGCACGCCTATAGGCTTGAACTGCATCATTTGCAACAATTTATATAACCGCCATGGCATGAATAATTTAATATTTAGCTGCCATCAGTTTTTTTGTAAGAAAATTATAGCTAGGTTAATCATTCAGTAACAATCGTTTATCTCGAAAACTCCGCATGAATTGCTGGAAGCTAATATTAACTATTTAAGAGCTTATTTAAGTGGCTAATGGATTATCTAAGCGATTAGTTTCGAATTAAATGAATAATTTTCTTACTTGCAAAGAAAGATTCGTCAAGGATTCCTCAGATATACTAGTATACTGGTCCTTAATAAAATGATGCCAGAAAAATGTTCCCATTATTTACTCCTATAGAATAGTCTCACAGTTACGGAATTTATCACATCATGGTAGATTTGATAAATTATTCCCACTACACAATGATCTTAACATATTTGCTAAGTAAAAATATTTTTTAAAAATGCAAAGCACTGCAAGAAAAATTCAAAAAAAGTGAGCACCCCCACCATTTTTTATTAATACTTATAAATTTCTTACACATATGAATTTCAGACTTTGTAAGGCGAAAATCTTGATTTCAATCTTCACACTAGGACAATAATTTGGAATCAGAAACTATCCTCATTAAAATTTACAAGTTTAAATTTCGTCCTAAGATATAACAGAGTTTATCACGTTACTTGTTATTCACCTAGATACATTCAATAATTTTATTGAAGAAATGAAGAAATCCTTTGGACATAGATCCACGTAATGCCATTATTTATGAGACAAAATTAGACAAATGAGGAATGACGAATAAATAAGATTCGATATTATACAAAACTGCGGTATGCACCACTATTTCAGCCTGAATCGCAATGAAATCCAATCGCTTAAAACCATAAAGGGAAATTTAAACTGAAAATTTGCCTTCGTCTCTTTTCGTTATTTATTATAAACTCAAGTGCAAGACTATATGCCCTACTTAACCTCTCTTTAAATGAAGAAAATAGTCTTAAAATTTTGAAATTGTATTTGAAACCGAAATTTTTGTTTTTTATCATCGAACTTCCATTCTTTTTGTTTTATATCAAAACAAAAATATGCCGCAAAGCTTTTGCGAGTCGTAATTTCCTTTGGATTATATTGGTTTCGCTTACTCATTCATAAAAACATGGAAAATTATCACGTTTAAATGAATACTATACGTAACTAGTATCAAAAGACCTTTAATTTGCAAAAACGATGAATATTTTATTAGGAATGCAGATCGGTTGTTCCAATTTATTTCCACAAAAAAGCAAAAAATAAATCAAAAAATGAGGTTGAAATTTGAAATTTGATATAGAAATACAACTTAGGTAATTTTATGTAGGATTACCAAAAACAACAGGATTAAAGTTAAATGGAGTAAATATAAAAAACATTTGGAAAAAATAAAATGACGTTTTGATTATACATCTGTTTGAAAAGAAAAGCAATTTTCATTAAAAAAACACCATGCTAAAACCTAAAAAATTCGAGCAGTTCATAAGCACATATTAAAAAATTTAAAAAAAACATCCAATAATAAAATAATCAAAAGCACCGAAAATATTTCCTTAAAAAGAAGCAATTTTATACCAGCGAAATCTGAAGATACATATCAAATATTATACGTATATGATGAAATTATAGGGAAAGCATATTAATAATGCAAACCATTTTTCTAACATTTTTCATGCATGGGCTGACATAATGAAGAAAAACATGTGAATGAATACATTTCATACATTAAAAAAGGAAAAATGGTAGAATTTTTTAAAAGTTGTATTGGAAAAAAATTAGATAAAACCAAGAAATCAAAAAACGAAAAAATGAAATTTACCATCAAAAAAAAAAAGAACTTTTTCATGTGCTACAGAATGAATATGTACATATATTTACAGATAATGCAAATCGTCATGGTAAAAAAAATGTTTTGAAAAATTCAAAAATGGTATAAAATTATTTCTTCAAGTGAGAGTTGTTCAAAATTATAGCCTTATAATACCAACACCAAGTAACCGAAATCAAGTTAACGCAACATTCTAGTTATATAACTTGTCGCTATATTCAACGTTGAACAAATAAGTCTTTTCTTGTAAGTTATTTTTCGCATTGAGGATATAAATTTTTACCTACAAAAATTTTTCTATTTGAAGAAAATGAAAATGACAAAAAAAGCCTTGATTCATTTAAGAGGAACATTTAATGAGACTCCTCAATTCCACAGTAGTTCGGGAACAGAAATGGTAATTTCTAAAAAAAATAAAGCTTATTTATTACAAAAATTTAAAAAACGGAAACTTCAAGAATTAAGTTTATTTGAAGATGTAAGAATACAGAATACAGGATTTAAAATCTATATACCACATGAAATTCATTAAAACTGCAACATCAAACTCAAAAAAATAATGAATAAATGGATACCTCAAGAGAAATTACTTGACTGAAAGACTGAAAAACAATAGGGATTTGTACAGTTTTTTCGGCGTCTATTGTTATCGGTGCAGAATCCACAGAAAGTATTTGAGGATTTGATGATACCAAATAGTACGTGCGCGATATATTGTAATCATTCGTTATCGCGATATTCTGAACAAATTACATTTGATATACCAATAAAAAATGTCTACTTTTTGTGCATATATTCTGCTTGCTTTTCAGATTGAAAATTTTCTTTAAAAATCTATCGCCACAAGGCTAATGGAATCTATTTTTTTTTCCTTCATTTTAAATAAATAAATAAAGGTACCTTTGTTTCAGTACAGTTGATTTCCAAGTGCACAATGAAGGTTTTATCAACTTTTGCAGGATCAATGCTAGCAACAACTATCCATTCGTTAAGCAATTTATTAGCAGCAACATCGACAACAGTTAATACAAACATACGCTCACCTAAAGACCTAATAAAGTTTTACTGTCGAATATGAAAAATTTATTGAAATAAGCAATGGTTACTAAACCACATTAATTTTCAAGCCAAAAATCCCATTAAATTCGAAAAAATAAAAGTTATGATAGAATTTATTCGTAACATTATATTAGTAACTTTCCTTTTTTCATCCATTCACTCGACTGCAGCGATTTAGGTAATAATGAATAATTTTTTTCCACTTTAGAAAAAATTGAAAATTAAAAGGAAATTGAAAGGAAATAAAAACCTGTGAAATCCGGAATAAACTGAGCTGTAACTTCCATTAAACCAACTGCTGAAGGTAGAAAAGGTTTGCTTGAATCGGACAAATTGATATTGGAAGAAGAGAAAATTTGGATCGGATGTTCCTTCGAATCCGTCCTGAAACATTTGCTAGAATAATAATAATATTTTAGCAACTATTAGAATTAGAATTCTGCATTCTGAATCCAAAATATGGTTTCATCTTGAGCGATTGTATTGTTATTCCGCTGTAATTATTTTTCGAAATATTTTTCTAGAATTTTCTACAAAGTTCGAACTACGAGCTAAGTCTTTCTTTGGTTTTTTCTTCTTTATCTCTTTATCAAAAAAATAAACAAAGAATTGACATATATTACAAATATATATATATATCATACTATGCTCATTGTGATACTATACTTTGGACCGATTTGTATACATTTTCAGTGCCGACAGGCGATGTCCATTATCCAGTCTATCGCATAGTTGAATATTATAAGGGAAAGACTTGACGGAAACCAGTTCTTATATATACATATAAAATTTATAATATTATAAAATAAACAATATAAAATATAAAATAAAACAATATAAAATAATTATGCCTATCCTTGACAGGAGTAAACCTGTCACGTCCGAGTGGGGTTGCTGGGGATTCACCAGTAACTCTTTCCCCAAGTAACTCTATAATGAAGGGTCAGATATTCTTGATACGGCGTCCACATCTCCCGATGCGCAGGACACTCCCAGCCCCGTGGCACATACGATAAGTACACAATCCAGGCTTAAAGCGATCCCAAGGCTGTTAAACAAAATGTGCTCGCAAGCCAGGGTAATTGCACGAAACCTATCAAGGGGAACAGCTCTCTGCACGCGCGGCGAGGTATTAGCAGTATCAGAGTGGAACGTCAGAACGCTTATGGACATTGCAAGCCAAGCAGTCACTGTCCACACCCTGTCTAAGTATCGTGTGGATATCGCTTGCTTATCGGAGGTCCATCTTCCTCACTTTGGGTCTCGAGCAATTATTAATCTTGGTTCAGAGCAGAGATACTGGCTATCATTGGCGTTTCAAATAACTCGGGACGAAATGGCGTAGCAATTGTCATGTCTGACAAAGCCCATTCCGCTTTGATTGAGTGGAAACAAGTAAGCGACCGTATGACCTATGCCCGTTTTAAGGGTTCTGCAATATCTCGAGTGTCTATGCTCCAACTGTGTCGGCAGACGACGGGAATAAAGATAAATTCTATGCGGAACTTCAGTTGCTAAGAAAGTCTTTACCGAAATATGACAAGGTCATAATCGAGGGAGACTTGAATGCGCACGTAGATCATAATGCCGCTGACCTCAGCAATTGGCGAATATGGCATCGGAAAGCTGTGCACCAATGGGGAACGCCTTCTTCGTTATGCCGAAAAGTATGAACTTTTTGTTACTAATACTTGCTTCCGCTATCGTAGAAAACGTCTAGTCACGTGGAACTCCCCGGACAACCAACACTTCAACCAGATTGATTATATCTTAATCAGTAGCAGTTGGAAGAGTTCCGTACTAGATAGTCATTCCTATCGCGGAGCTGAAATGAGCAATCTTCATGGATCTGACCATGTTATGGTTCCAGTCAAGATCCGCATAAAACTGACAACTCACAGAAAACAGCATCCCCCAAGATTCTTAAACTATCTTAAAAAATTCGGGGAGAGTGAACGCATTTCAAACCGAATTATTCAAGCATCTCAATGGTACAAATACCACTGATTTCGGAAGCAATTGTCCAACTGTCTGAAAAAGCTGCCAAAACGCGAATGTCAAGTGATCCCAACTACCGGAAGTTTGGAAAGTTTGCAACGAAAGTAGCAAGGGATGACAGAAATCACTATTGGAGCGGCATGGCCTTTAGAAAACTAATCCGCCTTCTTCATAAAGTAACTATGACTCGGAGAACGATCAATAAAACGGTAAGAGGCAGCAATGGCGTGCCGATCAAGAATATTAAAGACGGACTCATAAGATGAAAAGAATTCTTTGAGGCCAAATTCAACCGTGAAGCGCCATCTGTTACCCCTGATATAGTTGATACGTTGCCCAAACCATATGCAATTGTGAGCCTCCAACAGAAAAAATAATTTTTAAGGCCAATAAGACTTCGGGAGAATATGGTCTTCGGGCTGAGCTCTTCAAGTGTTGCCCATCGTCCTTCATAACGCACATTCAACACTCTCTGGTATGGAAAAAAGAAATATTACTACATGACTGGAGCAAAGCAATTCTGCTCCTAATTCTCAAGAAACGTGATAGGACAGGCCAAGACAATTATTGAAGAAAAAAGCTTACTAGATATTGCGAAAATTTTTGTTTCCCTGTTACTCAAAAGACTTATGACTTATGCAGGATACGCCCGAATCAAGCTGGATTCAGACCGGGGCGCGATTGTGCTGACCAGATATTCACGTTAAGAAGAATGTCGGAACATCGATTCAGATATTTGCAAACCACTGTCATATGTTTCATCCTTTGCGGCTGTATTTGATTAATTATAGAGCGGTGCTTTGGAGCGTGATGGAATGCAACGGTGTTCCAGAGAAGATCATTAGACTTATAAAGGGATTTTATGAGCGCATGTCGACGCAGGTATGTGTATATGTGTATATGAGGAACTGAGAGACTCCTTTGATAAGAAATAAGAACTAAGTCTGTGTCCATTCCCCTACAATATTCAACTGCGCGATAAACTGGATAATGGACACCTCAAGAGGTCCATATCAATCCAGAGCATCGTATAATAGATCTTGAATACGCTGGTGATGTAGTTCTTTTTGTTGACAGTTATCATGAAATACAAATAGTATTAAATAACATGTCAACAACTGCAGTGAGAATCGGACTCAGGATCAATATAAATAAAATGAAAACCTTCGTCTTGCACAGAAAATACAGATAAAATGCCTATTTTTATAAATTCATTGCCGGTTGAGGTGCCCGATAGTAACCTAGCTTGAATCACTCTAATACCGAATAGCCAACAAAACACGGAATTACAATCCGGACACTGGCAGTTAGAAATGTTCTTCCAGTTGACGAAATCCTTATGGAGCCGTTGTGAAATTACCATTAAAGCAAAAGTCGATATCTATATAGCCGTGATTCGTTCGATCTTGCTATATGGTTCTGAGCCATGGCCAATGAAAGTGGAGGATTTTAAAAAACTTTGACTTTGAGGTATATTTTACGGGTCCATTGAGCGGATAAAATATCACATGATCGAACTCACCTTCCTTCAAATACCACTTGCGTTAACAATGTTAACAGAGAGTGTCGCCTTCGCTGGTTAGGGCCACCACAGGAGTTGACGCATATTTCGTTACTTGCTAAACCGTATGATGGTTGGCGTCAAAAGCGAGGTGGACCAATCAAGACCTGGACTGACACGGTCAGAAAAGATTTTGAACGTACAGTTAGACCAGCAATATATGGACTTAGACGATAAAGGAATGGTTTTTATTAAAAGGAATGTTGACGATGGAATCAGACTGCGCCGCTTGGAAGCATGTACTCTTGTAGCCGTTGAAGCCAGCCTAACCAGTAATGATGAGAGCTGTTAGAAGAAGAAGAAGAAAAAATGATTCCAGCAGTAGAATTATGCGCTGATCCCAAAATTTAGAGGTCAGTAAGACGAAACCACTAATAAGTATTGACTTTAACTTTAAAAAAAGTTGCATATGAGCATAAATTCATTTAATTTACTTATCTGTATTTTTTTATAGATATTATAGATATTTTTATAGATATTTTATATTTATATTTTATATTTATTAAGAAGCCTAAGATAATCAGAATTTCAACCATCAGTTAATAAACTTCTGTGAGATGTTAAAAATATAAAATTATCCAAAAAAGAATATCTAACCGGAACGTTAGGAGAATTTTTGCAGACTGATCTTGTATACCACTTATGTTGAGTCGTATGACGGAATGTAAGTAGATTATCCATGTTCTTAATAGTTTAAAACAATATTTATCAGCATAGAGATAAATATAAAAACATCTTAACGAATTGGGTGAATCTGCGTGACACTAAAAAACAAAAGAATGACACCAAAATAATTTATACATTCTGATTACAATGATAGTGAAAAAACGATGAAAAATTTCATCTGCCATTTACCGTTAACTACGATAATTACTATATTTCCAATTATTCAATAGGTTTGAGAAAATATAAAAAATTGTAAACCATTCATCTAACTAATAATAGAACAATGAATTAATTTTAAAATCATATTTTCAGAAATACATACACTAAGCAAAATTTCTTGAGATCCATTCAAATTGTTTTCCACTGACAGCAAAACAGATGGATCCGAACATCGTAAACATTTAACGGGATAATCCCCTACAAATTTCTTTGAAAATAAATAATTCTTCACATCCAAGAGCTAAGGCCTTATTAACAGGAAATGATGGATACACATGCCTGATTATTAATTCAAAAAACAAATATAAATATTTGTAAAAGAATTGAAAAAAACTGGCATAAATCGTGATTTGCACAAATATTGAACGATAAATACTGGTAAGTGATGCACATAACAATTTTAAAAACCTGGCACACTATAAATGGGCATCAGTTGCAACATTTTTGCCTCTGCTTCATACAGAAATCGAAAGGATCGGTCGACGACGTTCATTCGCATCATGACTAGTAAATTAAGGATGGCAATCGGCTCCCCACTTTCTTTATTTTTAAATACAGCCTGAATTATTCCATGATGGATAAGCATTTTCAAATGTTATATTTTTTTGTGTGTAGAAAAACTAATTAATTGAAATAGTGATTTTTTCTCCCTTCTACATCAAAAAAAACTCCAGAAAGGAAATAGAATGAAAATTTTTACCTTGACTTGGTCCACCTTTTTTTCTTGCGTGGTACTAAGATGAAAAGTGTCATAAATAAATGGAACGTATACGGTTTCCATCGCATTCAACAAAATTTGTGTTTCGACAGTTCCATCATTATTTTTGATAACATGAATAAAATTCTTCTCAATAGGAGTAAGAATACCACTACTCCGTTTGAAAAAAAACCACGTATCGGGATCCAACACAAAACTGAAAATTTTAAATTGCAACATGAAAAAATATTTGGAGGGAAATAATCAGCATTATAGCCAATAAACTAAACATTAGTTAGTTACCATCGGTAGCTAAGAAAAATTAAATGTTCTTGCACAATCTGGCATGAATAAATGTTTCTACTTAGTTTTGACCAATAGAATACTGTGACTTATACTGAAATACTGATTCACAGAAAATAAAAAATAGCAATAATTTTTGTAGTGGATCAAGAAAAATCAAGGAACAAGAAAAATGGGCTATGGTACTTTGATCTCCACAGCTCTGTGACTCATTTCCCTTAGCATTTTAAAAAACAAGAAGATCGAAATAATATATTATATCTAAACCTCAACCACGGATCGGTTGTTTCAACAACAGCAATTGTTGGTTCATGGCAATTGTTGTGAAGACAAAATTCGAAAAATACGACTTCTCCAAAACTTGGATATATTCTTAAATAAAAGTTATTATTGTGGTAATCCAATTCAATAATGACGATTCAGGGAATTGTACTCCTCGAAAATTTAACTGACCATCCTTACAAATATGGTACTGTAATGGATAAATTAAAAGTACGAATAGAAGCATTGGGAGTTTCCTCTAGCGCCTTAAATACGACTTTATACTAACAAGACTAAGAAAAAGACTAAGAATGAACCTAAATGCTGAGAAAATTACATTTTTAACAAGTGTAAATGAAAATAGAAACGAATTCTTCTTAACAGAATTAATAAATTGTAATCAACCTGTATTCGGTCGTGATTGCTTGAAAAACAGCTTTTAATAACTTGGCTGCCTTGCTTTCTTTTCGCAGCTTTTTATAAGCTTCAAGTTCTTGATGGAACATGTAATTTCGGAAAGAACACTGAAAAAATTATCAAGAAGTGCACGAATATATGAAATCAGCTCAACTTTTCCTAAAATAAGAATAAGGATCCCTTTCTTTTTTCCTAACATCGTTAAAACAAATGGAAGAAAAATAGTTGACTATCTACAGTTATATTGGACAGATCTAAAACTTCATATAAATCTTTCTTTTTTTATACTTGAAATTACCTAGTTGAAAAATAAAGAAAAATATTATAAATAGAATAGAATATATAGAATAAATTTTCTAAATTCTAACCCTTTTAATCGAACTGTTCGATTGTTTATCATTTTGTTGTGATATTTCCTTATTATTATTGTTGAAAAGCTCATCATAACGCTTTTGCAATTCAGCTCTAAAATTAACAAAAATCTAAGATCTTGATGAATGCAGAAAGCGATTATTTAATGATTATGATTATTTATAATACTTCCAGAAACTATCTCTGAAGTATCAAAAGTAATTATAATGAAAGCATAAAAAAGTAATTTTCACATAAAATTACTTTTGCACACTCATAAATCCTTCGATTGCTGTATCACGTATTGTATTAAGCGGTTTCGCTCGAATTTTATAAGAATCTGTTTCATTTCGATGAACATATTTAAAACGTTGATCAATTATTGCAGAATTTCGATTACATATAGAGTCTGAAAAACCTGCTCTATTTAATGGAACCTTTCAACTAGACAATAAATAGTAACCTTGATGCTACTTCAAATATATTTAGAATTTGGGAGTATAATTTTTTTAAAATGAGATAACAAATAAAGATTATAAATTGCCCTACTAAATGAATGAAATAAAGGTAAAAAATTCAACCAAATAAATTTCATTAATACTCATAAAATAAAATATTTAAGAAAATTTGAATAAATTTATAGAACTTAAGAAAATTAGTGGAATAACTTGCTAAAAATGCAAGAAATAAAACAAATAAAACAAAAAATTGATAAAACTGATGGTGCCACTTTATTTATTATCACTTCACTACTTAAATCTTATTTTAATTTTCCACCATTTACCCTGGTGCTATCGGATAAAGAGCATTAAAATTTGGAGTATCAGTCATTTTACAACCAATTGCAAAATTTCATTGAGCAATTTTTAAACAACATTTTTTTATCATTTTTGTATTCGGTAAAGAAAAACCAAAAATGATTTTGAGGAGAATTCGTTTCACCCGGTGTCGTTCACTTTTCATCACTTTTGAAGTATAAATTTCTATTAATTTTTCATAAAAATCAAAAATTTTTTTGAAATTTTAGAGTGAAAAATAATGCGCTTTCGTGGACTACATGAATCCTTCTCAGAATGTATGGCAATAAAATAATTATTTTAGAATTTGGATAATGATAAATGGTATTTTCTGAATGCCAAAAAATATCGAAGCAAAAGAAAGAATTTTGGGAAAAAAACTATCGAACATCAATACCTACTCCACCAACATAGTCTACTTTATAGCGCTTGAAATAGAGATATTAAGAAATAAGAAAGACTTACTCATATCATTTGTGGACGGATGACCGATATTGGCTAACCTTAACAGCAATAACAAATTCGTTTCTGCAGCACCAGATAATATATGCGAGGATATAGACGCTTGAATATTTGCTTGAACTGCTTCCCTACCTTGTCGCAGCAAACACTTCAATAATATTATAAAAATTCTCTTAGACCACTAATCATTATTAGTTAAAAATTCTAAGGCTCTCAGTCCCACTAAATATGTTTTAATATTATTAATATTGATATTAAAATCATATTTTCCATTATTAAACTGATAATATAAATATGTTAACTTGAAATTCACAGACAATTATGCTTTTCTATCTATCGCAAACTACTGCAAGAAGTAAAAAATTGCACCTTTACTGGTATATATACCTGACCAATAGGTATCAGCGATTCACCATCCCATACTTCGATTATTAATCGACCGTTGAGCAGATAAAGAACAAAATCATTTATATCGCCAGTTAAATAATTTAAACCAACTGTTAATTTCACCTGAAGTTGCAAGCATGATAACTTCGGAAAAAAAGAAAAATTTAAGATTACATTGAATTCTCCTCTTATCAGTGCGCTATAAACATTAAACAAAAGAAAATAAACACGGCTCGAAGATTATAAAAGACGCAAAAAAAGGAGGGCTTACAAGCTTAAAATCAGTAAAAAAATTTTCTATAGAAATAAAGTAAATAGATAAATAAATTACATTGGAGATCTATATGTTACTCACTTTTACGCATTCTTAACGAATAAAAAAATGAGAAATATTATTTTAAAACGTTTACTGTAAACCCATTTCGATTCTGACTATTGATATCACCTTTATTATGCATCCTTTTCAGAATAAAAGGATAATTTTTGGAATCGATTTTTGGACGATCTACAAAAAGTCTGAAAATAGACAATTAAATGACAATGGATGATGGATATTTGGCAACAATTAGAAAATGATAGGTGCTGTTGGAAATAATAAAAAACTATTGGCTTTAATTAATTAATTAATTTACAAGGAATTATTAAAATAAAACTTTATTTAGAGCACTTACTTCTCTGTGGTTATCATATCAAATCGATAAAAATGGAATGTAAAAAATACATATTGCGGCATATTAGATCGAAATGTAGAAGTGGAACTGAAGAAATTACAAAAATTATGCAAATTGTACCCCCAATATATTACGATACAGTAATATAACACTACCTACTTATTTTTTAAATTTCTTTTAAATTTCAACCACAAATTTCTTTTAAAAACTCCCATAATAAATATCCACGGTTTCTCTTGTTTTTAAGAGAATAAAACGGGTAACTGAATAACAAACCTTTCAGCTAAACCAAGGAATTGTATGATTATTTCATTGATGTTTAAAACATCATTCAATTCGATATCAACATTCGCTGGCTAAAATGATTGAATGCATAATAAAAAGTTTCTTGCTGGATGCCAATAAAATACCATTACTGCCAATATTATAGAATAACAAAAACAAATGGATGTTACCGTAAGATTTGTCGTATCAACAAAAGGTGGTTTGTCTTCATTACGATCTATGATTGGCGAGAACGACATTTGTAAAATTGGTGCCCATACAGCTCTCGATAAGCTAGTTGCATAAATTATATCAATTTATCAATAGGATTAAGTTCTTACCAAAGCGTAAGCAAAAAATTAATTTTAAAATATTCGCAATTTGAAAATATGGCAATATTTGAACTTAAAATTTTATTGACGAAACAACTGTAAAAATCCCTTAAATGCTACCTAAATTCAGGCATGTTGATCTCACAGCGATGAATTCGATGAACATTATCATTCTGCTTGATCCACCTTTCAGTATGTTCATTTTTCGGCGACACAGAGCATTGAGGAACTGGTTCAATCTTTAAAACATGCTTTGATTAAAATTTAAGAAACAGAATAACCTAAGATGGAGTATACTGAAGTGAAAAATATTAAAATATGCATATTTTCCATTTTATCGAAAAAAATTTTATAGCTTTACTTTTTTCTTGAACAATAGGGATTTATTTTCATCTTTTAACTATGAACTGCAACATTATCTCCTTTTATTTTGGGTCACTCGAAAGAATACAATATTATTAAACATATTTTTTTCACTCCAAAATTCGGCATTATATCTCTCATGATATTAAAAAAAAATGCTAGAAAAATTGACCTGCTTTTCGTTCATTGTGCTGATGTTCCTGTAATAAAACTTTTTGGTAATAAATCTCAAACTTATATTTCAATTTAAACGTATAATCGGAGATAGAATGATTGAACAGACTACTGCGCTCAATCAGGAAAGCCGATGTTCAAGTTCTATTGTCAGCTGGAGTAAACTTATCTTTCAAAAATCTATGTGGTTCACTTATACTTCTATCGCTAAATGAATCCCTGATGAAATTTATCTGATCTGACGAGTCAATGAGAAAAGCATAACCAGAAATGAAATAAAAAGAAGTAAAAAACATATGATACTGATATGAAATAAAAAGAAGTGAACATATGATACTAATATGCGATGATATTAAAAAGAAACGCAATGAAAAATTCAAACAGAAATTTCATAATTTCAGCACCAGTAATTTCGACAAACGGACAAAATCTCACATGGCTACATCCATTTTACTACCTGTTTTAACAATATCATGGCAGAGAGTCGTTAGTTAGTTGGTCATGTTTTTTATCTCTCACTACAGGAGTTAAAACATATCTCGTTATTTGCCAAATTCTAGGATGGATGGCGTTAAAAGCGAGGAGGGTTAATCTTGAATTACTGTCAGGAATACATCAAATCGAATAGCTTGGAAATGTCTTATCTTTCTCGCCAGCGGAACCAGCCTAACCAGTAATGGTGAAAATTGTTAGAAGTCACTCATTATACTTTTCCATTCAATTGTTTCTTTATTATTTTTATGAATCAAAAAATAGAAAAACCCTATGTTTTCTTCAACTTTCTTTTTTGAAGCAACTGAGATCATTTCTTGGGTGCTCAGCGGAATAAATTCAGGTTTTGAGATTTTAAGAAGTGAAGAAGTTTTCTGGACTTGATGATGATTCATGTTCGCAATTAAGTCAATTGACGATGCCGACTATAAATTTTTATCATAATATTTTTATAGGTTAATCACTCTATGTAATTTGAATCATTTTTTTCATATCTAAAAAAACTTACTCGATTAGGCTTGGAAAACATAAACTGAATTTGAATTCGGGTTTCTGTTTGCTGGAATAAAACGTTCTGGCCGTTTATTCTGCTGGAGAATAACAAATTTTTGAAGCAAAGAGTTTCATCTGGATTCAGTCGTGGGCCTTAAAAATAAATTTAATGCAAATATGTTTAATAAAAAGGCAGCATAGCCAAATTCGTTTCATAGAATCAGTCGTGAAAATATATTTCTAATATTGCAGTTTTGCAGTTGCAGTTGCAGTAACAATTTTTTATAATATTTCTGTCATATTTTTAAAATAATGACAGAAGTTTAAGGAACAACTTTGATTCATCAGCTCTGAGTACATTTTTCAATTTCATAATGCCAAAATGTTTATAAAATAAAAAAAATGATACCTCGATATAAAAAATATTAACCCTTCATAACCTTAATAGCATTTGAAAAAGACAACATTACCTCCAGCAAGTGGAACAGAGATCCGCTGATCCGAATAACCGGCAAAAAATGGACACCAAGCTGCCCATGCTAAAATCACTGATTGCGATGCAGTAATAGTACCCTAAATTGATTAATTTAATTTTCGGGTATTTTTAAAGAGAAAACCAGGAAATAATCACCTAACAAAAAGAAACTTGATGAAGAAAATCTGAAAAATTTACGTCATTAGCCTTAACACCGATAAGATAATCCAACCCAAAGATTACTGCAACACATGGATGATTTACTAATTTCATTAAAGATACATCATTCTGGGCAAATAGCGAGTTAATTTCCAATCTGGAATTTACAATTAATGCAGGACATTACTGCCTTAGATAAATAAATAAATCATTGAGCTATATCTCAAATATGCATTTATGGGTTGTATTTATAAAAGAATATAATTATTTACAATTCTAGCGACAAAGTACCAAATATGAACAAATTTTAGTAGTTGATTTACAGTAATTTGATCATATTGACGATATGACCAGTCTTGCTTAACAACAGGGAGAAATGAATCAAAAAATAAGGTGAACGGCAATTTGTTATAAATTTACAAATACCTATTTTTTAGACAGCTTTGAGATAGATCTCTTCGCCTTAAGCTGTGGCTGCCAGAGATCTGTTTATCGGTGAATAAAAGATGTATGCACTGAGGCTCATCAATATATGAGAAACCATTGTGTATACCAATCTAAATTAAAAAAAGAAAATAATTACTGGTTCGCAAAATTTTCAAATTAGTCACAACATAACAAGAACATAAAAAAAATGCTGAAGAAAATTCTGAATCAAACTTGACTCATGGATTCCAATTCACAACGACAATGAAAAAAACGGCCGAAATATAGAGAAAGGATAAAATGCAACTCTAAGTCGCCTCTCCAGAATATGCATTTGCTGAACATCGTTATCGTTGGGTGACTTGTTAATACGATATAATCTATCAGTATTCACCAATTCCATAAATATTTCCTCGAACTTAGCGAGATGAGGACCAAATGAAACCACCACATCAAAAAGCAAATATTTCTGATAAGAATCAATTTGAGGATTCATAAGTTGCATACCTCAAATGCATCAAAAGTTATCTTAAAATAGTAAATGATTTGTGGAAGCCAATAACACAATAAACAATGGCAAAGAATTATAAATTCAATAGCAATAAAATGCTGCGGACCTTAACGAATAATTAACATTACCTCAAAAATAAATGAAAATGAAATCAACTAAATGGCTTAAAACCATAAATCATATCAATATTATCAAATATATCAATATGTCTTATATTAAAAAATAGGATATTAGAAATTCGACTTCTATATCGACTTCTTATGTTGATTTATATTCCAATAAATTGTTACCATATTACATTTCAACTTTGGCAAATAATAACGCCTATCTAATCTATATGTTCATTATTTTCCTACACTGACATGTTGACTTGACTAGAAGGAACAGACATCGTCATTATAATTCTTAATGTATAATTTCAATTTAAAAAATAGATGCAATAAGGAAATGAGGATAAAATGAAGTCCTACTGGCCTTGATATTTTGGTGAAAAAATTTTTTTTAAAAAATGAGGAAAAAAGATGAAAAATCAGACCTCCATTATCTTTTGGTGAACTCTTAAGTCCAGGTATAATTTCATTAGCACCAACTATATTAAATTCAGGAAAAAAGTCAATGATATTCAACATTTTCGCGTGCGTCTGCAGGCATAATTCGATTGTGCCACCAATTTTGCGTAATTGCTGTGCGATATCATTAGCATTTTCGATAAAAATAAGTTGTTTTGGAGATCCACCATAAAGATGATACCTGGAAGTAAAATAGCTTTTTTCCATTTTATCCAAAACCTATACACTCTAGAAAATTTAATATTATACACTGTAAAGAAAAGGATGATCGAATGATCGAATGATGTACGGAGTTCTTGAGAAAAACAGCTTTTACAACGTAAAAAACGGGGAAACAGTCAAAGTGACAGTAGATAGAAATAACCAATAATAGGAGGTGAAAACTTTAACAATTCTGACCTCCACTCGCTGCAGAAAAAAGATATTCGTCAAAAAATAATATTTAAAAATCTTATTTCTTCGGCTAACCCAGAAAAAAACAGCTCGAGCTCACTTATTAAAAATATCATCGGTTTGACCATTCATTCCCCCTTCGTTTATTCCGTGATGATTTCAATTTTCTGTTATCTGTACTTGTATTCTTGTTATAAGAAATTTTTCCTCAAGAATTCCACACATAAAAAAAATTGACTTAAGAATACAATTGCATCGGACATTTTCTCTTTTTTTCCAATCTATGACATTTATGATAATTAATTTTAGCATAAAAATAAGTATAAATAAAAGTAACCTCGATATATACATATCAATATCTTTAAATCTGAAATTAATGGTAGGTTTACCAACAATATAGATTGGTGAAGCTGACCAAGCTTTTGTAAAATAATCACTCCAATTATTCTTACCGTATAAGCAAATGTTTTCAACAAGTTCGATTATCAGAACTATTGATTCATCTTTTATTGGGCAGTGAAAAAATATTGTCTAAAATTAGGAAAGTGCAATAAAATAATAATAAAATGCTAAAACTAGACGCAATGCTGACCTCCACATTAACATTATAAGAAACAATAGATGAGGACAGAACGAGAAGTGGAGAAGTAGATGATGGAAAAAAAGGAATTGGAAAGTATAAAAAGTGGAAGAAGGTGTGTTAAACAATTTAAAATAATTTTGGATATATCCAGGTTTGAAAACAAATGTGCCAGTCTTTGTACAAGGCTTAATCGTTATTAATTATCAGTTATATGATAACATTTTTTTTATTGACAATTCATCGAAAAAATGTACCTCATTTATCGATAAAGTTTCATTTTCCGGCCGTTTCCATTTGGTGTAATATGGCCTACCAAAAAATATTTTCGCTCTCTTGTCATAGAAATAAAAATGGAGACGATAATCTACATCGATTTTAAGCTGCAATTTTGAATAGCAACAATGATGAGGTAGTACAAACCTTAGTAACATATTCAAATCCTTTATAAAGCAGTCTTCTAATCTCACGTATCCAGAGATATTTCAGCATTAAGAAAAGTAAAATAATGACAGGCTAATTTAAAATAACTAATTTATAACTAATTTAAAAAAACTAAGCTTAAGCATTAATTTAATTAAAATCTAAGCTTAAACTCAGCAATAGTGAGGCGTGCAATCTATAAATCCACAAAATTCGGCCGATTTACGCAACCAGTAAAGAAAAAACTGTTTAATTGAGTAAATAAGGGTGTAAAAAAACCTATAAAGAGGGTGGGGTTTGAGGATGCACGAACAATGTATACGGTTTAACGAGAACGTCGCTATGAATTGTTTTAGCCTTCGGGCTGAAGCTAATCGTGAGTAAAGTCCACAAATTCTATATTATAATTTTATGATACTTAAATTATAAAAAACATTTTTAAAGTTGTCTTTGACCTTCAGATATGATGCTTTGTTATTAATATGTTTCTATTTATTTACTTACTGTATAATTTTATTTTACCAGTATTAGGTGTGAGCAACTGGTGAGGAAATCGCAAAGACGACCATTGTATTTATTCTGTATTCTCAGTCATTGTTGAATAAGCATTATAGTAAATACATGGTTAATACTGAATAACTATTGATGCAACAGTATTATTGAAATATTTTTTCAAGAAAGTTAATAATCAGCACATTAACTTTGTTTTTATTCCAGCATCACTCCAAACAAAAGCCGTGGGAATATTCGTTTGATCAGCCAGCTGATTTGCAGTTTCCATAATATTCATCCAAAATTTATTTTCTCATTTTCTAGCAAATTAATTCTGTTTCTCTTCATTTCTTTTGAATTACTGCAGACTTTGCCGGACACATACCAAGAAAAACAATGAGGTTTGGCAGGGTATCAAAGAAGAAATAATTCGATGTAAATGAAGTAAGTTTCAGAGGCTGAAATGATATACAAGGAGGTAAAAAAGGGTTTGAGAAGTTTCGAAGGAATATAATAGGATTTAAGTGGGTGCTAAGAAAGTATAGCCAGATTTGAGAAGGTACTGGACAATAAAACGGGCATATTGAGAGTATTGTTAATCTGAATTGAAAGGACGAAAAAGGAATATAACAAGGATTATGATATTTTTGGACCTCATTTCTCTCGGGAGATAGATCGTCAAACTAAAAGTGCCGAAAAAGAAAAAATGCAGAAAGGTGAGAAAAAAAGAAGGGGAAGGAAAAGAGAAAAAATGAGAAATGAGATCATCAATCTTTAAAATGCGTTCACATTTGGCAGACTGTAGGGAATGTAATATCATTTCTCAAAAGTCACTTGAAGAAATGAGTGCTCAGCGTTACATCTCATTTCACATCTCATTTTTAATGGCAACTTTAGTCACATCAAAGGGGAACGATCAACGGTTCCTAAACTTGTCGTAGCCGAATGAACATACCACTCGGTCTTGTCTTACCTCCTGATATCTGATATCGGGCTAGGCCATAGCCAACTACTTAATCACTTCTATTAGGTTTTCTTTTATTAATGCCATTACACAAGACAATACTTACAATACTTGCAATACTTATCCTTCGTTTTTTACTGCCAGCAATGAGAAAGTTTCATTTCTTATTTGCTAAAAATTTACTACAAATAAGGTTTTATCTTACATGATTATAATTAATCGAACGAATGGATAGTGCATAACATATCGTTGGTTCCAACGGATCAAAATTTATTGCCTTACTAGCAGCAATAGCTCGATTTACTTGAAAATATTCATACCACTGCTTCGATGTAGCCATTTGATGAATTTATCTAAAAAATATGAACAGAAAACTGAAATCCTTGAAAATTTTGATTTTGTGAATATTTAACCAGAAATGATGAGCGTTTTAAAAAAAAAAGTTATGTCGGCTGGGCTAAATGGTTCGGGAAGCGTTGACTGATCCAGAGTAATAGAAAAAAGATACTTCTAATATTAAATAAAGTTTTCGTGCTGTCGTAGTGGCTGCTTGTTTGTAGTTTTTATAGTTCACATGTGGTGTATGGGCCTTAATCAAGCCAATAAACAAGTCAAATCATTGATTTGATGAACAAGAGACCGATCTATGAAAGTAATTAGCTAGTTGAAAGGTCGAATAAATGAGAGGTAGGCAGAGAGTATCGCCAAATTTGATATCTTCCTTTTAATTTTAACTTCAGCTAACTCAGCCCAACTCTTTTGCCAAAAGTATGACAGTGGTTGAAGATCGCAGCGATGTTAAACCCACTAATAACTTCTTGAACTTTCTGTTAAATCCGCCAGATTTCCCCGATTTCATCTGTCAGCTCCACTCAAATTCACCTCTCTCCTATTAAGCCTACCTTGCTCTTCAATCACAATCTCAATCACTCGACAACACTCCCTTAGAGTCAATTTTATTACGTTAAATAACCATTTCGTATGCCCCCAAACCCCGTTATACTTAAAATGCATACTATAATACATGAAATATGAGCAAGTTAAGATTCAATTTCTTATATTTTTAATAAAATAAAATATAAAATATTGTATTTTTCTTTTCCCCTTAGTTAAGCATTTTTCGTTACCACTTTGTAAATTCAATTATATCGACTTAAAATTGTATTCATATTTCAGCTGTAATGCTGAATCTTTCAGTATTTTTTTCCAGTCTTTGATATTTTTTTTTACAAATCGTACCATTACTGATTAGGCTGGCATGGATAGCTAAAAGGGTGAGGGGTTTTCTAGCTCTTCAATTTGATATCATATATATTCATACCTGAAAGTAACAGAAACCACTCCCTTTCAACCGTTTAAGCCCACATATCACTTGGCCATATATGGATTTAAAAAAAAAGAATGCAAAAAGTCAGGCTAAGTTTTGACTGGTTTTTATTTATGCATTATGGAAGCTTAGCAAATAATGAGACATTTGCTGGATGAAAAAACATTGTTCTATAGCCAGATAGACACTGATTTTTGTTATGATGCTGGTTTGGCGATGAATCCACAAAGATTTCAGTGTGGCAGAAAATATTTTTAGTTGCAGCTAGTCGACTGAAATCTCATCTTTCGCTTGGACATTTGATCTAAGAATGGATCCAAAATACTGAAAATCTGCCAGTTGAATTGGTGATGAAGTGATGAAAACAGATATCTTATCGTCTGATATATGTTTCCGTCTTCTTTGATGTGATCATTACGATTTATGATTTTGTTCATACATGGTTTAACGTCGTTTAACGTTCTAATCCATTACAATATTAGCAAAAAGGATTATTCAGTCATAACCGTCAGTGTATTCATGATCTGCAATATTACGTTCCTAAATGACCTGCAAATTTCTTGATTGTCTATGAACAGTATCCATAAACCGGTCTATGGCATAATTGAATGGTAAAAAACGGTATGCACTGGCTTGTACCGATTATTTTCTAGAGGGAGGGTAAAGATTTTTCTAGAGGTGTAAGCACTGATCCCTAGTTATTCCAGCACGTCCTATCAACTTTGAAAGTGGGAAGAAGACCGTTTTTCTGCAGTGGTACGATATTACTAATATTTCCTTTACCAATAAATACATTTAGTGAAAATGAACGGAGAACTCAGGACAGCTTTTGAAGAATTCAGGCCGGAAAAATTACTTTTCTAACAGTTTTATTGGCCCGAAGCTTCCGAATAATAGAAATTATTTATTGCTATGCTGGTTGGCATGTAAATTGTAATCATACGGCTTGAACAGAATTTTAGCTGACCAGCTGCTGTTGATGGGTAGTACGTCATGGTTATGTTTTCTCTCCATCGAGACAAGTGATCTTTGTAATTCCTAACTGGCACTTCATCTCTAATCCCGGATCATTTCGCTGATCTCCAAATCATGGCTATTTTAGGAAGAGGAGACAATTTTCGACTATCGTTAACTCAAGCACATACCTCCATATTCAGGAACACACCTCTCCAATACCAACTTTGTCGTGTCATTCTTGCATGTCATTCTTGCATACTTTCGAAGCGGATTTATCTCACCAGCCATTCCAAAGACTCTTCTTAAGATCACTGGGATGTTTTGGTGATATACGTGCTTTGAAATATCTCTACTGTCCCCGAATTTTTCAGCTTGAGACTGATCGAAAGATTCTGGAGTGTAATATACTTTTTTAAATAGCCCTCACTATTATTGCTTAGGCTGGCTCCGCTCGCTGTAATGGACTAAAATATGCGCTCTCTTCCTCTCTTTATTTCATATTATATTTGCCATATTTAAGTATGATAATTACATAAGACAGCAAATATTCGTTAAATTATGTAGAATATGTTAGTATTAAATAAATAGCGAATCTGCATTTGCCAGATGTTTTATATCATTGAATAATCGAAATTACACCCTCAGCGCTCGCGTGATAACCTGCTTCAGTATTATAAATTGTATTATATCTCACATTTCGCATGAAAGTAAGAAATGACGATAAATGACAGTGTCTGTGGACGTAATATGAATGGAATGTAATACTTCCTTTCTCTCCCAGTAACGCTCACTACTTTCTACTATCTATGGTTTTTGCCAGTTCCACGAATTACTGAGAATAAAACAGCAGAGTATCATCGCTTTGGGAAAATAAGCACGAATAGTCGCACCTGGCGAAACGACACTCTAACTAAACCACCGTGTTATATATTCGAAAATAAGGATATTCGGAAAAAAATAAGGAAAAACGAAGATAAATTATTAACCAAGAAAATCGAAAGTTTGCTTTGCCATGGAAACCATTCCCGTTTCAAATTAGCGCCATTTTTCGTTCGTTTTAAGACCGCTTTTTCTTATATCACATAAATTCATTTTGTATTGATTGAACTATATCAAATTAATGACGGTTGGCTTTGGCGGGAGGTTTTTTTGGGCGTGGTGGGTAGGTTTCAAGGGGTTGTTGGAGAAGAGTTGTTTGGTTTGTTTGGGACGGTGAGTGTCTGAAATTGAGAGATTGAGGTCAATATCAGTGAAATAATTTTAAAAGATAACTATGTTGTGAAGGTTAGGGTCAGGTTGAAGTTGAAAGTGGAAAATTTGATTTAAAAAAAGGCAGATTTATTTTCTCTTAAGTAAGAACATTAGCCAATGAAAGAGTTACTGAAAAAGTAGTTTTCAAAAAAAATAATATATGAAAGTCGATTGTATTTTTCACTATGTTCTTAACTAAATTGAATTTTCATGTATTTTTTTGTTTTTTTTCGTTGTCGGCTAGTCAGAGAGAGATTTAAGAGATTCATCATCAATATTGTTTAAAAAAAACCACGAATCTCCGTGAACTTCAAAAAACATACGCGGTTTATACGTGTTGTTCTTTTTACGCGAGATTCTTTTGTAAGTAGAATGAAACTTATTTAAAGAATTTACCATTTCATTTATTGTCTACTCAGAAATTGGTTATTTAAATTATTTTGAGCAAATAATAATACCATCCTATTTTAGGTGCCATGAATTCAAATATTCCAGTTAATGATGCAAAACTTTACCGTTCTGTGGAAGAAAGAAGCTACCATAAAGGTCTTCGTTTATTGAAAAAATTGTATTCACAGGATAGTATGAACGTATCGTTGCCAGAAAATGCAAGTGATTTCATTAAGCCGAGTAGTTTCGGCCTTCGAAGGTTCATATATTATTTTCTTGCGAAGTTTTTAAAGAAATGTTTTATTTGTTATTTTCTTTTTTTCAGGTCGTATAAATCAATAAATATTTCTGCAGACAAGTGGTTACTTTCAATGGATGAAAAATCTGTTGCGAAATTAGATAATCCACCTTCACTTACTGACGGTTTGGATAAGAAAACAGAACAAGTAAATTATAATGCTTTATTCTGAAATTAGGCAGAAATGGTTTTTTATTTATCCAGATTTTTATTAAAGGATTTACGATATTTGGGTTGCGAAATTATCCAGTCTGGTGCAATTTTGTTGCGCATTCCACAGGTTGCTGCAGCTACCGCTCAGATTCTTTTTCAGCGTTTTTATTACCAGCGTTCATTTGTCCGGCATCATTTTGAGGTTTATTTTTATTGATCAATAAGCCAGTAATTGATAGTAGTTTAATATCTCGATGTTTGCAAATATCAGATTTTTAGGATCATATTAAAATTTTTTTTATAAAATTTTCTTGCATTTTTTTCATATGCTTTTATATTTTCGAAAAAAAATAGTGAATTTTAAACCGTAACCTTAGTTATTTTATTTATTATATTTAGTTCACGGTTATGGCATGTCTTCTATTAGCAAGCAAAATCGAAGAAGCTCCTCGAAGACCTCGAGAAGTCATAAACGTGTTTCATCGACTGGAGCATTGGCATGGGAAAAAAAATGAATCTAAAAAGTAAGCTAAAGTTTTCTTTGTTAATATTTGATTATTAATATCTAGATGAATAAGATGATAATTTAAAATAATTTTGTCTTTGTTTGGTTATCATGAGATTTCACTTCTATGTAGCATTTTGCATAAGGCTTCAAGTAGTGGTGGAGTAGAAACTTAAAACTTAATTTTCGTTGTTGCTGATTTAAGTTAGCGTTTCTTGTCCTTGGCTTATCTTTGGATTAAAATGTTTTATACTTCAGTGGGATTTTTTTACTGGCAATAGGTCTTTCGTTTCACATGAATTTCCTGTAATTAATTTCAATAATTATTCAATCTTGCCCTCAAACGGAACAAATTAGTGCGCAGTGTTGGTGTTTTAAACAAAAATGATTTTGTAATTCCGCAGTATTATTCAGTCATTGATATGGTTATGGTCGCCAGTTGGGTTAGTAGGATTGCAATTTCGATATAGATTAATTACTATTTGGATTACAATAAAGAACGAGATATATTTTTTATAATATAGTAGATGTATAGTTCTGAAGGATAATAGTTTTAGTGTAATTTGATGGGTTTATATTTTTAAAGATATTGTAATTTGAGAAATTACGATGAGTTAGAGTATGTCATTCTTGAAGGCCTGGTGTTTTTCGATTACCATAATCCTCTATTCAGTGTTTGTTTTTGTTCTGAATCCTATATCTGCGTTAAACTATTGGCGTTTACTGAGGTAGTCACAACGCAAAATGGATGAAAAACCAAATAAACAGACATGGTGTATCATATCTTCAGCGAGGGCTTTTTATTTTTTTTTATGACGCCAAAGATAGATTTGGGTCTCCGTTTAATATTTAATATGAATTCATTTTTTTGTGTGAATGTGTTTATAAATTTAAAGCGAAATTATATGAAATTTATAACATTTAAAGGGGTATTTGCGAGAATCATAGGTACTGTGATGTTTTTTGGCAGTGCATTTATTATTACATTTGTTTGAAATTGTTTTAAAAATTTATTAATTTTCTTGACCTAAGATATGGAGTCTCTTTTATGGACAGTTTTTGATTTAGAAAAAATTTGGCTTGGAAATAATGTACAGATTTATATTTTAATTTCCTACAGGTGACAGAAACACACACACACACACACAATTGGCAGAGCAGAAGCACGTGTGGCTAGTGTTGTGCTCCACTCTTCTGTTCAATTACCCAATGACTGCCGTCACATGTCTCAGCGGATTTCGGCTTTCTCAACGGATTCGCTTGTTTTGTATTTATTTCTAGCTATTAGCCTAAACCCTTAGACAACGATAAACTACCGTCCTCTTTTCATTCGGAAAATAATCCATCAGTGAGATATATTTCAGTATACCACCTTGGATCTCTGCTTCAGTAAGCCACAACAGATTTGGTTTGTCGCTTGAAATTTTTGTATTCATCTTCTAAAGTTTGGAGTAAATATTATTTAACCATAGTATTATGATAAAATTAGTATTGAATTACGGTGCGCATTTTGAATTGCCCATATTTAGCTCTATATTTTAGTATATGGGTATTTTTGCGAAATCGGGTGGTGGAACGAATGGACCATTGCGTTCTTGATGTAAAGCTTGGCAAATTTAAAGTTAGTTACTACATGGAACACCTTTATAGTGTATGAAATCCAAGTACGAGCATGAAACAAGCACATATTTTTTTCCTTCTATCTTTCACATAAACTAAATTTTAACCCATACAAAGTGGATTTTTGATTGATGTCACAGAAAATATTTTTTAGCATTTTACTGGATAGGGTAGATTTTCTCTGTTCTATTTTGATGATATGCCCATTATTAACTGGTTCTATTTTAAAATTTTAATTCTTTTCATTAATATTAGTGAAGTTTCATTAAGTAATAAGTTGTTTTCATTCTCACTGGAAAAGAAAATTTTTGCTTTAGTGGTGTTCCCTGTTCCTTTATCCATATTTGGTAGGAATACAATTGCGAGGTGTAATTTTTTAAAAAATTTTCACGAATTTAATCTGATGGGTCCAAAAATTTTATGAGAGTTTCTATACATCAGATCAAATGAAAACATGTTATTATTAATTTAGATTCTTGTCGAGCTTTACATCATTTCGCTTTTTGCTGTATTCATTTATCATGGATTCATAGATGGTACATATGTGTGATAATATCAGTCAACAATTGTTTTGTGGATACCTTGAAATATTTGCTATTTTTTAGATTCTTCCAAAACGTGTACATAAGTTCATTGAATTTTACACTGTTCTAATATACACTGTTCTAACGCCGTTTGCAATGGTTGGTTCGAGATCATTTTTCTGCTTCGTGATTTTATTGTTGAGTTTATTGCTTGAGAAAGGAAAATTGCATGAGAAGGGGAAGTTTGTTCCATCATTTAATAAAGAATTGAATTATATGCTGTCACTGCATTTTGGTTCGGGGTAATTTTTTTTTTCAGTTTTCGTTTTTGATACGGAGTAATTTGCATGAAGAAGATATCATGTAGCAGGAATGAGTTTCTAGACTTTTTATAGCTTGTGGTTTACTGAATTTCAAGGAGATCAAGGTGAGTTTCGTCTTTCTAGTTCGTCGGTCTATTTATTTTCCAGGTCTTTCTTTTTGAATGAAGTGATTTTTGAAATATTGTGAGGTTTTTTATCGAGGTATTTATTTGAAGCCGTTACCATTGGTACTCGCAAATACCCTGCCGCCAAGTACAAAACATCTTGTGTATTCGATAGTAGCTTTTCATTACGACCCATTTTTATTTTTTTTATTTTTCTAATAATGAATGATTTAAAACGGTTAATGGTTAAACTCCGTTTTTGTGAACAGGTTCGAGGTTTATTTGCAGATATAGTCCAATGTTGTTGGATCGCAATTATGTTGATTTGAAAAATCAAGTTATCAAAGCAGAACGGAAACTTCTCAATGCATTGGGCTTCGTTGTGCATGTAAATCACCCACATAAATTAATCTACGCGTACTTGTTAGCATTGGGAGGACTTGGAAACCATGAACTGACGCAAAGAGCATGGTCAGTTACGATTGAATTTCAGTAATAAAGATGCGTTTTCAAACGAGAGATTCATTTTAGGAATTATATGAATGATGGCCTTCGAACGGATATTTTTTTGAGGTATCATCCCGAGACAATAGCCTGTGCTTGTATCAATTTGGCAGCAAGTACCATATCGGTAATTTAGCGTTCTATTTTTTTCAAGATCTTCATTCTCGACTTTTCTTACACTGCATTTTTGGCCATTGATTTCGATCATTTTTATTCCAGAGAGCTCTAGCGTTACCTCGTCATCCATTTCCTTGGTATGAAGCTTTTGGCGCGAGTGATCGTGACATAAAGGCAATATCGCTGATTTTATTGCAATTGTATAAAAGATCTCGAGTAAGACTGTGATTATCCTATTATTTTATTCATTAAATTGTGGGTTTTCGTTTGATTATACTTGGTTTTTTTCGTTTCTAGAAATTTTTTCCGATATTTATGATTTTCAGGCACCGAATTGGTCTCGCCTAAATGAGATTTTGAATAAATTGCGGTTCGGTCCAGATTCTGTATTTGCAAAGGCCCAGAAAGTGGAAAAGATCGCAGATAAAGAAACTGAAAGAGCGAAAGCAATTCTTGACAAAAAGCGTAAAGAAATTATATCAAAGGCTGCTGAAATGGAAAAGAAGCAGAATGGTCGATTAAAGGAAAAGGATGGTAAAGATTTTTTGAAGATCTTAATGAATTCAAAAATGTTTTTTTTTATAGTTTATGTTTTTAAGCCTTTGTGTTTTTCCCACAGGTATTCGAAGAGAGCGATCTAATGATGGAGAATATGGTACATCAAATGGACGTTTTTTCTCCTCACCGACATCCTCAAGGTCGCGGTCCAGGTCGCCTGTCGAACCGCGACGGTTTGTTTTTTTTTTACGCTTCTGCTAAACATTTTCTATACAGCAAAATATTTGAAATATTTCGAGTTCAATGATAAAGGGTGAATTATGTAGAAAATTCTTGATGGCAGATTCGTCTACAGGATGTGTTATGGTACTGCATTTTTTCTCACCGTAACTATGTAGTTTTTATGGACTTCAGGTTTCGTTCTTCTCCTACGCGTGATCGTCGATGGCGCGATAGTTCGGTAGATCGTGACAGGAATAATTTGTATTCTTTAAAGCAGTCTCGAAGTCGACCTTACCGCCGAAGAGATGATAAAGACGAAAGAAGACATGGAAGAGATGAAAGAACTGTTGATCGTCATCGCCGACGAAGTCGAAGCAGAGACGATAGGAGGAAATTGGCTGAAAAGGTTTCGTATTAACATTTTTTTGTTTTGTAAAAGTTTTTTAAGCTAAATTTTAAAACAAGTTTAACACGTTGAATTTTTCACTTGAAATCTTTAAAACACTTTTTGCTCCCACAATGAATTCATTTATGATTTTGTGTCAAAATGCGAAAATCATTTAATATTAATATATTGAATATATTTATTGAAGAATCGAACACAAAGGGAGCGCGAAAAGGATGTCTACGTAGCATTAGGTAAGCGTAGACGTGATAGTGACAGTCCAGATGCAGTTCTTGGGCATCGTGTCAGAAGATGATCACTTTTCATTTAATGATTCCTTTTGTCACATTTCTCATGTGAATTGAGGATCATTCATCATGCTCATGTCTATTTTTGTATTCTTTTTTATGTGGTCCGTTTGCACGGTTGTATTTTACATTCTTGAATAGTTTTGAAGTTAAATCCTTTTTATTTCTTCTCGTGATCTTATAATTTATGGTTTTATTTATTGTTCTATTTGTGGATTACTGGAAGAGGCGTTGTTGTAATTGCAAATATCGAAAATGCTTGAAAACAATTTTCTCTTGTTTAATTATGATATACGGGCCGAATTTATTGTATTTATTGTTTCTCGTTGATTTTGCATATAATATTTTTCGTTTAAAGATTTCATCGAAGGGGAATTTACGATGGTCGAGAAATATTTGTTACTGAAAAATACCTTAGAGGTTTGAGAAGTATTTAGAGTATGAAAAAAGTTACGGAGTGCGAGGTCATCTTTTTTGTCTTCATTTTAATTTTGGTGACAAATAACTTCTATGTAATTTATAGTGTTATCATGATGGCCTTATAATTGCTGCTTTATATTTTCTCACACTTCAACTTTCATTGTATTTATTTTTTTACCGTTGAATATCGTGCAGTTAATAAAACTGATACGAGATTCTGCTTTCGAGTATTTTTTGAGCTAAATGGCGTTAGAATCAAAAAAATGTTCTTCAGAAAATGTAATGGATTTTCAGAAATCATTGAGATGTATGTTAAGGTTTATTTAAAAACGAAAAACAGCTCGTCTATAGGACACGCCTTTTTATTAATATATAAACATGCAGATAAATAACATTAAAAATGGCAATGTGAAAAGGTGCTAAAATCTCACCGAAAAATAGGTAAAATTATCTAACTAATTATAAAATTATCAAAATATAGCTTGCAGTATTTATATTTCAGCCTCAAAATATTGTCTAAAAGTCTTTAATTAAAATTTTAAGAAGCTATAGTGAATCGATCCAGTCGCGAACTGAACTGAGACCGGTTTTCCTGCCACCGTCCTCACCACCATTAAACCCTTTAATCGCGCAACATTCTATGAAATCGATCTTCGTGGTCATTAAATCATTCCATTGAAAGTCCTTTCCTGAAGTCAAATAACTTCATTTAGGTCGTGCAATTTATCCCAGAATTCATTTATGTACAAATAAAATTATATAAGAAATTTTTGAATAGCCAAGAAAGAAAAAACCTGTCGCAGTTAAAACTCTCTTTTTCATATCGCCATCAGTGGAATCAAGAGCGGCTTCACGGGTTCCATTAATTAATCCGAATTCATGTTCCAAAGTAATATGAATCACCTTAAATTTCATTTGAGATAATTGAAGAAACAGTGTCAACCATTTGCATACAGTTTGATCAAGGCAATTCTAGGACGTGGAAAAATTCTTGAAATAAATCGACGGAAAATTCAAATGTAATCATAATCATAATAGACCACCACAACTATCAACATGCTAAGTTTTTAAATATAGCATACTCGAGAGCTTTTTGCCAATGAACTATCTTGTTTGTTACATGTTACGAGAGATGGGACACATTTTCTCGATTCATAAAGAACGTCGTATAATAATTCAGCGACATCACGAGATTTTCTGCCGAATGTCGAACTGTCGATCACAAATATAATACCTCTTATAGATCGCCTCTTCTGAAAACATCATATCGAAAAATTACTGAACAATGCAAACGAAGGATGGAAAAAAGATGTAACAGGATGAAGAACGATTAATAGAAAAACACTCAATGACTACCACATATAGTTTGCAAAACAAAAGAAAATTCTTTCACTTCACTCAAATATTTGTGAAGTAGACGTTTGCGAAGTCTTTCAGCTCCAGGAATATCTATTAAAGTCAACTCTCTTCCAGCTGCATCTCGAAAGAACTTATATTCATTCTCTTTAAAAGAAGAATAGGTCTCTGGAAAGAAATCTGAAATTTTCAATTCATTTACTTTTCGATTAAATACAATTTGATATGATAATCTGATAAAATCTGATCAATTTTGCCAAAAAAAAATTCGAGAATGCATCCAATATGCAATATCAATATTGCAATATCAATACAATATCAATATTTGTAAAATTTTAAATAACTTCGAATCTTGAGAGGTTGTATTTCTGTTCCGCTGTTATTTTTTACCCTATTTCTGGAATATTTAAAATTTCGATAAACGATAAGCTAAATCCTTATTTTTCTAAATTTAAAACAAAGAAAATAGAAACGCATAACATTTAATAAAAAGGAAACAATAAAATTAATGTAAAAATAAAAATAAATTCAATTTTTTTAAGATAAGTTTTGCATTTTTAAGTATATTTTCTTTTTTATTTTTTTTTTCTTGCTTAACTTTGTTTCTCTGTGTTTCACAGAAATACAATATCAAAAATTCAGGTGACTCTTAGAGACCCAACTGCAGATCTATTTCCAAATCACTCTACAGCCTAGCCTTAATACCCGCATGATATCCTCAGTCCAGTAGCGCAAGAGATAAACATGTAACAAGGGTACATTAAAAAGAAACGATCCAAAGGGTTGAGAACAAAATGTGTTTTCAAACCAGTAACTGCTCGAAATCTGCCAAGGAAAATGACTATTTGTAGATGTAGCAGCGTCGAAAGTAAAAAAATTTATCAATAAAGCCACTTAATTAGAAGTTTTAATATATGGGAATAAAATAGAACGTTGCAAGCCAAACGCACATTGTCCACACTCTTTCCAAATATAGTGTGGATGTCGCCATTCCGCCTTCCTTACCTCAGGTCTCGAGAAACTGCCAAACCTGGATCCAAGAACAGGTGCTGTATCATTGCGGTGTTCCGGATAATTCGGGATGAAATGGCAATAGCGATTGTCGTCGGATATCCCATGCATATGCTCCAACTTTGCCCAGACAAGCATGAAAAGGACAAGATCTATTCAGAACTCCAACAACACCTCTAACGAAAGGTTCTATACTATACAGTCGTTCCTATCGCGGAGATGAAACTGATAATCTTCACAGAACAAACCATGTTATGGTTCGAATTAAGATACGCATAAAACTGACAGTTCGAAAGAAACATCTCCCGAGATCCTTCAACAACATCAAATTGAAAGAATAGAGCAACAGCATTTCAAATTGAATTATTGAAGCACCTCAGCGAAATGAGAATCAGTGATATCTTTGGAACGGCGAATGAATATTGGTCTCAGCAAAAGACATGTCTCTGAAAGTCAGCTTCTTCTACGCTAGTATATAGTAGTAGAAAATATAGTAGCAGAAAAAGCGCTAATTGGCTAATTGAAGCAACTGCTTGTGTCTGGAAAAGCAGCGAAAAACACGAATGTTAAGAAAATTTGGCTATAGGATGCTTCGAAAAGATATAACGATAGCAGCACAGCGAGACGAAAATCATTATTGCAACGATAGAGCCTTGAAAATGGAGATAATGGCTCCATCAGACGACATTAGAAAACTATTCCACCTTATTCATTAAGCGATTATGACCGAGATGGCAATGCTGTTAAGGCTATTAAGGACCGCCATGTACGAGGAAAGAAAATCAAGCTTAACCACGATGCATCATCTATTCCGGATATAGCTGATTCCGCGCTTTAGAGAGTAAAGGAATGCGACGGTGTTTCAGAGATCATTCGACTCATAAAGGCATTTAATCAAGTATATCGAAATAGATCTGAGTATATGGGGAACTGACAAACTCCTTCGAAATAAAAGATCAAGTAGATCAAGGCTATGTCTTTTCCCCTATAATATTCAACTATGTAATAGAATGGATAATGGATATCGCTTACCAGCATTCAAGAGATGTAAAAATCAGTCCAGAACATATTATCACATATTTTGAATATGCTGATGATGTAGATCTTTTTGCTGAGTTATGAATGAATGCAAATAATGCTAAATAACGAAAACTGCACCGAAACATACTCAAGACAAATATAAATAAAGGGAAAGTCTTTTCGTTTTGCATGCCGGAAGCTCATAAATTACCTACTTTTATCAGTTCACACCGGTTGAGGAAGTGCCTCTAGTCCTCCAATCCCAAACCAAGCGAAAGACGAAATTGCAATCCAGATAATGGTGGCTAAAATTTCTTCCGGTAGACGAACTTTATGGAATCGTTGCGAAATCACAAGAAAAACTAAAGCCCGCGTCTATAAAGCTACAATTCACTCGATATTGCTGCGAGACATGGCTGATAATAGTGGAGGATATTAAGATTTTCCATTACCACTCATGTCTAAGGTACATTTTGCTCGTCGAACGGATAAAATCTCATTTGATTGCATCCATCTTCGCTCAAATGCCACTTATATTAATAATATCAGCACAAAATATCGTCTTCGCTGGTCAGGGCACGTTCTTTGTCATTCATCACAGGAGCTGACATATACTTCGTTATTTGCTACACCCTGTGACGGATGGCGTCAAAAGCTAAGTAGTTCAATCAAGACCTGGACTAACAAAATCAGGAAAGATTTTATAAATGGACCAACGATATATGGACTTAAACGAATGGAATAGAATGGCTTGCTGTCAGCGATTCGGAACGAACAGATGGAAACTTTTTACCCTTCTAGCTAGCGAATGTGATATTCATTTCATTTACGCGTAATTTTTAACTTTGAATTGAAAATTAAAATATTTGAAAACCAACCATAATTAATGAGCCTCGAAAAGATAACAGTTTTCCCAGAATCATTTAAACCAATAATTAAAATCGTATTCCTTCGATTTGAAAATTTTACTTTCAACAGATAAATTGCAATGGTCATTAAAACCACGAGAACCGCAAAAGCAATCGGCAATGCTGACTTCGATTCTAATTCTATCACTGTATCACCTTTGTCCATTGGTGATTGCTATAAACTTAATCCAAAATTTTAAGCTTAATCCGATTTACTTTAAATTTTGACAAATCCATACTGAATGCAAAAACTCCGAATTACGACTGGTTATTTAATCGGTCTAAATTTCAACAAATTCAGGTTGAATGCAATAATTGTAATATCTATTGAGATTTGATTTCTAGAACTGGGTCGAATCTTTCATCTAAGAACAACGGTAAATGAACGAGGTATTTCAGGTAAGAATTTAAAAAAAAAATTTCACCGAAATTGATGCAGCAATACGATTTCACTCTCTTAGAAATCTTTAAAAAAATCTATCTCATAATTTAAAATTAAAAATTAGCAAAAATATAAACAAAATGAAGAAAATGTAGAATTGTAAGAGCCACAGTCTGGATTCACTTGTTGCTTCTCATTTCTTTTTCCTCATTTACAAAATGAAAAACCGAGATTAGGAGCAATCAATCATTGATGACATTTTAACAAAAAATATTGAGCATAAAAATCAAAAAAATATCTAAATTTAATAAATTTAAGTACAGAACCTACTCTGATGCATAACAAATTTGTGAAAAATACTCTGAGACATAACAATCACAAATTCTTTATAGTTAAAAACGAAGGAACCTTAAATAATATCTAAATTAGGAAAACAAAGAAAACGAATATACAGTTTACAACGATCAACTGAATACCGAAAAATCTAGAATCTGGTAAAATCACTTAAAAAACATATAAAGCACTAATGATTCTTTAGTATTTTAAGACTCAAACAGACAACAAGCTATAAAATATACATATCATCATGAAGCAATACCATATATCTTCTTAATTTTTGCAGATAGATTAACCTTTCCCTTTACCTTCTCCTTCTCTTCAAACAGTACTTCACGACCGACTGAAAAAATTCATATTTCTATAAAATCTTTTTGAATCAATGAGGTTTCGCGAGTAAATTCGCAATAAAATAAAATTTTTTACGATATTTTGAAGCAAAGAAAGAAATTTCATGCAGCCTTTAGTCTGACATAAAGCTTAACTATTAAAATTCAGAAACCACACTAAAATCGACGACAAACTAAAAGTGCCCAGCTTCAATTAACAAGTATCGATAAGGCTTTAAGAATTATCGATTGAAAAATCTCAAAAAAAAACGGCCAGCTGCCAGAAAGATTCGGCAAAATTTAAATAACATGAGAAATAACATAATGGATGCTTCACAGGCAAAAAACTATTGCGATATGGCGGTACAATAACCAGTACTGAAGTTTAAATAAGCAATGACGAAAACTATCTCCTTCGTAAAGCAATTCATAATTCGAGATATGCCAATGAGATCAATGAAATGAAAGGAGATAAGGACGAGGCACCTGGTAGCTCTAGATGAAAGAACTCTAGATGAAGACTTTTTCTCAAAAAAAAACTTAAACTTAACCAAATGTGCTATCCACCATTACAGGAAAGGGGCAGAAGTTTCGAATCAAATTACTGCAAATGACCGCAGCCAACAGAGAATAAAGTAATATCCATAATTTAGAATCTTAACCCTAAGAAACCCAACGAAATTGTCGGCTAACATCTTTCATTACCCACTCTAAAAACTCATTTGCTAGAAAGTCGCCTAATTAATTGATTTAGGAAGAACTTACAGCATATGAAAGAAGTAAAACTAATCATGCACATATTTCCCATGAAAACTGATAAAATTGATAAGTCGAACTTTGATAACAAATGAGAAATCGGTCTACCAGGCATCTCTGGGAATATTTTCTTCCATCTATCTCTTTATCTTTGATCACTGATGGTAAAGGGAAATTTACATGCGAACCGGACGTACTAAATCCCAAATAATTGAAATATCATCTGCATTAAAAATACAATTAGAGACGTTACTTATGGTGGTTAGGTCATGTTTTTTGCAGTCCACCACAAAAACTGATGCATATCCCACCCAATATCAACTGATGGCTCAAAAACGAGAAGCAATCAAGATATGGATTGATACAACCAAGCGAAATGTACAGTTTTCTTTGCTCTAGAAAAAAGATTCCATCTTAACCGATAATTTTAGTTTTCACCAATAAAATATCAAAGCATGGACATTATTTTTAAAATAAATCCATAATAAATGGTTAGGAAGAAAAATCGTAAAAAATAATATCTGTAGGGAAATTTTAGTTAAAAGTTTTACTAACTTGCTGGATCAAAGAAGATGCCAGAGGATTTCTCAGCAGCTCTCTCTCTCACCCAAATTCGCGTAGTACCAGAGATGACACTTGCAAGACGAACAATTACATAGCTGAAATAAATAATTGTTTAATTTAGACATAAAACCAGAAAAAAACTTTCAAATACAATAAAAAACGATTTTTCCATTTAATACTGAACAATACTTACCGACTTTTTGCACCCATCACCTGTGCATAGGAAGAAATATAAGCTGAAATATTATCTATAAATAATATCTTCAACTCGGAAGCCCGATTTATTGCCCTAAAATAAAACCGAAGAACTAATAAAACCAAAAAAGTCCAATGTCAACTACATCTCAAGCCAAGTAATTCTGCAATCGACTTGGGAAACGATATAAATCAAAAAGAAGCTGTAAAGTATGATATATCGGTTACTGAGGCTGATAGTTAGTAATGTATTACAAAGCTTGCAGCGAAAGAAATAGGCGTAAAACGGTCGCGATTATGGCTGAAACAATAAGCGCGAATGTCGATCTAAGTTCAGTTGAAAGGCAAAGTTGTCACCGTTGGTCACCGAGGACAACGTTTACGTTGGATATAAGCAGTATTGACGATGAGGTAAAAATTATTTTGATAGTGTAACTGTGAATTGTTCGACTATTATTTAATTGGATGAAGATCTATTTTTTTATTTAACAGTGTTTAATTGTTGTTCTCTGTCCATTAGTTAACCTCGCTACAGTGGCTGTTAGGCTGTTAGTTCCTTCACTTGCGGTGGAAATTCAGGCGGACGAGGAGCACGTGGGTCTTTTAATGGCTTTTTTCCAATAAGCGCGAATGTCGGGGTGAACAACCGAGATCGAAATGATAATCTAATCAACAACTGTTCGGCGTTTTACCCATATACAGTGGCGTAATCGTTATCCTACTCCCCGCGTATTTTTCTTTCTCTTTTAGCCTCAAACAAATTTGTCTTTCCATTCTTCTCTAGTTTCTTTTTTTTCTGCGTTGTTGGTTGTTGTGTGGAACATTTTATTGTTTGGGATTTATCGACTGTTGAATTTTCTATAATCATTTTCTATTATCATTTATGAAAAGTTAGAATAGAAAATAATGAACGGTTGCGATATGCTGTTTGCCTGCGTCATTGGCTGATTGAACAGTGATCGAATTGGTTGATGGTCGGGTTTTTGTAAAGTTTCCTAAACATCTGTTTAGCTGTATTAGAATACAAATATCATATTAAGTACTAAAACATACAAATGCAAACAAATATATTGAAATAATTTTGGTTTTTGTTGAGTATAATGCCATATTTTCTTATATATGAGATAATAGTTTCAATGATGGCAGAGAAGAGATATACAAAGTAAAAGAATGAATGAAAATTTTATAAGAAATACGGGCTTATCGAGTAAATTAAGAAAAAAAGAAATAAAAGAGGAAAAACAGTAGTTCGGAAACTAATGGGAACCCCTAAAGCAACCTGAATATTTCGAATGATCGATAAGTGCCTATAAAAAGTTTTGGATGGCTTTTGACTCTGATTAAAGGCACCCCTTCCAGTTGCACATTTATTGAATAGTACCAAATAAATTAACTGCTGCCAGACATATGTATTGATTTTTTGTGATATGGCTGACTGTAGAAAGTCCCAAGATAATTTATTAGCAATATAAAATTCGTAATAGATAGTACTATATCACGACTTCACATTTCGTTAAGCCTCAAACTTAGGTTATTAACCCGTAAACATAACGTGGTGCAAAAATTTATGAAATTGAACTTTACAAACGACAATAGAAAATAGTAAAATTAAAAATCGTGACAAAATGAAGTTCAAATATGATAACAATAAAAGTTAATTTTTTGATAAGTTTGGAACAAAGCCAAATACGATTTGAATATAAATGATCAATCCTTTTGCAGCATACTAGGACAAACTGTTTAATTCCTAAACCCTTTATATGTCTAGTGTTCGAATCGCAGCCAGTCCACCTGTCCGATGATGGTCTGTGAGCAAAGACCCTCTTATCTGCCTCACTGCAATTACGAGAATACTGCATATTAGAGTTGTCGAGTTTTGAGGAACCAAGACTACGAGGATAAATGGGCTGCTGGAACAAATCTTAAATGGACAGAATAAAATAATCTAGAATTGATGGAATGCTATTACAGTGATAGACCTAATGAAAGGGGTTATATGAAAGAATTTTGAGTGGAAGCAATGATAAATATTTCGCAATTGTTTCTACGGTAACCTAAATCTTTTAGATATTATGATTTGCAGCAACAGTATAAGAAATTGATGAATTTCGAGTCATTTTGTGCTTCGAACTTGTCTCATCCAGCTTCATCAGAATTATATGGGAAGCAAGAGGATTTCATATTTTCTCCATTAAAGAAAAACGGGGATATAAATCAAAGCAGTTCAATGTGAGCACATTTTTCACTTGATTAAAACAATAATGAACAAATATTTTTTAAATTATGAATGAATGTAATTTAGAATTATGAATTAAAGCTTAAAAGTGCAAATTCTCATAAAGTTCTTCAGCTGTTTATGAAATTTGAAGTAATTCAGGTCGAAGTTGTAATTTTTTGTTTTTTTTTAGTTTTGTGGATTTCTTTATTATGAATTTCTTTATTAATCATTAAAATCTGTATGGAAAAAATTCTCGATAGTAATTTTATCGCACGATATAATTTATATAATTTTTTATGATTATAAAGTTACAGCCAAAGAAAAGAAAATTTGAATGAACAATGCAATCTTTCATTGGAAAAGCAGAGTTCAAATTCTGTTTGTGGACAGTTGGCGAAAATGGTATCTTCGAATTTCCTCTTAAATCTTCCAAGTTTACATGGAGAGAAGTCTACATAAATTTTTGATAATTTTTGTAAACTCCACCCTTTTATTGAGTTAATCTTGGTGACAATCATATCTGATAAATTCAAGTAATAATTTTTTATTAGTCATTAAGTAAAAATTATAATAAATTAGTAATAATTTAATTTAATAATAATCTTTTGATGTAGTTAGAAATCTTTCTTCTCTCTACTTTTAGACTGTTGGACTCGATGTTATGTGGCGTAAATTCGAAGATTCAGAAGATGGTACAAGTGAAGGGTATGATGAAATGGATGAGGATTCTGATGGTGATGTTGATCACGATAAGGAAGGTTTCATATTTCTTTAACCTCAGATTTTTGAAATAAATACTCCCCAGTTCTTTTTTTGGACTCTAGTTTGAGAGGGAACTTTGGGAAATGCATGTGAAATTTGGTTTGTATAAACTCATTCCTATGGATCATTCTATTTATAAAATTATGTTTGACTTAAGAATGAATTTAAGGAGCATCCGACACTGAAACTCGAAAATTACTCGATGATGCGGCTGAAGAGGATGATGATGATGATCTTGATACTAATATTAATGTGGCTGACTGCATCCAACAACGATGCAATCAACCCAGTTTGGTTAATGTAATTTATTTAGAATATTTTGCAAATAATTACTTTATATTTCAAATTACAAGAAAAAGCCGCTCCTAACTCTTTTTTATTTTTGCATCGGTTCTTTTTAAATCTTTTTAAATTTAAATTCTTTAATAATTTTGCTCCAATTTTTTTAAAATTTTTAAGCTGCTTTTTGCCAAATAATTGTTTTCAATTTAATATTTTTTTCATTTTTTGGGAAAAATGTTTAATTCATTTACTTTCCATTTTTTTCTCCATTTTTGTTATTGACAGTTTTATTATTTTTTTTGATAGAAATCTTTTTCTGATCACTGTTAACCTTCGAATTGTAGATTACTGGTAAAAAAGAAAATAACGAAGATACCAACTTAGGAGTGCAGAGAAATTCATGCTTAGATGAGTCTATATATAAAATAAACGATGAACAGCGCAAGTATTATTTGAAGTGTTTCAACCACTTAATGATGGTTACTGTGGTAAGAACCAATTGGATTTTTTTTATATAGCTGTCATTTTAAAATAAAGAGTAGTCTTCACATGTACATTTAAGAATATTTGCTGGTGCAAAATAGACTTTTTATTTTTCATGTACTGAATAACTGTTACCGTTTAAAGGGGCATGTTGATATCAGTGGCGCGGTGCAAGGAGCTCATGAGCAAGTTGTAAATTTTTTTAAAAAGAGCAAATTGGACCGAGAAAAATTGTCGAAGATTTGGGCATTGAGTGATGTAAACGAAGATGGTTATCTCGATTTTGCAGAATTTTCAATAGCAATGCATTTGGTTGTTTTGTATGTTAAGGTAAATGCTAGTCGATCTTTTATTTGATATAAAGTGATGAAATAATTGATCATTTTTCAAATTTCGAAAAAACTCAATTTGATAGGGCTCTGTTGATATACCAGAAAAGCTTCCGATCAGTGCGCGACCACCAGTGACAGCGCCTCGCAATTCAGGTAGCTTTTCGTCATACATATTTTTTAATATGGCAGAAAGGTTATATATTTTTTATTGGTGTTAATAAATAAATAGTTTTTCTAATGATGCGAAAGTCAAGCAATAAATGTTAAGTAAATATTAATATTCGATTTAAACTAAATAGATGAATGTTCTATTCTCAAAAAATACAATCGATTACACGAATCAGTTCGAATATTAGAAGCTAATTTTTGATAAAATCTGATGATTCGAATATTTATCATGTGAATCTTACAAATTTGTTGGTGCTGCTAATAGCAATTATATATCTGGTTTGACTGGTTTCGCATTTCAAACCGAATTATTGAAGCATCTTAATGATACAAATATCAATGATTTTTCTGGAACGGCAAATGAATACTGGTCCAAACTAAAGGAATGTCTTCGAATGTGAGCTACTTCCACGCTAAGGCATACTAATAGGAAGTGTGCTAGTTGGGTGTCGGAAGCAACTGTCCAACTGTCTGAAAAAGCTACCAAAGCACGAGTGTAAGGTGATCCTGACCAGGTGTTTCGAAGATCTGCAATGAAAGCAGCACAGCGGGACAGAAATCACTATTGGAGTGACATGGCTTTGAGAATAGAGACGGCGGCTCGATTAGACGATAATAGGAAACTATTCCTCTTTCTTCATAAAGCAACTATAACTCGGGAAACGATCAGTGAAATGATAAGGGATAGCAATGGCGTGCCAGTCAAGAGCATTAAGGACCGCCTCATAAGATGGAAAGAATTCTTTGAGATCAAACTTAACCACGAAGCGCCTGTTGCCCCTGATATAGCTGATACGGTTGCCGGACCATACGTTTGCAATTGCGAGTCTCCAACAGAAGAAGAAATAATCTCCGTTATCAATAAGCTTAAGGCCAATAAGGCTCCGAGAAGATGGTCTTCGGACCGAACTCATCAAATGTTATCTATCATCCTTCATAGCGTATCTTGAACTCAACAAATGTACTCTCTAGTATGGAAAAAAGAAATATTACCAGATGATTGGACCAAAGCAATTCTGCTTCTAATTCTCAAGAAACATGATAGGACAGGCCAAGACAATTATTGAAGAAAAAAGCTTACTAGATATTGCGAAAATTTTTGTTTCCCTGTTACTCAAAAGACTTATGACTTATGCAGGATACGCCCGAATCAAGCTGGATTCAGACCGGGGCGCGATTGTGCTGACCAGATATTCACGTTAAGAAGAATGTCGGAACATCGATTCAGATATTTGCAAACCACTGTCATATGTTTCATCCTTTGCGGCTGTATTTGATTAATTATAGAGCGGTGCTTTGGAGCGTGATGGAATGCAACGGTGTTCCAGAGAAGATCATTAGACTTATAAAGGGATTTTATGAGCGCATGTCGACGCAGGTCTGTGTATATGAGGAGCTGATAGACTCAAAATAAGAAATAAGAATTGAGAAAAGAATTGAGTCTGCAGAGAGAATCGGACTCAGGATCAATGTAAATAAAATGAAAACCTTTGTCTTGCACAGAAAATGCTGATAAAATACCTATTTTTATAAACTCTTTGCAGCTTGAGAAGGCTCGATTTTAACCTATCCATCCTAATACCGAATAGCCAGAAAAAGACGGGATTACGACCCGGACAATGGCAGCTAGAAATATGTTCTTCCGGTTGACGAAATCCTTATGGAGTCGCCGCGAGATCACCATAAAAACGAAAATCCGCATCTATATTACCGTGATCCGTTCGATCTTATTATATGGTTCTGAGACATGGCCAATGAGAGTGGAGGATATTAAGAAGTTATCTGCTTTTGGCCACTCTTGTACGGGTGCATTGACCTGTTAAAATATCACATGATCGCATCCTCGTTTAGAGCCACTTGCATTAACAATACTATCATTGAGCGTTGTTTTCACTGGTTAGCACACGTTCTTCGTCGTCCACCACAGGAGTTGACGTATATTTCGTTACTTGATAAACCGTGTGATGGTTGGCGTCAAAAGCGAATGTGCCAATCATGATCTGGATTGATATAGTCAAAAAAGATTTTGAACGTATAGGTGGACCAGCAATATATGGACTAGAGGATGGAAAAAGGAATGGCTTCTATTACTGTCGACGATGGCATCAGACCGCGCCACTTGAAAGCGTCTTACCCTTGTAGCCGTTGGAGCCAGCCTAACGAGTAATGATGAGAACTGTTAGAAGAAGGTTTGACTGTCCGTCAAGGCTATGTCCTTTCTTCTACAATGTTCAACTATGTGATAGCCTGGATAATGGATATCGCTTGTCGGCAATCGAGAGATGTACAAATCAGTCGAGTGCATTGTATCACAGATCTTGAATACGCTGGTGATGTACTCATTTTCGTTGATAGTTAAGATAAAATGCAAATAATGCTAAACAGTATGCCGACAACTATAGCGAGAATCGGACTTAGGATCAATATTAATTAAATGAAAGCCTTTTCGTCTTATTACCAAACTGATAAAATATCTATTTTTGTAAATTATTGCCGGTCGAGGAAGAGATCGATTTTAAATACCTTGGATCCATTCTAATACCGAATGGTCAAGCAAAGGATGAAATTGCAACCCGAACAACGGCAGCATTCTTCCGGTTGACGATACTCACGAAATCATCATAAAAACGAAAGTTTTTGTCTATATAGCTATGTTTCCCTCGATCTTGCTGCCATATAACTGCGAAACTTGGCCAATGAGAGTGGAGGATATTAAAAAGCAATCTGCCTTTGACCACTCGTGTCTAAGAAATATCTTATTGGTCCGCCGAATGGCTGAAAATCGCACACAATTGTACCCAACTTCGCTCAATTATTAATATATTTAATATATTGATATTAATATAATAACAATATAATAATATTAATATTTTGACAATACCAACGTCATCTTCACTGGTTGGGGCACATTCTTCGTCATCCACCATAAGAATTGATACATATTTCGTTATTTGCTAAACCCTGTATCTGACCCTTTCACCATAAAGTGACTTGGGGATAGAGTTACAGGTGGGTCCCCAGCAGCCACCCGGATTTTTGACATAATAGCAGGTTTACTCCTGCCAAAGACAAAAAAAAAAATTAAATTTGAAGAAAATAATAAAATGGAATTTAAAAAATATATATGTATGATTATATGCATATATATGAAATATATATACATATAATTATAATTTAATTGATTTGATTTAATTTAATTGATTTAATTTAATTGATTTAATTTCAATTTATTTAATTTTAATTTATTAATTTTAAATACCTTGGGTCCACCCTAATACCAAATGGACAGGCAAAAGATGATATTATAACTCGGATCACGGCAGCTAGAAATGCGTTCTTCCGGTTGACGAAACCTTTATGGAATCGTCGTCACCAAAAAAATCACCATAATAACGAAAGTCCGCATCTATATTGCCGTGATCCGTTCGATCTTATTATATGGTTCTGAGACATGGCCAATGAGAGGATATTAAGAAGTTATCTGCCTTTGACCACTCTTGTCTAAGGTATATTTTACGGGTTCGCTGAGTGGATAAAATCTCACAAGATCTCATCCACCTTCGTTCAAATACCACTTGCATAAATAATGTTATCACAGAGCGCTGCCTTCGCTGGTCAGGGCACATTCTCCGTCGTCCACCACACGAGTTGACGCATATTTCGTTATTTGATAAATCGTGTGATGGTTGGTGTCAAAAGCGAGGTGGGCCAATCAAGACCTGGACTGATACGGTGAGAAAAGATTTTGAAAAGGTATAGGTGGACCAGCAATATATGGACTTAGACGATGGAAAAAGGAATGGCTTCCATTACTGTCGGCGATGGCATCAGACCGCGCCACTTGAAAGCGTCTTACCCTTGTAGCCGTTGGAGCCAGTCTAACCAGTAATGGTGAGAGATGTTAGAAGAAGAAGAAGATTTGCTAAACCCTGTTATGGGTGACGTCAAAAGCGTGGTAGACTAATTAAGACCTGGGCTGATAAAGTTTAGAAAAGTTTTGAATATATAGATGAACCAGCGACATGCAGACTTAGACGATGGGGAAAGGAATGGCTTCTGTCGAACGGTTTGGAGATGTGTTATCCTTGTCAGCCTAATTAGTAGTAATGAGAGGCTGTTAAAAGATTTGATTGGCTGCACTATCAAGATATGCCTTCAACCTCCTCTTCCTACTTGGTTTGGCATATTCACAACTAGGCAAGGCGTTTCCAAGTTTCCTGATGTGTGTAAAAAGCATGGTTTAACGAGTTCACGCATTTCCATTTGAGCCGAATTTCAGAGGTTCGATGGCATTGAGAGTAGTAAAGATGTCATTAGAAATTCGAAGTATTGCTGGCGATCCATTTTTATTTCTATTGCCAATTTATAATCTTATTTATTTTTTTATATATCGATTTGATGACCGATTTTCGCTGTTGCTATTGACAGTCTAATGTTTAAAGTTTGTTGTAGTATGTATAAAAAGGCCATCAGCATATTCAAGGTCATTGATATACTCTGGACTAATCTGTAAATCTGTAATAATCTGCTGAATATCCGTAATGAAGTCTAATTGAATTTGAACGCAAAGCAGTTCATATTTCGAAGTTGTATCTATTTCTAATATATACTCAGTTGCTCAATTGCGGTGACGTTTATAGACAAAATGCTTTAATATTCTCTGGAACTTCATCATATATGGCTTTCCAAAGTGCCACTCTGTCTGTCGAGTTAAAAGCGACGGCAAAATCGAGGAAGCACACAGCGAGCGATTGCCGATTGCCGATGTTTCAATCCTTAACGTAAAAATCTGGTCACTATAACCGATCTTCTTCCTAAACCAGGTTTTATCAGAGGGCATCCTAACACACTATTAAAAGTACTTAGCAGAAATAAAAATCTATATCTAGTAAGCTGATTCCTGTTGGAGTGCCTCCTGTAATCTTGGCGAATTGGAGTAGTATTGTCTTTCTCAATGATATTTGCTTCTTTTTCCACATCATTGAATATAACCTGTACTAATATGCTGTGAAGGACGCTGAACAGCATTGAAGAGCGAAGTCTCGAGGGATTTTATTGGCCTTTAGCTGCTGTAATTTATTAAACAATTCATTTCGTACATGGTTGATTGCAGTCATGTATCTCCAAACATTTTCCAGTCATGTCTGGAATGTCTTATGGTCCATCATAGTCAAATTCAGGTTCAAAGAACTCTATCCATCGGAAAGATACGATCTTTAACAATCTTAATAGAGATATTGTATCACTAATTGTCTGTCGAGCTATGATTGCTTTGCGAATTAGACGGAGTAATTCTTCGCTGGAGAACTGGCAGGCTACTAGTATTATCTCGGTTTCTCATAATGGTCCCTACCATTGTTGGCTTGACTCTCTCCACTGATGACGAGGACGTTTCCAAGTCTGCCGATTCGATGTCGATCCTAAAAATAGGAAGCCACTCATTTTTCAATCACCTAATCTCATATATCGCTGGGCCGCCTAAACATTCAAGGTCTCTATATTGACCGTATCGTTTCAGGTCTTGATTAAACCTCCACTCTTTTGAAGCCCATCACAGGGTTTAACAAGTAGCGAGGTGTGCGTAAATTGTGTTGGGAGACGAAGAATTTAGCCAGACCGCGTAGAGTCTATGATATTCTTAATGCATGTGCTATGCGAACGAAAATAAGTACAAATCATATAAGACTTAACCATTTGTGGGATATCTAAGGTGTATCTTAGTCAAATGTAGTCATAGTCAGATAAGATCTTCCACATTTAGTGGTTTTCATCCTCATAACAAAAATGCGGCCAGATAGATGCGAAATTTTGTTTTCAAATTGATTTGCTTAAGTATAGTTGATATAATTCGAGTGATGACTGGCGAATTCCATTAGATATCTTCTGCATTGATGAAAGCATGTCGTAGTGGTAGATTCATACTGCTCTTCACTATATTGGAGAAAATGCTTTCCATTGGCTTAACGGATTCCATATCTCCCTCCCTTTCCCCCACATTATTACTTAATTTTTAGGAAGAGATGCTATTAGTAGGTCCAACTTATCTAAGCTTTTAAATGGCACATCAGGTGACACGAATCGAAGTTATGATCGAACATATGAATCATCGTCTTTTTTGTTACTGTTTAATTAAAATTTCGAAGCACTAAATTGTTTGATTTTTTTCGAAGAAAATTTTAATTTGAGATGGAAGAAGTATCCATGGAACGGAAATCCTACCAAGCAGAAATGATAGTCAAAAAACTATGCAAAGTTGGAGACGTTTCGATTTTGAGGAATCTTTGCCTTCTCATTGCCACTCATATATTCAACAACATTCCTTGAGTGATGATCATTTATATTCTAGTCTTTCAAAAAGCGTAAGAGCTTTGATTATTCTAATCCCATTTAATTTTATAATTTCGAGTTAAATAAGTTTTAAATTGAAATGCTTCTGAACAAATTGAAGTTTGGAAAACGCTTTCATTTATTATCAAAACCATTTCTTATTATCTAGGAAACGATGGAACGCTTACATGTTTTTTCTGATGTTCCACCTTTGTTAGTTGACGACCGACCAACAGCATTAAGGCCAACTGAAGGTATGTTAAAAAATGGGATAGTTTTCTCACACCTTTTTGCTTTAAGCGTTCATTTCACTTTTTTTTTTAAATTCTGTAAACACTGTAAAGTTTTTTCTTTGCGAGATGTTATCAAAGCTTTTAGTTACCTGTATTAAAACACTAATATTCTTTTATATATTTTCCTCAGAACATTGATTCAAAATGTTACTATTTGACTTCACAAATGGTGGCATAGAGACAATAGAGACATTTCTTTTTATTCTTATACCTTATTGCCCTTCATACTTTGTCTTTTGCAAATTTTCATTCTAGTTTACCTATTTGTTTGTTTTCAGCTATATATTCAGGATTTTCATCGAGCATTCCAACACCATTGAATAAAATGTTGAAATTCACTTTGAGTCCTCAAGGCCCAAAAGGTCCTCCACCGAAACCACCTCCTAGACCTGCAAACAAAGGACATGGTCGAAGTGCTAGTCTGGATTTAAAGAACATGGTCCTCGTTAAAGGAAAAGAGTATGATGTTTTTGCATCATATTTGTTGAATTTTTGCTTTAAATCTATTATTTTTTATTTGGATTTTTAGAATTATTTCACCATCGCTTCATACATGTGCCTCACTGAAACGAGGCGCCACAACACAACTTCAGAATATCCATCATCAGACTTCTTTGACTTCTGCAATTACTGATTCAGTTAAAATGTTACCTCAAGGTTACTTGTTTTACTTTTTTATCTACATTTTCTTGCCTATGCTTTTTTTGTTTTATTTGCAAATAATTTGTCTTCGTCGTCCAGATGAACGAGACAGTAATATCTGGAGCAACTTTGATCCATCATCGGCTTGTTATTATACTTTGAATAATGCTGGAACACAAACAGAATTATCCTGCTGTAATTTCTTACGGAATTGTGATTATGCCTCTGAAAACATTGAAATTGGTTTTTTCTTTACTTTTTATTTATTCATTTAGTCTTTAAATATCATTGAATCAATGATCATAACCTTCGAAATTGCAGGTAATGTTTTTCAGACGTGCAAATGAACCAATTATCTGCGGCCGATAATTCTATGTTGCATATGGATGTGATAGTTTGGAAGGACCGATGTATGAGACTTTATTCTAGATTAATGGATGAAAAAGCAAAGTTAGCTCGAATTCAGTTGCAACTTGAAATGAAACTCAAAGAATTGGCTGAAACACCGTGCTCGATTAAACCAACTGCTCTTTAGTATATAGATATGTCGTAAAGTGTAGATGATTTACTTTCATTATTTCATTACTTGTTGTCATTTCTGCGTCGAAATCTCATTTTGTCGAGTTCCTTATCCTTGAATTCGTGTAATTCTTGTTTTTCTCAGCAAATTTTAAATCAGCATGAATAGTCAGTATTTTAATTGTTTCTTCCTCTTTTTGAGATACCGAACTCTATTGAAAATGTTCTATTTTTAATTTTTTTGATTTAATTTGTCAAATATTTTTATCCACCAAACTTTTATTGATTTTTATTTTATTTTTCAACTATTTTTTTGGTTTGGAGCATATTGCTATTTTTTTTGTAGAACATATCTGTTTTATCTTTCTTAATTTTTCACAGCAGAATTTATTATGTTGTAAACTCTTATTTAATTCCTTCAAAGTTGATTCATAAATCTTGTGCAATTATTTTCTTTATGGCTTTATGGTACTTTATTGTACTTTAATTGCTCTCATTATTCTTTTACTATCCTTCTTTATGGTGAATGTTTTGTTATTTTAGGTTTAGAAAGGCTGCTTGTGTCTAAATTATTGCGTTTAATTTATTTATATAAATTTATATAAAAAATTAGCGTTATATGCTGTAGTATTTCGTTTATTAATTGCTATTTCTCATAAGAAATATTATGACTGCTATGATCGAATTTAGAGTTGATTATCAGATGAAAACGATAACTCGTTCAAAGAAAGAAAAGCTTGATCGGAATTTGGCAGTTGAAATAATTTCGTTCCAATTTCCTCAGTTTTAATCTTTCTATGAATTTTTATTCAAAATAAATAATGCTTCTTTACGAAGAATATTTTCTTTATTTTTACTAGATTATGATTAGATGCAATTGTCATTTAAGAAATGTAATATTATCCTTACAAAAATTCATATCAAAAGGTCACTTTGTTGGTGGTAAATATCTATTAAACCTGAGGGTATTTGTACAGTTTTATTAAGATTTGATAAATTAATATTAGCCTTTTGCTATCACTAAATGTTTATATTATTTAAAGTTTTTTTTCAAGTTATTGTTTTAGTTAAAAAAATAGTAATAATAAGGATTTCCATAGAGATTCATCACTTTGTTCCCTTTCCATTTTTTCGTAAAATTGTTGATACAGAAAGATTAGAATGATTTAAATAATTCTAGATTTAATTTTATTTTAATTTTAAAAATTTTAATTTTTAAATTTATACAGCTTGTATATTTCTACTGATTCTTTGTATGTTGTTTATTTAAGGTTATTTTATTTTTATGTTTTTGTGACATTTTTTTGCTGCAGTTTAAGTATCTTTTCGCCATGTTTATTTGAGGGCATGTATTTTATATTGGTCAGCGTACAGAGCGAGCTTTTTTTTACTAATTTTTAACGCGCTTAAGGGACGCTTTGTTCAAAATTGCTTTTCCTATTAACATATATTGCACCTTTATTTTTTTAATTTTCTATGTATTATCTAATATATTATATTATATTATATTCGGTTATTCCGCTGTTCTATTTTTTAGTATTATTGTTGTTTTTATTGTCTTACCATATTATTATTATTTTCATATTATCATTATAGCTATCATTATCACTATTGTTATTATATTATTATTATTAGTATTATTATTTATTATTGGTACTGTTTTTAACTTTTAATTAATTTCTCTGTAATAAGAAATAAAAATATATCAATTTAATATATATATAACAAAAATATATCAAAGTGAGGTTTATCTGAGGCGCACTATTTTTACGGTTGTTTGCTCATTAACAATCAAAAGGTTTCATATTTAGCTTTTTTTTTCAGTCGCAAATGGCGCTTTAATACAAAATCTCCACGTTTATAAAAGTTATGAATTTATACAAATGTATATGTATATAAGTGATATCTTTTATCTTTGCGATTATATTTTTGGCAGACACTTTTATCGCACATTCTTTGCAGCATATTTTCAGTTTAATTCATACTAAATATGCAATTCGCATCATTCTGCCCCTAAAAAAATTTGCGGTGAATTGGAGTACTTGTGAGAAATAACTGGATGCTTGAGCACTAAAAATAATTAAAAATGAATAATAGCAGTGATAATGGTAACAATAAAAATGAATAAAAGATGAATTCGAGAGAGGGGAATGTGTATCCGAAAATAAAATCACTTTCAGAAAAGAAAGCGAATGAAAAATGTTCACAAAGTATTTTAAAATCTGGATTTTATTATAAAATTGTTTGGAACTACTAAGTTAAAACTAGGAGGTGAAAAATTGTTTAAAAAAAATTAAAAAGTGTCAAATGACGTCCTGTTCAAAGATGGACAGAAATATGCTCGCGTTGGATGTCCAGGATGTGGTTATTTGTAAGTCTGATCGAGTCCATATATTAATAGCCAATGTCGGTGCGTAGTCAGAGATATCCGCACTTAAATTTTTGATAACCTGGTCTGGCTGGTTGAGAAACAAATATCTGATTCATATCGTTGGGCTTATCGAGGTTTGGAACTCTTTCTTTATTTGACTAGTTCCAGGGTTTTAGTACATGTGATCGATGTACGACGAACTTGTGAAATTATTGATTTTGAAATTGTCACAACCTAAATAATAAAATCCAATAATCCAATTTCTGGCGGAAAATTAACAATGACGGATGGGTGAGAGCAGAGCATGTGTTTAAATCATAGTTGCACAAAAATAATTCAGACTAATTTTCACTGAACAAGATTTTTTAAAAAATATTTCTGGCGCATAATAATCTTCGTTTTTCATTAGCCTGGGAAAAAGAAGTAATCCTGTTAATCACTTAGATCGACATTATTGCTGGATCTCCCTTGAGACATCTTCGTCTGGGGATTTCTTTTTTTGTATTGTATCAAATAATTCATTTTTTTGCTTCTTAACTACTTTTGTTCCCATTCAGCTTATGTTAAGTACAACAGTGTCGGCATTTTCTTCAACATGGTAACCGACTTTAATGCAACTTGAAATATTTTATTCGAGATAAAAATAGTCGCTTTTATGCAACCGTAACTGATTTTGTTGAATGGAACTATCAAGTTTTGACAAGTCAAATTCATAGCAAATTTTGAGCGTCGTGAAAATAACAAAAATTATTAATTCAGAATTGGATATTAAAATGCAAAATTTTACATTCTGAGATCAGTTTTAAGAAAGCTTTTTAATTGCAAAAAGATCGATAAATAAAACACACAATATTTTACTGGAAAGCAAAAAACTGGGTAAAAGACAAACCGAAGAATCGAAAAAATCTTTTTTGAGAAGATAAAAAACAAAAAAATGAAATGTGTACTCATTTCGCCGTACAGTTGGCAGTGATTTTCATTATGTATTTTCATTATGTATGTACTTTTTGCCTACTTTCCACATAACTTTACCTCAAGACAAGAAGATTTCGCTTAAAGTCGTTCGAGAATATTTCTATCTCTTAGTTTTTTGCTTGGCGAGCATGTCAGGAAAAACTTAATTTGGGTACGGAATCGGCACGCATTGCTTGATTTATTCGCCTTATCGTAGGAGAAAAACGATGGAATGAATGTTGAAGAGAAGTTTTAAAGAAGAGAAATTAGGAAATAACACAATAACACGAATAAATCATTTTGATTTACTGTATTCCCATCAAAATATTTTCTATTATCGCAGTGGTAGAATGGATAAAATGTTTGTTTGTCAAACGAAAAGCTACAAACGGTCTTAATAATGTTATGTGAAGTTAGCCGTTCTGATTCGTTTCCTCTTTCAGCCGCTTTCAATGTTTGCATAGCAAAGATTTCCCAGTCCACATGTGGAGCGTTCTGGACATTGTCCATTAATACACTGGCCTTAAAGAAGAAAATAAAATCTTGAATTTCTTGACTGTGGATAATTATTATTGGTTCTAATTACATGGCACTCCGAAAAAAACTGGAAATGTATTTGTGAGGATTATTCAAAGAAATAACATTTCGATTACCATCTAATCGATTTTATATTCTTATATTCAGCTATAGAGCTTGGTGATATGCATACGTCTACAATGCTTGCCGAGATCATCACCAAAAAGAACTTCAAAAATTCCTTCAACAGAGTTTTTGTTATGATATCGTTTCACTGAAGAGTGGCCACATTGCTTTGAACCATGGTTCGTAGGTAATATTTTCAACGTGCTAACTATTATTTTCTCTTAAATAATCTGAGAGAATTTACTACTCCTAAAAGTCTAAAAAAAAATTAAAAATGATTGTGTAATATATTTTCCTACCAATTACAATACCAGATGCTACTGGACAACAGAAGTTAAATTTGTTGCAAGAATATCCGGTTGGACAGAAGCCATTGATACAAGGTCCTAGACGACAATATCTTTAACAATTTTTTTAGGAAATAGAATTAAATTAATTTGCGTTCAGAATGATTTCGATTTTCAACTATATATTTTAATTATCATGGAGGTGTGATGTCCAAGTCTTTGTTGCTTAAGTTATCGTTACAAATAACAGGAATCGGATTCTGCCTTCAGCCAACTTAAATATGTTAATGAAATTTCCGAGTAGCGCTCGCGACTACTTTCGCTTCCGTCTCCAAGTGGCGAAAATTTTTTATAGCCAATGGAATGAGCTTACCAAGAAGCAATGAGTGCTAACCACTTTTTCTACGTCATTTTAACTTACAATTCTCATTTCAAGTCCTAAATGTATTTTTAGTATATGTAATCTCTAAATTTTATTCTGCAAATTAAATTTTAAACAATCAAAAGTCTAAAGTTGTATATGCATTTGTTTATAAAACACTGTGCTAACAAATAATTTAGGTTTTAAATGAAATGAAATTTTTATGGATAAAATAAAATGTAAATATGAGATAGTCAAATATATTTACCTGATGAGTTCCCTGATCGACAACGACAGCACAACCCACGGTAATTACACATGAATCCTTGCCCACAGAGACCTGTTGGAGTACAGGCACCAACAGCTGGCCCGCCATCACAAGCTGCTGAAGCAATGGAAATTATTATTATTATATCCATCGTTTAATCGATCCGAACATTTTAACGCTTCAGAAAAACGACAACTGTATATAAAAAAAGCAGTTCATGTCGTCTTTTCTTAATAATTATTTTATTGAATATGAATATATCAAAGCAATAAGCAGTACAATTTAACAATAGGAATGGAAAAATAAATAACCGACTTTTCAAATCAACTGGAACATAAGTTAACGGACAACAACAAGATTGTCTGCAAAATGACTGTGGAAAAAAGCGTTGACATTGGAAATTACTTTGACAGCTGGGAAAGCATCCTGGTGCACAATTTCCCCACTGCCTTTTCGTTCGACTTAATGCTAAATAAGTATATGCGATTAATTTCCAATGAATTGAGTTACACGATGAAATTCAATTGAATGAAAGTTAAGATCTTAAGATACCTGATGAATTTAGTGAATGAAAGTATTTGCTAACTTCGCCGTTCAATTCACGATTTAACGGAATACCATCCATATCCTTGAATTCTACTGACGTTGATAATACAAGAAACATAGCGAATGGTATAGAAACTAACAATGCAGCCGTTATGGGAATCATAGTTATACCGAGAATGGCTATAAAAAAACGCAAAAATTAGCAGTCATAGTAATAGTCACTACAAACTTCACCATTCTAATATCCACGATCTTTTATTGCTGTACAAGATTGCTGCAAGATTTACACAGATGAAACTATATCTCATAATCATCATCAATTTAATTTGAAGCATAATTTTCAAAAAATTTAACGAATCACAGAGAAATAGTTCGAGGAAATGCAAGAAAAATTTGTGCCACCCACTCTTACACGTATGCGAAAAATTTTCTAATATGAGTATTAGAGCATCACCTCTGATATCTACTGAAAATGATTGCTCTTAAATCAATTAAGAAAAGCCTATGACTAGTTACCGCTCAAGAATTTTCTGGCGAAACTTATATTCTACATTCTAGTATATGGTTTAGGCACAATCTAGTTAAATATCGAAAAAAAGATCGCGAATTGGTTTTCATGGCAAACAAAATGCAATAATCCATAAATGAAACTAGATGAATCGTACGCACTACATCGGTCTTATTCATGAACCAATGTTTTTTAAGTTCGAGAAAAATATGCCTTCGAATTAAATTCAGCTAATAAGAAATTTTTTCTATGAAAGTATAAATTTCTAATACCTTTAATTATTAATGCGAATTTGTTCTAATAAGGTATAATATAGTCTAATGTTCCTAAAAACCCAACCGTATCCTCAGGAGATTCTCTGGCAATGAGGTCCATCTTAATAATTAGTAAAACCAGCTAAAGCAGAAATACTGTTACCGTGAGCGTTGTCAGAAGAAGGAACTCACAATAGTATTACAGTGGTTGGCCCCGACATTCAAATTCAAAATTTTTGAACTGCTCTGACGGAAAAGGAAAAGAGGGAAAAGGTAAATATTAATTAATAAAAGTTTCTTTTTTACTGGTCATGCGAAGTGCCAGTTATCGAAAACCAGAAAAGGTAGAAGTATTATTATTCAATCTATGATCGCTGTAAAGGATTAGACTGAAGTAATTAGATCACTGTACCGTGCACCTCAAGCATAATATTGTATTGCACCATATGTAATTAAAAGAAATTTAAGGCGATCATTTATTTCTAAATATAGCACCTATCTCAGTGAAAGTGAAAGCATAGCCGAATTCATCAAATTCCAATTTGCTATAATTGAACACTGGGATCGTACCCACCGAAAACTTTACTTTGTGTGTACTATACTTTTCGACGAGAGGGTGACAGCTTTTCATAAGAAGCAAAATCCTGTTTTTCGACTAAAAGTTTTTTCGCAAAAAATTTGGGACAAAGTGAGCTAAAGGAATTTTTTGCTTATAGTTTACCTCCTACACCATAAAATAACCTTAAAAATTGCAATTGTAACTATTAGCAAATTGAGTTATAAAAGCGTGAACAAAAATAAAACCTTCAAAGTTTTTAGAAAAGAGAATTAAAATTTCCCTAATCGATAAAAATTTTATTGTAGAATAGATGGTTAGTACCACGGAAGTTTTATTTCAAAGATGAAACTTATTTATTATGCAGATTATCTTTTCCATTCCACCAAGCATATAAGTGATTTACGAATGAGACCCTCATTATGCGCAGGTCAATTTCGGATAGAAATCAACTATATCAGAGATTACCAATCTTTCTTTTGTATCATCGGTCGCTTTGTCAGTCCGATGTATCATCATGAAATCTATGAACTCATCTGAATAATGTACAGTTCATTCATGAATACTTTAAATAGAAATGCAATAAATAGGGAATGCAATAGAAAAGCAATACTACTATAATATGAAGTTATGAAAATATCTGTGGTTTTATTGGTGATAAAGTGAAAAGCACTACTGATATTACAGTAGTTTGTTACCTGCATCCATAGATGAAGGGGATGGTTAAAGTTTGACTTGAAGAATACTGGTAATGAAAATGTAATTGATAATGTAAACTTTTTTCCCAATTAAGTTCAAGAATCTTTTGAGATCTTTTGATAGCTCCTGGTGCAGTCAAGAGTTATATGCGATTATTTACCATTTCCAACGAATGGAGTCGAAATGAATTTAAAAAGTATTGATCAGATTTCAAATTTGAGGTCAAAATAAAAGTAAAAATTATGCTGACGAAGCGTAAAGAAATTGTGTTCGTACACTGTAGGGAATTAATACATAAAATAAAACTGTGTTGGGACAAGTTTTACCATTAAATCGAATTGCTTTATATACTTACATATTCAAGACTGGCTAATCGAGTTTGGGCGGGTAACTCTTTGTAATCAAGCTGAGAAATGATTATGTAAAATGATTTTCGATGAACTCATCTGGATTGAAAGTTCAATAGAACGGAAAACGATAAGGTTAAAACTAGTTGTGCAGAAGTCTGGAAAGCTTTTAACTGCCCTTGCAACGCATTTACCTTCGAAATCCAGTCAAAATATCTGAAATTCTTCAAGAATTTGCTTTTTTTCGTTTTAAAGTCCTGATGCACTTTTTCTAAAATTTTTTCTAAAATTGAAATAAATAATAAATTATTTGTGAAGAAATCCAAAAAAATGTTGCACTGATAGTTAGATACCATGCTTTAGTCGAATAGTCGTGACCTCCCTCTTTTTTTTATTTGTACTCATATCGTAGCAAATAAAGAACTTAAAAAGAAAGGCAAACGTATTTCGAATCGTATCATGGCAAAATTAAATCATTAGAATAAAATACCAGCAGCCCAGCATTTCTGGTTAGATTTGCTTATGGATGGTAATTATAGGTTATAATGAGATTCTTTCTCGACAAGAAGCGGAAGCCAAGCCATAATCTCTCCAGCTAGTAATAGATTATTCAGCCATATTGCTCACATATCCTTCTAATTTTTCAAAGAATTTTTTTTGCCATTAGGGAAAGTGTTGACACATTTTATAACTGCTTATAGCTAATTATCATTTTCTCCAGCTTTCTTCGATTTTGCCAATAAAAATAAGCAAATCGAATAAATTTTTTTGATTGTAGCTTTCCTTAAAAACCATATAAGACTAAGGATATTCTGCTATATAAAAAAAACTAAAGTCGAGGGAGTAAAGCCAAGTCCCATTCAGAGATCATAAAAACCATTTTGTCATTCTGTTTCTGAACATTACTTGTTAATTTCTAAAATAAACGCATTTTTATTATTATTTATTTTATAAATTTATTTCTAGTTTTAGAAGTTTGTGTGCTCATTTGCGACTACCATTTGACTGTTTGTTTCATTTATTTATTCATGAAAAAATGTTATTTTCTGTTATGTAGGCGATTTTTTGTTTAGTAAACTTGAAAAAAAGTTTAACTTCTCTGATGAAATGTTCATATAATCCTTAATGAATCGACTACTGCATTTGCACTATATAATTCATAACAAATTTGCATAAAAAACAAAGTCAGAGAGCAATGCCCAATTAAATCCTCATCCATGTGTAACCTGCTCCTAAGTATCCACTGTGTCCAAACCACGAAAATTATATTTTACCGCTTCTTAAATATCAAAACATAACATTATTATTGACATTATTATTAACAGTATCATTTTTTGATATGAAATTTGTTTTAAAAGTTATATAAAAAGCTAAAAACTTTTAATATATAATCAAAAGATTTTCACCGACAAAAGGAGCGTTAAAATTGGAAAAAAGATAATTCTAAAACCAGTCAATGAATTAAACGAAAATCATTGAATGTTTGTATAGCTCTAGCAAAACAATTTTGAGAAGAAAAATAAACAAATCGCCGTTGGTGGTCACTGAATGACCGTCCAATCAACAAATCTGGAATTTAGAACAATGAATTTCGCCGAACTGTTTGCTAAAATTTTACTTAAGCATTAGTAACATTTTAACATTTTTAAAGAAAATTAAATAATTTCATTATATAATTTCACTATTAAAATTTCCCTCGCGCAAATTTCACAGTTTTTTATTTATATTTATAATTTTGTTTGTAAATAAAGTTGCATTTTAACTTTTTAACATTTAATCAATTCAATTTTTTTTCAATGGACCTGTGACTGAATCTTAATCGAATTGTCTTGGCTAAAGGCAAAGAAACACTGGAATGCGTTTGATTCTTGTTGCTTGATTGGGGCAAGCCGGTTATAAAAAGCGCCATAACCGCTGGAGAACCATCTGCATTTCTTTAGAGACTCTTTGAGAAAAGCGTTTCAGCCACATAGTGGAACCAGAAATGCAAATTTAAAAAAAATTGACAAGAATTACAACGTTCTTCTCCAAGGTCCAGCAGTTTTTTTTAGTGGCGATTAGTAGCATGAGCACAGGTGAAAGAAATACGAAAGATTTACAAGTATACTGATAGTACCGACACAGCAAATTATTGTTGCTGCGAAAATAGAACGGCAACGTGTGGGAAATACGAAAATAAGAAGTGTGGATGAATATATTAGGGAAAGGGAAGCAAAAAGGTCAAGCAAACAGTCCAGCGCTCTCCACCTCAATCAAAAGATCGTTTTTTGCCAGGTCGTTTTGGAGAAAAATTGCTAATTCATTTGCCTTGATTTCCAGTCACTTTAAATATATTTGCTGAAGACTTGTAGTTTCCTCTTAGGTCATAGTTTCGATCCCGGCATCTTTACCAGGAACTTATTAAACCCTCTATATTTGACCCTATGTACGTGAATTGCAGAGCGGTTGTGCTCGATGTCGGAGAGAATGCTTTGTTCGAAGTAGTAAATATGATGACAATTATAAAATTTTATGTCCAGCAGTATTAGCAAAATTGTATTCAGCCGTACAGGTGGTACAGTATAGCCGAATTGCGATGACAATAACATGACCTCGCTCCTCTCACTTTTTTCTGTTGTTTTGATCTTTTCTATAATACAATACGGTATAATGGGGTTACTGTTGCGAAATACAAATAGTTAGCACTAACTACGTTTAGATTCAAGTAAATTAATGGATGAATGGATTAAACATATTTGCAGTATTTTAGATACAGATCAACTATAATTGAAAAAGTTAATAATATCAAATTAACTGCTTGCGCGCTTGCAGACCCAAGTCAAGTCTACGAACTTCATTGTGATCCTCTGTAATTTGAACGAACTGGATTTGATTCTTGTAGCGAATATCCATATTTATTTGTTTGAGATCAAACGCCTCCATGAAGTGCTTTTTTAAGAGTCTTCACCATTACTGGTTAAACTCGTTCCACTGGCTTGTTGCATTGGGCAATATGTCATAAAGTCCTTTGGAGATGGAAATACAGGTGAATTGTCAACATCACTCGGATTTTTGTACAGGCTTAATCCTGCAGGGAATCGAACCTTAGCACCAGCGCTCCAAATTGAGCAACAACCCACTGAGCCATGCCATCCCTTATCTCCATGAAATATATCAATTTTTTAATTTGGCAATTTTGTAGCTGATTGGCATGTCATTCTTGAACTGTTTTTTCAGTTTTTGTTTTTTAAATATATTTTTATTTTTTAAAACTTTTGATAATGTTAGTAGGATTCCATGTTTCTCGTTGGAAGTTTCGAATATATAAAAAAGTGATCTTTTTTGAAACAGTGAAGTTTTGCGTTATTTGTGAAAACATTCTTCCACACTTTTATATGATAAGGATTCTTCGACAGTGGGTGCAAAAGACCTATGAAAAATCCAAATTTTTCGCTCCATTAAAACTTCTGATGGAATTTTCTGATTAGGTAAAGAAGCCTTTGGTGTGATCTTGTAATATAATAAGAAATTTTGCAAATTTTTTGATTTCATCCCTTCTTCATCCATTTTGATAAGTGCTTTTTCAAATTTGTTTGGCAAAACATTATGACTGTTAGACTGAGTATGGTAAGATGAGCTAGTTTGATATATTTCTAGTCAACGTGAGAAAAAATTAATAGTCAATAGGAAATATTGCCTTTTAATCTATTTATTTATTGAAAACCAGCGAAGCAGGGCGCAAACGTCTCAAAATCTTCTATTAATAACAACAGCTAAAATAACAAATAATAAGAATTAATGACAAAAGAATTAGAAACAAAAAATAATAATAAAATATAATTAACAATTTAAAGATGAAATAAAGAGGAAATTACAAAATAATATAATATAGTACAATTCGAAATAACTATAATCGGATGGTAAAAATCGAGATTTCACACTTTCTGCATGATGTGAACTTTTTAAATAACATCATAATTAATCATAAATGATATTATGTAATCTTTTTTTAAAGATTGCTAAGGATGGCGCACAAGCTATATCGTCGGTAATTTATTCCATTAATTAATATTACGAATAAAGAAATCATCCTTATTACGAATAAAAAAAAAGTCCTTAGCTTAGTTTTAGTAATTAGTTCTTCTTCTTGTTGACTTAAATTTAACACAAAATTACAATATTTTGAACAATCTAATTTAACATAACCATACAAAATCTTATGAATATAAATCAAATCTTGTTTAATATGACGAACTGACAGATAATCCAGATTATATTGTAGAAGTTTTCTTTTATAATTAAAATTGCAATCAGGAAAGAGGCGCCGTATAAAATATTTTTGGAGTCCTTCAATTATTTAACTTGATTTACGATATCTCGTGGAGTAACATGTAGCATTGTAGTCAAGAAGTGGCCGAACGAACTCTTTGTACATTTTGATAGGAAATTCTTCAGTTTTGTTCTAAAACGAACGAAAAATAAAATTTAGTATCTTTGCGGATTTCTTTACCATGGTTCTGCAATGAAGGTCGAAATCGAGATTTCCATCCATGGTTATTCCATGATCGGAAATTCTACTGATTCTACTGATTATATTGCCATTAGTAATAAGATTAGGAAAATCGAAACCTTTAGAATTGATATGAAGAACACTACATTTTTGAAAGGAAAGGGTAATTTGCCTGTCATATAGCCAGCTGGCTATTCTGTTGAGGTCCTCCTGCAGTGGAGATAGGCTATCTGTTCTATTATGAGAATAATAAATTTTACAATCATCAGCCTAAAGATAAATAGTAGAATTTAGTACCACATTGGTGCTGTCATAATAGAAAAAGCAGTGGCGCAATACAATTACTTTGTGGAACACCAGATTTAACAGGTGTTGTGTTAGAAAGAATGCTACTGACACATACAGCTTGAAGACGATCATTTATGTAATCTTACACCCAGTTGTAAAGGGCCCCAGTAATACAACAAATAAAGAGTGATCAATAATTTATTATGGGAAACAGTATTAAAAGCTTTAGCCAAATCTAGGTACACAACTGATACTGTTTTTCCACTGTCAATTGATGTTGACCAATCGGAAAAATTTGCCAATATTTATGACGAAGTAGATTTTTTTGTACAAAAGCCATAGGAAGATATGAAATTACTGGCATCAAGATAAGTAAGCAATTTGTTGTAAATTAACCTTTCGAGTATCTTGCTACCAATGCATTTTAGGCTAATAGGTCTATAATTAGAAGAGTCATAGGTGCTTCCTTTTTATGAATGGGAATTATATGAGACAACTTCCAAATTTTGGGATTAAGGCCAGATTTCATAATATCCGTATAAGTTAAAAATAGGGGAAGTGCACATTTTTTATAAATTACTTGTGGAATATTATCGGGACAAGCTGAAATGGACGGCTTAAGTCTATTTAAACAGTAGTGTTATTTCAACTTCACCGAGAAAAGTGCAACAAATTCCATTTACATTAAAACAAGAAATATGAGTATTATCCTCAACAAATACACTAGAAAAATATTGATTAAATATATCAATATTACTTGCAATATCAATATCAGAGGTCACATTCATTATGTTGCAGAATTAATTGTTTACGTGAATTTGAAAATTTTCTTTTGATGTAGGCCCAGAAAGAATTTCTATTAATATTTAAAAGTTCTTTAAAAGTTCTTTTCTTTATTTGAAAAGTAATTATGAATGGCACTACGGAAATTTCTTAAATATTCTTTATATGCAGAGAAGTCACCTGGCAATTTGGTTAATTTGTATTATAAAGTTTCTTGACACTTTTTTAAAGAGACTTAATAATTTTAAAATGGGAACCGACTTTCCTTAAAGGGATTTGCTCTGTAAGGTATAAAATGACGCTATTAAGAAAATTAACTTTTTCATCAATGCAGAAAATTAAACAGAATAAGAAATCCTGGTTTATTTCTGTGAGGATAGGAGATTAAAGATTTCATAAAAAAATTCGACTTTCAGCTTATAATCCGAGTTTTTGTTGCTTGAAAATGAACTTATGCCGAGCGATTGTGCTCGATGTCGGAGAGAATGCTTTGTTCGAAGTAGTAAATATGATGACAATTATAAAATTTTATGTCCAGCAGTATTAGCAAAATTGTATTCAGCCGTACAGGTGGTACAGTATAGCCGAATTGCGATGACAATAACATGACCTCGCTCCTCTCACTTTTTTCTGTTGTTTTGATCTTTTCTATAATACAATACGGTATAATGGGGTTACTGTTGCGAAATACAAATAGTTAGCACTAACTAACTACGTTTAGACTGAAGGAAATAAACATGCCTTCAAAACGGCAGGTCACCTTATTTTTTTCAAGTGGCGATTGCTAATGCTTATTATTCCCTTACGTTTCATAACTGGCAGATTTCCTGCATGAATGCCAGTGTCATTATGCAAGCAAAATAGGAAATTTACATCCATTCTTTGGTCAATGAATTGTCGAGCAGCTGAAATATATTAAGTTTTAATAGACAGTCAGACGATTCGAAGCTGCAATTTAGATTAGCATTACCAGCAGAAGTGCACCGTGCAATGAACGATCCCATTTTTCCGTTTTTTTTATTGATTTTCATTGTTTCCTAGTTGTTGTCATTTTGGTTGTGGATATCACAGGCTTAATTTTCACAGATTTGTTCTTGCTAGAAGGTTAAGTCCGGGCGCTGCCGAAGTTCTTCCTCTGCTTCTCTCGAAAAGTCTTATTCAGTGGCTCAATGGCCGGCTCTTTTAAATAGATTTGATTTCCCATTTCATAAGTTATAAGCTTTTTTAAGAACGATGAAAGACCTTAATATTTTTTGGAGAATCCTACCGCTGTAGAAAAACGAGAAAGGATGGCCTATCTGCTTTGTGCTAATAAACGTCTCAATTGCAGTCAGACATTGCGTCTTCTCCATTAAGGTGATTCCTCCTTGATCTCCATTTTTTTCTCTGTCCTTTTCTCCTCTATATTTCGCTTTTCGTTTCCTTGTTTTTGAATGATATTCATAAAACAGTGGCGCAAACTGAAACTGAGTGCAATAAGAAATTGCATTACTTCATTTACATTAGTCAAGGGAATTTGTTTTTTTTCTACTTTGATATATTATCATTTAAGATTATCATTTTTCATTAATTTACTTTTCATACCTCTAATTTATTCTATTTGAATGAAATGTTGTTTGTAAATGTTTATTTATTTATTTCTCGATCAGTTTAAGAATTTTTTTTAGTGAAATCGTGAAATTGATGGCAGAAGAGCGCTCCCGTCGTGGATTGAATCCAAATGCGCGAACGTTTGTACCAAATCCAAATGCTCCTTCATTTACTCCTGGTCAGCGTTTCATATATATGGAACCACCGCCAATACATCCGCAAGGTCCAATACCAAATTTTCAACGGCCTTATCAACCTCTGTTTCATTTATATAATCAATATTCAGTGATGCCACAGCAACAGTTTATAATTCCACCAGTGAATAATCATTTGCCGCCATATAATTTAGAGCCACAAAAATCAGGTATTTTTTAAATATAAGTTTTTCTCTTTATGAACGTAAGTTCATTTTTAAAAAGGCCATTATAGAACGTAATCTTTAATAATTTGAATTTTTTAAGTATCTGCATGGGATGATGAAGAGACAGAAAGTGACAACATTGTGCAACCAAAACAACCAGCGTGTAATTTTCCAAATCAATCACCAAAAAAAGATGTTTTTGGTGTCAGCTATTCAAAAATATTTATTCAATCTTTCTCCATTTGTACTTAAAGACATTAGTCCTAGAAATATGCAGGAATTGAAGTTTTGTCATTGTTTTTTGAACTTTTTGGGGAAATTTTTTATTTTTGGTACTTTAAAAAATAAATTTAGGATGACATCGAAGAAATGAAAGAGAAAGCTATTGAAGATAAAAGAGAAAATGAAAAAGCAGATAGTGCTGCTTCGAATGGTGATGCAAGAGGCAAACTGGCAGATTCTGAAACAAAAGAAGATGATGAAGTTACTGCGATCCCTGTCAGGTTCAAGCGTGCAGTCTACATAGATGGTAGGAAATGATTTTTTTAAATGGTTATTTTTAATGCTTGAAGATATTTTCCAATGCTTCAAAATGTTCTTTTTCAGATGGCACTCGCAAGGAGCACGTAAATATTGTTTTTATTGGGCATGTTGATGCTGGGAAATCAACCATAGGAGGTCATTTAATGTATTTGACTGGAATGGTGGATAAACGAACTATTGAGAAATATGAAAAAGAAGCCAAGGATAAGGGTCGTGAATCCTGGTAAAATTCTGATTGCAATATGTTTTGATTCAGGCTATGTTATTTTTCCACCCTTGTTATTGATTCCTTTTTCATTTGCATTTCTTTTATTGTTTATTTCATTCTTTTCTTAAGATTTCTTCACCATCTATACTGATTGAGTTTGGCGCTCATCTGATTTTCAAAAAAAAATTATTTCAGGTATCTTTCTTGGGCACTGGATACGAATGAAGAGGAGCGTGAGAAAGGGAAAACGGTAGAATGTGGTCGTGCATATTTCGAAACGGCGAAAAAACATTATACGATTCTTGATGCCCCTGGTCACAAATCGTTTGTACCAAATATGATTAGCGGTGCATCTCAAGCCGATGTGGCAGTTTTGGTATATCGTAATTCGATACTTTGTCATATTTTCCTGAAATAATCATTCATCTATAATTATATAGGGATTTTGAAGGATTGATTATGCTAGATATTTTTTTGAGTAATATTACTAGTTTTGTTTAGGTAATCAGTGCTCGAAAAGGAGAATTTGAGACTGGCTTCGATCGTGGAGGACAAACGCAAGAGCATGCTATGCTTGTTAAAACAGCGGGTGTTAAAAATTTAGTTATTTTAGTAAACAAAATGGATGATCCCACTGTCCAGTGGGATGAAGAAAGGTAGGTATTTATCTTTATTTAGGATTCAACTTTATCAGTAATCATTAATTACTGATAAATAATTTCATTTTTATGTTTGTGATTTGTGAATTTTACACTTGGGCAGTCAATAGGTGTTGAGTATATAAATTAACCATTTCCTCTATGCACGAGTTTTGAATATTTCTAGGTTTAAAGAGATTCAGAGCAAATTAACTCCATTTTTGCGAAGATGCGGATTTCCAAAAACTGAAATTTCTTATATACCAGTTTCTGGATTGACTGGCGCTTTCTTAAAAAATCGTGATGCTGCTGATATTTGCTTATGGTATAAGTAAGTGAATTTTTTATTTCCTATGTTATTATTTGTTTATTATTTTTGCTTAACAACATTTCACTTCTTATGAGATTTCTTCTCTGTTTTTTAATTAAATGTGATATAATAAATCAACGAGCTTTTTCATTAGGGGACCTTGTTTCATTGAATATCTCGATGCAATGTTACCATCGTTCTCAAGAGATTATGATGGACCTGTGCGAGCAATCATAGCTGATAAATATAGCGTAATCTTCAAATTTTTTTTGATTTTTTTTCAATAGGCGATTTCTGTTTTTGCTTTTAAATTTTGGCGTTTGATGGTTTGAATTTATCTAAATTTTTTGTTAAAATTTTCTTCTGGATCTGCTCGATTCATTTTAGGACATGGGCACTATTGTCATCGGTAAGATGGAATCAGGAGTAATTGCGAAAGGCCAAACGATGACTGTTATGCCGAATAGGGTTATTTTTGTTTAACTACCAGAAATTTATATCGAGTGGTTTTTTTAAAATCATTGCATAGTTTACCTCTTTTGTTTCTTTGTTGATCTTGGTAAAATATTTTTGATTTTTTGTTTTTAAGCTTAATATTTAGATGAATGTCCTAGTAATACAGTTGTGGTCGGATGACGTAGAAACGGATAAAGTGCTTTCGGGAGACAATGTCAAATTGAAGCTAAAGGGTGTTGAAGATACAGATATCCTGCCAGGTTTCGTGATTTGTTCACCAGATTCGCTGTGCCGTGTAGGCCGAGTGTTTGATGCAGAGGTTTTTTCAATTTCATTCTTCATTCTAAAAAAGTCTTTTTTTGTTTATAATTCAAAATTTGCTTATAGGTGTTTATATCAGAACACAAGTCAATTATCGCCTCTGGATATTCCTGTGTTCTTCATATACAATCAGCTGTGGAAGAGGTGACAGTTAAGGTCAACTCATTATCTTTTTTGCTTTTTTATGTAAAATATCGAATTATATTTAACTAATGCATTATAAGACCATAAATCTTTGACTCTGCAGATAAATATTTTATATTTTGTTTCTAACAGTTTCGAATACTATAGACGTTTATTACGTTTATTCTCCATAAAGTGACTAAGAAACGAATTAGAAACGCAATACAGTTTGCATTGATATTATCCTTTGTGGTTTTTTACCTGTATTTCCACACCTGCATTTTTTTTCAGACTGTGATATGTACAATCGATAAAAAAAGTGGTGAAAAGAAGAAGGCGCGATTTGTGAAGCAAGATGAAAAATGCATCATGCGGTTGGAAAGCGCTGAACCGTTTTGTATGGAACCCTTTAAGGATTTCCCACAAATGGGTCGATTTACTTTACGAGATGAAGGTCGAACTATAGCCGTGGGGAAGGTTTTGAAGGTGGTTGAATAGACTAAAGGCCAAAAGCAAGGATGATCTTTGTCGTTTTTGTTGTTAATTAGACATACAACATATTCATTTGGCTATATTGAGCCGATGGGAATCGGGTGGGGTTTTTAAATTTTAGTATAAGGAACCGCTTGAAAAAATGATTTTTTTCATTCACAAATCATTCTTTTGGTCTTCAGTTCTTCGGCATATTGTAATAAATGAACTTCTTTTCATTTGGATGCTTCGAATTTGTCTTCCTGACATTTACAAGAAAACCACTCTTCCTAATATCATATAACTTAAAATCGCGTTGGGCCTCAACACACATCATATAAAGGAATAATTCTGTCTTAATTTTATTGGCACGATTGGTGTTATCATTTTATAAATTTTCATTGTCGCCTAATCTTGAGTCCTTTTTTTCATTAATATAGAACATTAATTTCCCAGCGTTTAAATGTCTTTCAATCGTGATATTTTATGATTGTTTCTTGGCTTTCGTATGGTATGTACAAGTTCATAATTTATTTTTTATATAATTTTAATTAAAATCAAACGGAACAAATAGACTAAATTGTACAGTATGAAAAGCTAAAGTTAAGGATGTATATTCCATTTATCAGAAAATATAGGAAGATCTTCAAATAATTTACTTCAATCCCAGGTTTGAAATTTGGTAGAAACAATAGAGGAAAGATATTCTTCTTTGTGCCAAGCTTAAAAATCTTTTGATACATTTAGAGAACTGATATCATTCGAAATACTCATCAAATATTTTTTATTGAAAATTTAATATGACGACACAATAAAACTAATATATTCTTTCATAGTGATTTTGTCTGTTAACAGCATGATATTATCCAGCTAATTCAACTTCAGTTCGCATCATCTCGATGTCGCTGGTTTTAGACTGAGAAGTAGAAGTATCATTTTGGACAACTTCGCTCTGGCTTCTTTTCGTTTTCTTATTTTTCCGTTTCTCAATCTAAACTTATCAAACAATTTACTTCTGAATCAAAACTTGACAAGAGGGAGTACAGTTCGTTCAATGCTTTATGTGACCAAAAAGTTCGCATAGTTCACAGCGAGAAACTGGTAAAGCTCATTAACAAAAAAAATTTATGAACGTACAACAGCAATATCCTCAGCTGTAGGTACAGGGCAAAAATGGTCAATATTAATAGAGAAATAAGCATCGCCAGGAGTCGCCATAAGAACTGCTCTGTTAATGAATAGGCCTAAAAAATTCGATAAAGGTTGATGCATAAGAATAAATATGGTACACAATCAAACTATGGTGATGAGGAGCTAAGTGGCTGAGTCATATTACTTGGGCAAGTGGGTTTGCTTCTCAATTTTTTGAAAAAAGTAAACCGTAATAAACGTGAAATCCAGATAACGCTGGGGACTCATTTCAAATGAGGACGCTCTAGTGAAAAAAATTTAAAGGCAGCTAAATTGGAAATAAGGCCTTTTAGAAGAAAAGAAGAATATGATTAAGGTATTTAGTAAAATATATTTAATAAATATATAATTCTGGTACTTACCGAGGGCCGGATTTCGATGTTTGCAAGTAGCTTTGACAACAGCCTTGATATTGGCTTCAATTTCTTCATTGAGCATTTGAAGCTTTAATAAAGTAGTATAATGTATAAATTGTGTAAATTATCATTAAAAAAAAAAACAATTCCCATGTTTCACAAACTAATAATATTCACACGAAATAAAAAATTATATATATACATATATATATATATATATATATATATACATACCCTTCCAATTACGGTATCAACAATACCCCATTTTGGATATACTGTGTCCGTTATAATATCCAACTTCACACCATTTTTGAACATCTCAATTATCGGCCCTAAATCTTCTCCCAGACCACCTGTAAATGATTATAATACCAATTCAAATTGTGCATTTCGAGGACGGAAATGACCGTAAAATATAAACTTGAAAGTAGAGAAAGTAGTGAAAAATCAGGACCCTTATGTCATAGAAATAGTTGGATAGATTAATGGGAAGAATGCTAATGAAAAGATGTTGAAATCTCCCGAAAATTTTAAAAAACTGCAACAAAACCATTAATTTTTGTCGGGAACCGAGATTTTAAAATGCCTCGCAAGGGTAAAATATGAACAGCCATATCAGTATGCGCCACACAAAAATCGTAATCATCAACACGAAATTGACCCTTTATAATCTAAAATATATTGTTGATTGCTGACGTATGAATGCCAATCAATATATAAAGGGAACTCTATGATTTTAATGAAACTCTAGGAAAATAAAAGTGATGAACAGATATTAATATTTTAAGAGTATTTTTACTCGACACCGCCCAGCTCAATATCATCTAAATAAAGCCTCTTCGTATATCCTATTAATATTCGCGTTGTACTTAATAGCTTTATTATTTTCATTCCGTTCAATGCAAACTTTTTTAATGATATCTGGACCAAAAGCCATTTCAGCACCATGCTCGACAGCATATTCTTGCAAAGCCACATTTTTTACAAATGCTAATATTGCACGTTTTTCATTCATCTCAAACTTATATGGAACAGGCACCAATTCGGAAGAATCTTTAACTGGTTTAGTCTGCAATGATTTACTGGAAATAAAAATTTATCTTTACAAAAATTATGCTTAATAAAAGAAATTATTTCTTATAAATTACATTTAAGGGGTAAACAAATGGCCAAATTCAATACCGCTCGTTCCGTTTCCATGTTCAACTCTATACGCAAACGCAAACGTGCATTCTTATTGTTGTAAATGGAAGGTTGCTGCAGTTGCCTATAAGCCACCTGAATTAAAAAACGATACCCATTACTCAACGGAGGAATTATTTCTATAAGGAAAGATATACCTATGACCAGTTGCATCAGCTATAAACTATACTGGAAATTTCAGAATAGAGAGGTCTACTCAATTTGAAGAGCTCCTTACAAATGCAAAATATTGTAATAATTTGTATTCTACTTTCATAAACTTAATCCATTCAATAATCGAAGCTCCTGGATACCTCAATAAATCGAGCGCTTCAACTATTGTATAAAAATGTGTTTTAACTCGACTATCGATAATGATATTAGTCGCAGCTTGAGAAGGGAGGTGATTTTCAGATTCCTTCACGTAACGACCGGGATAACGCATTGAAATGGAAAGCCTAAATCGAAAGCATAACGAGTAAAATTAAACTATAAAATGAATTTACGATTAAGCGGTATTTATTTCAAAATTGTAGAAATAAGCGTAAAACCTTTGCAGTTCCAGTTAGGGATCCAAATCATAAACTAACATCTTCTTTGCTTGGCGCATCTTGGCTCGATTTGCATAGCTTTTCAACTTACGAGCAGCTTCTCTCGCTTCTAGCCTTAAGCGAATTTCTTGCTTTTCCTGCTTTGACAGCGTCCTTTTCAAATTACGCTTACGAGCTTCAAAAATAAAACAGGTTCATAAAGCGTAGGTCAATCAAGCGAAATAAAATATCAAAGCAAATACTACCCCTTTCTTGTTGCCATGCTAATATTGGTGGCGAAAGAAGCTTGGAAATCTTGGCTGTTGATGCTATGAGTGGTGCAGTACTTCCAATACTGCCTAAAATGGCTCTTAAAAATCGCATCAGCACTATCCGACAGCTTGTCCTGTTCGACTTAATTCCTCAAAATGCATTTTAATTAATGATTGATCGATTATAAAAAATAGTAATTAAATTCGCAATAGACTTAACATGAATTCATGTTTGAATAGCATTTCCAGTTCGGCAGGATTTATTGATTGCTAAAGTGACTGAATCCTGGGTCACACAAACGCAAATATACGGATGGCCCTAGACCAAGCCACAATTTTTAATGTAAAATTATCAAAGAATAAGAAACCTCTGGCAATCAGACCGATATAACTCACCATCTTTCCACGTCTAATAAAATTTTATTCAAATTCAAAAGAAAAAAGAAATGTCAAAATGCGCCACAATCCTAATTCCAAATTCTCAAAGTGGAAAGGCAAATGCGATACACCTTAATTCACGAATTTTTTGCCTCATAGATTACTATCTTTCCGGAATTTTTTCAATACAACATAGCCTTATTTAAATAAATATATTATTTCCCATTATTTATTTAAACACTTTTAAACGAATTTATCGAACGTTTTGCGAAAAAAATGCGAATTGTTTACTTTCCTTAACTCTTCAGTTTCAAAAACGTTTAAGACCGATCAATGGTATGATAAGATAATACTAATAAACTTTCAATTTTCAATATATACTAATAACCATTTTCAATATATAGATGTATTAGAACAGTAAATTAAAAAATCCGAGGAAATCGATTGCAAACATTCATTTCTGTTAATATTTATAAGAAAAAATAAAGAAAAAAATATTTAGAAATGGTAGCAAATGATTATTTTAAACTGCAAAAAGTTTGAAAATAAAATTGCTAAATACATCCAAAAAAACAAAATGAATGGAGAAAAAAAGAGAAAAGAACAAATTTGCCTTTTAACTGATCTTTATAAAATATTTATTTGAAAACAAATGTAATTTAAAAAACCAAATTAAAATAAAGCATCATTTTAACTGAGTTAGCTTATTATTATAAAATATGCACCAGTTTTCATTCACACCAATTCTCTGCGTTTCAGGATAAATGACTAAATTTATGGAAAATCCAGAAGAACGAGAGAATTCAGTCAATTCAATGCCATCCAAATGTGAACACATACAATAAATGAGACAAGGATCACTGCTGAGTAAAAAGGTTGAAAAAAAAAAATCGGCTGACCTCGTACTTTTCAAATAAAAAGTAAGAAAATTTCCATTGATAAGCAGTTTCAGTTTGGCATGGAAATTTCAATATAAAGAAATAAGAAAATGAGCTTTGAGCAAAAAAAAAACGAAAATCCTAGCAAGGCTTCAATCGTAATAGTAAAGCAAAAAATAATTTCCAACATTTCAAATAAAACTCATAAAAGCTATATATATATATATATATATATACAGTTTTTATGAGTTATATATATATATTTTAAGCACAAAACCTACCAGTGATAATATCAATTTATTTATCACCTAAAATGCGAATATCAAAAAACATTCAGAGACTGGAACGAAAGATGTTTGATAATATGAGCTCCTTAAAAGAAGCATGCCTGAAATTATCAGCTGATGCAAATACGAATCGAATGAACCATAAAAAATTCTGTTGAGCAAAAATGGACAAATGAAAACAAATGTCAAATCAAGCCAAGGAATTGGCAATTGTTGAAGCACTATGAAACGATGAATCATATATCTATCTTAACATATATTGTAAATATATATCTAAATATTTTCCTCATATTTCACATAATGAAAAAAAAGAAAATCTTCAAATTAATATTTTGACGACAAAATTTAAGTGCAAAAAAGTGAAACCACAGACTGGGTTATAAAAACCACTGGAACGATTTGCCACGAAAGTAGATAAAAGAGATCAAATCGGGAACTGATAGAAGCATTCATAAATCCATAAAATTACTAAATATAAAGAAAAAATCAAAAATTTATAAGGCCTGAAATATTTTGAAACCATCAAAAAATAGCAAAAAGAAACAAAACGGAGCCTACGAATTCACGTCAAAACAAGAATCATCCAAGAAGCATACACACCACTATCTCCTCCAAAATCCACCCAAAAAATCGATTTTGTTATTAATGAAAACATAGATATTAAATTCGGAAAGTTCTGAAGTCTCTTAAAAGCAAAAAAAATCTGAATGAAGGACTTTTGACGGATTTCTGATGAAAAAAAACATTGGGAAACATTTTTTAAAATACTGACGATTAAACAGAAATTAAACTATAAATACTGAAAAAATATAAACTTTTGAAACAAATATGAGGAAATAAACAACTAGGCACTACAGTTATTAAAATTAAAATAAACGGACCATTTTTTACATAAATTTCTTTCAAAAAAACATAAAAGCCCCTTTTAAAGCACAAATAAAATTGTATTCGAAATTCCGTTACCTATATTGCCTACAGAATTTAACACTTCAACCTGTGAATGCAAGAAATATCAAGAAAAATGGCAATTTAAGCTTGTGACATTAAAAAATATATAAATTATATAATATATAAAAATATATATTTAAATAAAATATTGTTTCAAAAAAAAATCCAGTTAAACTTAAAAAAGACGTCAACATTTCATTACAAATAAATTTATGAAGCAGTATGAAGAAAAGGAGCACATTAAATTTTAAAAGATTGCACAGCATCCCTGATTTTGTTTAGCTCGAGTATTCTGAACATAATTCATTTCGCGAACAATTTCAGCGAAAACTGTGTTTACATTATGCGCATTTTTTGCTGAGCATTCCGTAAATGGGCATGACCAGTATTCAGCGAGGCTTAAACCATCCTCAACTCGAACCTAAAACTTGAAATTCTATTGCTTGATCATTTAGAAAATTGAAAAACTGATATCGATAATGAAATACTTAAAAAACAGACCTGCCTTTGATGAACCAAATCGCATTTATTTCCAACAAGTAATAGAGGAACTTGATCAGTACCCTGCAAATGTTTCATATAAATAAAAGTGCATATTTCTGAAGAAAAAAAATTTACATTCTCCTCATCGCTCTTTTTGATCAAAAATTTAGCGAAACTTTTGTATATAAAATTAAAAAAGTATATAATTTCGACTTATTCCCAACCTTAACTCTAATGATTTGATCACGCATTGTTTTTATATCATGAAATGTTTGCTGACTAGTAATGGCATAAACAACGACAAATCCCTGTCCATTTTTGATATATAAATCACGCATTGATGCAAACTGTTCTGTACCAGCTGTATCAAGTATTTCAAGAACACAAGGTTGTCCATCAACCTAAAAGCGTAGAAAATAATTAATTTCAGTTACTTTACTGCTAACGATTCAATTAATGCCTATATCTAACAATGTGCTTTTCTGTATGAATTCAACAAATTTTCTGTAAAAATTTTTTTTATATTTACAAGACTTTTTCCAATAATTGACCCAATCCATATTTGAAAAGGGAATAATTAACTGAAAGAAAATATACTGGGCTCATAAAAGCCCTCACCATTACTGGTTAAATTCGCTCCACTGGTTTGTCATATTGGGCAATATGACAGGGAGTCCCACGCGATAGAAATACAGGTGAGTCGCCAGCATCACCCGGATTTTTGTACAGGTTTATTCCTGCAAGGAATCGAATCGAACCTCAGCGTCAGCGGCCCAATCGAGCAACAACCCCACTGAACCATCCTATCCTCAACTGGGCTCATAAGAAGGAATCATAATCAGAAAATAAAATAAAACCAGTTGAAATAAATAAATAAATTTAATAACTATAGCTACTTGCTGGAAAATTTCATATATAAAAATTAAAAATAAAATTCCCAATTGTTGCTATAAAAAAATACATTACTTCAATTTCTTTCCTGTAGAAATCTTCAATAGTTGGATCATATTTTTCAATAAAAGTATTCGATACGAATTGCACAGTAAGTGCTGATTTACCAACTCCACCACTTCCAAGTACTACCACCTAAAATGGAAAAATACATTTCTACAGATCAAAATTAAACTCTCGAACTGTTCTTGAAAGAATATGCTAAATCTTACTGTAAAATATTTGAAAGCAAAAAGTTTAAATCAAACATGGCAGAAGATCAAAGTGGTATATAAATAAACATAAAAAGGTATAATATTAAAGATATAAAAACATATTATATATTATATTAAAAGGTATAATATATAAAGATATAAAGGTTATATTATATTTAAATGTAAAATGATATATTTACGTTGACGTTAATGTAAAATATAATATTTATGGTATATTTCTATATATTTCTATTGAAGCGATATATATTTGAGCATTAAATGGTAACATCTAAAATTTAAAGATATTTCTAAGGCACAAACGAGTGGTATGCTGGGTAGATTTACCTTTTCAACCACTCAGCCCTTAAACAAAAATTTAGAAAGCTACCAGTGCTTTTACCTCCAGATGGCCCTCTGGCGAAATTTTCTCATCCTAATAACCAGTGGACTGGATTTAATTAAGAATGTTAGTCATTAATCAAATAACTGAACATAATTCAATAAATTAAATATGAATTAAGCAAAATAAAATTACCTTAAATTCGCGCATACTTGGCGACGATTTCCAGTAAAAAAACAACGGAAAAATTCATGCAATAAACCTCAACATGAATAGAAAAAATCGACTAATCCAATTTTCGTTTAAGAAAAATATTTCTCCAAAGTGTTCAGCTAATTATGAAAACAACTAATTACCTGAAATAATTTTATTTTTTCGCTTATTTAATCGAACAAAACTATACTGTTTGGAATATGAAAATGAATTTACAGAAGAAAAAAAATCTAAAATAAATAAGTTTAAAACAAAAATATTAACATAAAAATTTAAAAATACCCGAAAATCGAGAAAAATAAAAAGAGAATTGAATATTTATCGTATAATTAAGCAAAAAATGGGATATATTTAAGGCATCTTTGCATTAAATACATAATATACATTTAAATTTGTGGAGTGACAAAATGAATGATAATTAAAAGCATTGCAAAACACAAAATAAACCACACGACACCACACTACCTGGTACCACAGCATCACAATCAGCATCAATGTCTAATGGCAACGGTACGTAATTCAGGAAGTTCAAAATTTGTTGGCACACTTCCAAATTTTGAACTTATTTATTATTCAACTTGCAACGCTATATTATAGGATAGATTAGTGAAGCATAGTTACTTGCCAGTTTCTTGTATGGTGTGTGTGTCTTTGAAATTTAGACTTCAAGAGATTAATGAGGAAGACAATACTGTATACTAGAGAGGGAAATCGTTACATACAAGATTTACAAATAGAAATTTTGTTTGGTTGTTCACAGAGTATTCTAAAATGTATTATCGGAAGGGTTTGTGCTTACCCGGTGATTTTTCAGGAATTTTCACTTAAAACAGCTGAAATTAGTTCATCCCCGCACCGTGATCGATCCGTGAATATTCAGATCATCCAACTTCCACCTAACTGTTAAATAATTAGCACAGCCTTGAGGTAAAGTAAATTAAATTGAACGGTGCAGTTAATATTGATATCACCATCGTCTATTTTAAAAAAACGGATGCAGAGTTCGTATAAAAACTTTGAGTTTTCTTCAATTTAAGCTTATTTTCATTCCTACATTGATTCCCGGATTGCTTTGGTTTCGATCCAGTATAAGCATTTGATGTTTCCTAGAAAGTTTGCTAACATAAGGTTGAACTAAGTTTAAAAATTATGAGCGAGATTTAAACACATCCTGTCATCAAAACTGAAATGCGTGCGCTGCTGGTGATCCAGCGGCACATTTGTTTGCTAGTTAGTTAGTACTGAACTAGTGACCGTGGATGCTAACATAAGAAAAAGTTTCATTTGCAAGTTGAAGTTTTTTATCGAAAGAATTTTGAATGGAAACTGAAAAATTTTTATGCGAAATTATTCGAAATTGCAAAATTTTAAACAATACTCTTCATGTAATGGCGAATAGTTACTTCACTTACAATTTTCATTCTTTTTTTAAGAGTGCCAGCTGAGTGGGTTAAACTCGCTCCGCTGGCTTGTCGCATTTGACAAATATGCCAGAGAGACCTTTGGCGATAGAAGTGCAGGTGAGTCGCCAGCATCATCCGGACTTTTGGACAGTTTACTCCTGTTGGGAATAAAATCAGCACCGGCACTTCGAATTGAGCAATAACCCACTGAGCCATCCTATCCCACTAACAATTTTCACTAGTTGTTAGCATTCTAAAATTTAGTTCTTTAACATGCAAATGTGATCACAGAAGATTTGGGTAATACTGGGGATTCACACGATTTTCTCAGGTGTTTTTCGGGCGCGATGATCGCAACCTAGTTAGTAGAATAAATCAAACCAGAATGACAAGAATGTTAAAGGAGGAAGAGAATATCAAAAAATTATCCATAGCTATTTGATGTAGTATTAAAAATCTGTGTAAAATATATAAATACATAAAATGAATATTCACTAAAAAAGTAAAAAACAGCAGCAATTCAATACAAATTCAGTTTTGTTATGATATTCGCATATTCCAACAACAATCAAATACCTAACTATAACTAAAAGCTTTGAGTCGAATTTTCGGTTAAGGAATTAAATGATTTGCGAAGCCCATTTTACAGTTGAGTTTGCGTGAAATTTTTTCTAAATTTTTGTTTGAAAATTTCAGCTTTATAAGCAAAGCACTGAACGGTCGCTTAACAACACCACTGAACTTCTTATTACTCATACGATGTATGAGCATTTGTTAGGAATTAGAGATATCGTGTAAAAAAACTGCCCCAAAAATATAGTCATTTCTTCGGTTTTGAATGATATTCAACAACGGCTATAATTCAGATAATTCTGCTAGAATTCGGCTAGAACATTATTCTGCAAAAAAATTAACTCGAAAAATTTAATGCAAATCTTTCTTAGCCAACTGATAAAAAATCCTACAATTTTATAGGAAAAAAGTCCACAGAAACCCTATAAAAATTGATCATTTCACTGGCAAAAAAACCAACTCTTTCAAGGAAACCATATAGTGACCACAAATAGATCATTTTGATATAAGTCAGCATCAAAAAGAAAAAACGAACAAAGGTTGTGAAGATTTGGAATAATAAAACCAGATGTTTGAAAAAATCGAGGCCACCTTCTTAAGCTATGCTTGATAACCAAATCGCATCGCTGGCACTATTCCTATTGCTCTAACCGTTTCTTCGCAGACCGTGGAATAAAAAATAGAAAATTTTAAAAAAATTTGTAATCCAAAAAACCAAAAGTTATGAATCTTGTTGTTAATTAAAGAAAGTGGTTAGCGTTCACCATTGCTGGTTAGGCTCGATTTGCTGGTTTAGACAAATTAGACAAATTAGACAAATTTTGCTGGCGAGTCGCTTTTAATGATAGAAATGTAAGTGGGTTACCGGCACCATGCCGATTTTTTTACAATAGATTCACCCTAGGCAAGAGTCGAACTTTTTGCCGATCTTTACTTTCTCATCCTCCACTTGGTTGTTCTGCCGTGTTACCTCATTCTTCTGTTTATATACTCTCCAAATTTCATTGCGGAAACGTTTGAACTAAATCAAACCATCGTGAAAATGCGGAAATTAGAAATTTCAATTTTTTGGAGATTTTATTCGGAGAAATAATTGTTACATTAAAGATAAGAATTTTGATGAGAAACATGCTGAAGGCCTATGATGCATAAATCTAATGTACATAGAATTAACGAAGTAATGAGACTAATTTCTTTTCTACAAGTGATTTTAGGTCAAAAAGAACCCAAATCCAAATTTGAGCCAAAATGCAGTACTGCAGACTCCTACAACCTATTTTTTTTCAATCAATCGCATTAAATGCATCACATTTTCTCCTGAAATTCGCTAAAATTCCAGAACGCTCAGTTTTAAACTTGCAATATGCACAATATCATAAAAAATAAATGAAAATTTATTTTTCGAAAGATTATTATGCGATCAAATGATCAGTAACGCTAAAGCCGGTTAAATGATGGAATGAATTAACGGAATGAATAAGTCTGAATAAATCGGTAGTATGGTAAACAATGAATGGATCAGACGAACCGAAAATTCTTGAAAGGTGATTTAAATCAGAATTATTATGGAGACAAAGTTTCGGCTCTTGCCTCCCACACAAGCGAACCTGTAGTTAAAATTTAGTGCTGGCGATGTACTATTAGCCAAATAACCTGATATTTCGAACCGTGCTAACACAGCCTAATGGAGCAAGTCTAATTAGAAACGTTTAGTGTCAACCACTTACCACTTGATATGAAGCCACTGAAAAAGGATTGACAAGAATTTTAGCAAACTCAAAAATTCTTCAAAACATATAACATATAATTGATAATGATAGAATGAAGCTATTTTCCACTGAAAAAAATATTGAAGAAAATTCTTTTCTTTTGAATTAAATTCTTCGATCGAAATTTTTTTTGAAGAAAGCATAATGAAATTACTTTACTAATCAGGTTTAGCCTAAAAAACATATCCATCTATGATTAACTTTTGATGATTATTTGACTGATCATTTTCAATACCAGTGTTTGCTTCTCCAGAGAATCCTTCATAGAATGCGTTTTCCTCACTTTTCCAGAGAATCCTTCAGCACTTAATTAATCTTCATTTATTCTGAGTTTTTTTTAATTTTTTTTGTAAATATTACTTAATCGATCCAATAATTGCTTCTTATATTATTTCATCTATCAAATTTGACCGGAACGCTCTTTTATTTCATAAAAATCTAATGTACACATAGAAAAAGAAAGTTGGCTATTCTATTTTAATAATCATTTAATTTTTTAATTCTAATTTTAATCTTTTAAATAAAGATAATTCAAAAATATTCATATAATTTGGTTTTACTGCAATTTGGTTTTGGTTTTACATTTTTCATGCAAATTTTTTAAAATTAGATTTATTACTTACACTTGCTATATTTTATGCAATCACTCAATAATATAAGAAACAATCACTCAATAAGTTTGAGATTTTCATTTGTAAATTAAAATAATTAAATTAAAGCAGTTTGGTATTGGCTCAAAAGATAATTACTTACTGAATCGCGTTTTGAAAAGATTGAAAGATTAAGTTGAAAATTTTTTCAAAAATTTTTATATCACATTTAACTTAAAAAGAGTTTCAAAAATTCTGCCAAAAATATCCTTTTTTTTAAGTGTTTACACCATTTATCGTATGGCTGGCTTTACTCGATATTAAGATAACAATTCTTCGCCAGAAAATTACATATGGATAGAAATAACAGGTGGTTTCCCAGTACAACCCGGATTTCATTTTCCGACAGGTCTATTTCGGTCAAAAGGCAGGAATCGAACTTATGATAGCTTTACCTTTAGCCGATGTAACTCGACTATCTTGTTCCTTGGCAAGGATATTTAATAAATAATATCAACGATAATTTGATAACGATAAATAAATTTCAATGTGAAAAACAAGAGGAAAAAAAATTGTTATTAAACACTATAAACAACAAAAGCTAAAATTATATAAAGAACAATAAAGTAAAAATGGGAATTCGAATAATAACAGAGATAATTGATGAGAATCAAGTTCGAAAGAAAATGTGAAAAATTGCTTGAAGCAAAATTTAGTTGAATTGTAAATTGAGTGGTTTATTCGAGGACAGCTTTATTATTGGTAAACACACATAGTAGTAAAGTTGTTTAGTGAAAATATTTATTATCTGCCTTCGAAAAAGGAACTTGATAAACTTATATTATCGCTTATATTTTATCAATTAATGCAACAAAAGAGTTTTTTTGTTGAACTAGCTCGACGACATGTTTGAGTTGATTGAATTCGTAAGATAACCATCAACAATTAATTGTCTAAAAATAGATTTTAGGATTTGAATTATAATATAACACAAATTTCATTGTTAAGGAAGTGATTATTATTGCACACTGTATCCTTTGCTTCTTATACTCGATTCACTGCCAGCGGCTGCCACGAATAGACCAAGCGATAAAACTTAGTGAATATTTTTAATTTCGCGAAAATCAATGTTCATGGTCAAATAAATTTTAACTTATAGGTAATATAGGAATTAATTCATTATCTTCGGATTCTGATAGACTCACTATTTCTGGTTTGGCTATCTATTAGGATAAGATTCATTCACAGAGGATCACTTGAAAATAGAAGCAGAAGAAGTGCCTAGCACCATCGGATTTCACCTTCATAAGAGGCTTAGGCTTACTCTAGCAGGTGCAAGAGCCGGTCGTATGATGGCCCGACTATAGTCGAAAATCATTCGGCCAATATTCTTGAGCCCAAAAAAAAAATTAAAACGTATTCCAAAGATCAGTGAAAAAGACAAAAAAAGTGATAGTGTTCTTATAATAAGAATGTCCTCTTATGCAGTTAGAGCATCGTACTAAAAAAGCTAACTTAAGCCTCATCGTGTTTTCATCGTGTTTCATGAAATGTGGTTTACTTTCTTTTGTAATGTGATAATCGAGTAGCATATTGCTCCGAAATCACATGGTGAATCACTATTATAGGTTCGATTCGCTCTTTTCAAGGCCGTAAACCTGTATGGTGTTTTTTCTGTACTTCTAGCCCAACTGATTCATGCGAAAGGATCATCGCAATAGTCTCACTAACTAGAGTGATGTTAGAATTTTGAAAATTTCGTGTGATAAGTTTTAGTTTTGAATTCTCAAAGCGTCAAATTACCTAGAAAAATTCTTAGGAAGCCTAAATTCAAGCGACTAATCACAAATTTCTATGTGCAATTTCAGAACTAAAAAAGCCATAGTTGCAAGAAAATTGTTTGAAAATGAAACGAGTTTTATTCGAAAATGAGTATAATGAGTTATATGAATTTGAGAAGGGAAATGAAAAGAAAAACCTCAATAAAAAGTGATAAAAAGGGAATCGAAATCGCCATCTGAATGTATGATTACTGCGAAAAAGTAAAGAAATAGACTGAAGTTAGTTGAAAAAAATAAAAAAAAGTAAATGAAAAAAGTAAAATTAGTCAATCATACTAGAAGAACCTAGAATACAGCTGCTTGAATGAGCGATAGGTCGATGAAAATTCAAATGCGCCAAGGTCATCACCTACAATTTTTGTGGTCTAATCAATCAATCAATCAATCAATCAGCATATTCAAAATCCGCGTAAATTTATCGTCTTTTTGCAAGAAAAGAAGAGGCATATATCCCTCTTAAATATTGGTCTATAGGGATGAGATTTTTCTATTTGCATTATCACAAATTAAAGAAATTTTTCAGAAAATTCGAAAACGAAAATACGCAGAAATTTTTATTTTGATATTGATCAACATCATAGTCAGGGTATATCGTTTTGGCTAAACCATTACACATTTAATCCCATGTTAGAGATATTTATCACTGAAATGAAATCTGAGTATGAAGTGTCCAAATCTTCTCTCCCCAAATGATTCTGTGGAGAATTAGTATTATCTTAATGACAAGTGCAGCCAATAAACCAGAAATGGTGAAACTTTTAAAAAGAATTTTAGAACAGTTATGGATAAAAAACAAGAACTCTATGGCGACTGAGTCAAGCAAATCTCAAACGATCTGGATACTAAGATGCGAATGATACCTCTAAACCTTGGGTATGCAATAAATATGCGAACAAGGTTGGGGTATTAAAATAATAATGATATTAAAGGCAAGCGTATAAGATCTCCAACCGGAGGAACCATTCTAGTTTAATTAAGGAAGTCGGGCTTATGTCAGCCGGCTCTGTGTGCCGAAGTCCTGGCCACAGCTGAAAAATTAGAACGCTTGTAAATGTAGGGAGTCACGCACTAATCGCCCATCATTTATCCAAATATCGTGTGCATATTTCTTGCCTGCCAAAATTCTGGTTTCTTAATTCTGAATCCACACGAATAACTCCGCCTAGTTCGGATAAGAGCTTCCAGATATATTAGAGTGATATTACTCAGTTCGAAAAACTCAGGGAAAAACTGAGTCGTGAATATCATGGCCGACTGGTTCTAATCATACCTACGCACGCTTCAAAGGAAAGTTTTGCTATACCTCATCAGCAGTCATGTGTTATGCAAGAATGATCTGGATAAAAGTAGATTCTAAATTCTAAAAAGGTAGATTCTTTAAATAGAAATTGAGTATAACTTGCACTTTCCTACGTACTTTATAAATAATCTAATTTCGCGCTTTTCACGTATATATTTTTGTAATATATTAATTAGTGCAGCTATGCCCCAAAACTACCTTAAAACAAATTGCTTCTTGAATACTTTGTTCTCAAATTTATTGTTCCTTTATTTATCACTTTAGTTTGGAAATTAACATCTGGCAACCAAAGCCTCATCAAAAATAGATCCCTTCACTCTTTAACCATTTTATAGCCACTTAAATCACCCATATAAATACTCTTAAAGCCTCAAATGGAATACTGCTGTTGTGATTGTTTTACGGTACTTAATTGATTCATCACTTAGTCTCTTAGAAAATTCTAATAAAGTTATATCAGTGATTCTTCGCTGCCTCAAGAGCAACATGAGTTGATGTGCTTGATGACGAGAGCGGTTGAATTGAACTGTGATGATATAACTAGGTCAATAGGCCTAATATATTTTGGCAGGATGCATTAAAGAAGTCCACCGTAATTACCTCAAAAGGGAAGCAGCAGATCAGTAGGTATCAGTAGATATAGTGAAACTAAATCTGATCTACTAAACATTATAACGATACAGAAGTGATTCGCATTGAATTATACGCTAAACTAATCAACACATCAACCAATCAACACATTAAAAGTGTGAAGAAAATTCAAAATACTGAACGAATATTACAACTTCAAATGCCCAGAAAAGATCTTAAACAAAGTTCAATTTGAGCAATTATCGAAAGCCAATTAATGCACTCAATAATTAAGCCACTCGTTAAGTGAGTCACCGACAACATCCGGGGCAAGCAGCATTATTTAAAACAAATTTTCATTCTTCAATTCTTAGCCGACCAGCTTCAAGCTATTACCGTTGAATACGATTTATGGCTTATATCCTGGACGAAGAAGGTGGCGTCCATTTACAGGAGTGCTGAGAGATAATATCACAGATAACAATCTTAAGACCAATCGATTTGATGCTTCGTCCTCTATCACGTGACACAAGTCTTGATATCGCGGGAAAGACCTTCATCGAACCACAATTCAGATAACCATAATTCAAAACTGGGAAGCATCTTCAGAGATAATTTCGAGATATATGATATATATATATATATATATATATATATGGAGATATATGGTATATATAGCATCTTAGTATTTAACGCTCCTCCGAGAAACAGCCATAGAAGAACACCATTCACCAAGATCAACAATTAACAGATTCCTAAACAAAACAAAACAAAAGGGAATTAGTTTTCAAATGCAACTCCACGATAGATCGAGCATGCTGGAAATTAACTCAATATAATCTAACTCATGTAATGTTGCACGATTTTTCTTTCTCTCAATGGCCAACAGTTAAGAAAGCCCATTTCGTCACTCTATCCACTCGTAATGATGGATATATCTGAGAATAAAAATATTTCTTCAACAAAGTCCGCGATGCATCAATCAGTTGCAACGAACCATATCTAAAGAATATTTGAACCATTTCTAAAGAATATTTAGTAGAAACTGCGTCAACCTTTCAATTTTTTGTCATGAGTACCGTTATTATGCCAATTTTTACGCATCTTTTGATCTTTATATCTGTCCCACAATATATCTGGGTTTATCATGACAATACCAATTTCATATTAATCTTAATAATCCGGGAAGATTCCAAATTTTTTCATTCCGAATTTTTCTTAAAATCACTGGGGACGAAGCAATAATGTCAAGTACAATTTGCACTCTTCGAGACAAAAGGACAAGCGATTGTATGCCTTTGAAATAAATTTTTTTCATTCGGAATTTTTATTAAAATCACTGGGGACGAAACAATAATGTGAATTCAAAGTGGATAATAACCAATTTAACTACAAAGTTAGCGTAAACGGCCAGAAAACGATCAACTATAAAATTGGAACGAAACTACAAAGTCGTCAAGGATATGACTATTCCAAGGTATGCACATATACTGTGCAGATATCAAAATACGATTCCTGACCTGCAAGCTTCTTTGGAAAACATTTGAAGGGCAGTCGAAGTTGGAAGCAGCTTGTGGAATTTGAAATCCACAATTGAAGGCGACATCGTCATCGGCATCAACAATTTAATGCGCCAAAAGAGCCAGTAATGAATATCATTTACATGCAGCAGAATAACTAATTTAAGCAAGATTCATATAATATTAAATTTTAATATTAATATCTAGATCTTTCACATATCTTTCAGTATCTATATAACATTACCCACAAGAAAAAAAAACAAAAACGAAAGCAATGTTCAAGTTCATGTGGGAAGATCATAACATATTAACCAATATTGTAAACTAGCACTAAGGATCCTTCAGCAACAGCTAAATACATTTTCTAAGATCTAAAAATATCGAATTTAAGTGGCGAATTAGTAATCACATTATGCAAGATAATTAAAGCTACTGACATCGCGTTGTGAAAATAATTGGAGATAATATTGCTTTTTTATTTCCTTAATCCAAAGAAATCAAATTTGAATCACAGAATCATTGAATTATAGAAAATGTGGCGAGATTAATTCACTTCCCTTCAAAACATTTGTCTAAAAATACAGATTGCAATGGCCAATTCGAATGGTACAGAAGTGGAGTTGCCTTCCATGTCTAGTATAAAATAACTACACAAAACAAATCGTAGAAGGAACAGAAGAAATACCAAATAAAATGGAGCAAGGATTCGATTCAGCGAAAGAAACTATTGAGAAAACAGAATTGGAAACTGGCTCTCTTAAAGTTCTAATTTTAGGCGGAATGATCATTTCTGGTATATGTACGTAAGTGCAAACGATGTTTTCCCTTGCCCTTCCTTCTGTTATCCTGAATTTGGCGAAAGAATGGCAACAAATGCGGCAATCTAAGGATATAGCAAAAAGGACGATCAGATATGTTTCAAAACCAAGCAGAAATGTCGGAAAATACCCGAAGTTTCATAACTAGTTAATACCAATAATTCAGATTCAAATTTGATCAAATGTGAAATGTTAATCCAATCTTGCACTTTCCTATATTTTATAAGTTCTCATGTAATTTTGCAATTTTCACGTATAATCTTTTGTAATGTGCTAATTAATGTGGATGTGGCCCGAAATATGTCTAAAATAAATTCCTTCATGAATAAATTCTTTGTTTACATCAAAAGAATTTTAGATTGGAAAAAAGCCCTTTTATTCCATAGCCATATAAGAACTATTTAAATCACCCATATTTTATATACTCTTAACGTATCAAATGGAGCACTCTGTTTTAAATGTTGTTGTTATATGTTCTATTAAGTGCCTCGTCAGTTAAATGTTTATCTCTTGATAAAACCCAAGTTATTCGCATTAATGTGCAAGAAAAAATTTTTGCATAGAACAGTTCTGTAACCGAGAATATCACAAAACCAAAACTGGCAACTCGTGAGGGAACAGACATGGGGGTCATGGCCAGTAACCAAGATCCAATTACAATTGATAACACGCAAAACGTAGAGTCCGTTAACATTTTTTGGCCATCTCAAATTAAAATTCAAGGAAATTCCAGGATTTGGCACATTTCAGGCTGAGGTATTGAAGCACCTAAAGGACTTGAACAAAACTGGTCTTTCGAAGTGTCGATGGGCGATTGCCCTCCTATCTTCTGGAGCCATTTAAAACTTCTGGTACAGCCGTTACGGCAGTTATATTACAATATTACGATTAATATTACGATAGATAACTCGGAAGAAAATAAGTTGAATCTAAGTTGAAATTTGCATTAATCGTGGCGAAACGGAATAAAAACTTATACTGGAAAGATATGGTCTTGAATATGGAGATAGCAACTAAGATAGGCGACCATCAAAAACTTCACAAAACAACAGGAGCTAGAGAGATAGTTCGTGAAATATTCCGAGAGAATAGAAGCCTTGAGACCATCAAAGATAGTCCATCTCCATGAAAAAGGTTCTTTGAATCAAAACTTAACTGTGACGAATGGTTCAACATCTCGGACAAGAATGGAACGTATTTGAAATCATATGATCGGTAAGCTAAACTCATCAAATATCCAGTGTTCTTCAATACATTTTTAAAAGTTGCGTTCACTGTATGAGAAAGGGCAAATACCATGTGATTGGAACAAGCGATTTTAATTTCAATTTCCAAGAAAAATAATAGGATGCACTGCGACAAATATCGAAGAATCAGCTTACTAGATATTTCTGTGATTTTTGCCTTTCTTCTACTCGTAATAGTAGGTGGAAGCAAGGTATGCTTTAATCAAACTGAATTTAAGCCACGGCTTGGTTGTGCTTACCAGATTTTCAAGCTGAGAATATTGGTCACCTATAATGTGGATTATCATATGAGCCATGATATTTCCATCTTCACTAGAATAATTTAGATATGATGTTTTTACTGACATATGTCAATCATGCTATCAACAAATTCATTAAAAAAAACAACCATCTTCTTTGGCAAACCAAGAGGTCATAAATGTTGATGACTAAATAAAATAAATAAATGTTGAAAAAATAAATAAAATTCATTTGGACTAGACGTATTACCAAATAACTTTTTAATTGATAAAAATGTAACGGGAATCGTGAATTCACTAGGATTTATTCAATGAGGTTTGCTGCTTGACAAAAAGAAATTACAAAATCTAGCAAAATTTCAAAATTTCAAATTTGTTACAAACATTAAAAAATTTTTAAAGCAAATTTGCAAAATAAAAGAAGCGATTGTTTCGAGAATTTGGAAATATTTGCATAAATAATAAATATTTCAAATTACCCGTAAATCGATTCCATATTTAATCAATCTTTTTATAAGATATCATACCGTGATTTATATATTTGAAACAAATATTTTGAAAAAATATTTACTTATTTTTGACGACAGTATTTGTAATATTTCATTTGTATGACCATTAAAATGCATAAATCCGATAGTTGTTTCTTGAAAACGATTATTTTTTATTTTCATCTAAAATATTTTTTCCAAATATTTGCAATATTTTATTAATTCAAAGCAACGTGGTTGCGACTATGAATTAAGTGCATACCAACTTAATGGAATAATTTTCTTTGATTCATTAAAATACCTTTTGCTTTTTACCATAATTAACACTTAATAGAGCAGAAAATTTCCTTCTGATTCTTCAGAAGATTCTTTTATTGTATTTGCCTTTTATAATATAGAGCCGGTGACTTATACAACATAGCACTGAGATATAGTGTGGGAAAGTATTTCTCCTTCTTTATGCGGAATATTTTTAATATACCTTAAATTCTATTGTAAAAAGCGTAGATTAATAAAATTATTGATTGGAAGCAGTGGGATGATGCCACGCGTTAATTACATAGATATTCTTGATCTAACTGCTTTATCAGGACAGTAGAAAGAACACTCATTACCGCACGTATAAGAAAAATCTTTATTCGTTACCTCAAACTTGGGTAATTAAACCAGTTAATATATAGTCAGAAAAAACAAGCTTCGATTAAACCAAATAGATTAAAAGGTAAAACAAGGAAAAGAATAAAGGGGTAAAGGACACATTAACGAATGAATGTTTTAAATATTAATATTAATATTGGGACCCAATCGCTTGGGTCCTTTAATGGCGTCTAAATGGAGAAGAATGATATGGCACCTTAAAGTGCAGAAGAAAGATTTTCATAAATATACAGCATATACTGTGTATTGTCCTTTATCCTTTATGTTTTATTGACATATAAAGTGTAATAACCAAAGAATCGATTAAGAAAGTTTTCATGAGTGAAATTTTAAAAAATTGATAAGAAAATTTTATAAACTCGTAAAACCATTTCTAAAATGATGAAATCGACTTTAGAATTTTTTTCATTGATTTACTTGATATCAAGCTTCTTTCCAGTTGCAAATATATTTTATCTGGTATATCTCCAAATTTTCTTTGTTAAGAGTTTTTACAATTACTGGTTAACCGCATTCTGCTGGCTTGCCGCACTGTACAAAATATGTCAGGGAGTCCTTTGGCGATTGAAATACAGGTGAGTCACCAGCATTACCCGGATTTTTGTACAGGTTTACTCCTGCGGGGAATCGAACCTCAGCGCTGGCGCTCCCAATTGAGCAACAAGCCACTGAGCCATCCCATCCCCACATCTTCAAATGCTTTTAATAAAATTGAATTCTTTAAAAATTCTGTATCTTCCTCTTCTAAATCCTTCTAAAATATTTTTCTTATAACAATAGAGATCTTTTTGTAATTCCAAAAATAAATAAATATATGGTCAACACTCACCATTTCTGGTTAGGATGATTTTGCTGGTTGCCAGTACACTTACAAAATTTTTGCCAGGTTGTCTCTTGGTGATAAAAAAGGTGGGTCATCAGTACTATACGAATTTTTTCAATGGCAGGTTTCTCCTGCCTCTTTTCCCTCCTGAGAAAAAGCTGAACTTTTCACCTCAATAAGATAGTCTGAGCCACTATATATTATTCTGTCTCCTTTTTCTTGTTTTTATGACAAGTTGATTAATATAATTTAAAAAATTACAGGTACATTTGGTACAATAAGCTTAATAAAACTTTTTATAAATAATAAAACTAGAATTTTTCAATAAATATTTTCATTTTGATTTTTAAGCGTATTATAGGATATTTAATTTTAACCATTTGATTCAACATTTAAAGCATTTTGCGGAATAATTGGAAGAAAAATTTTTCGATAATTGGCAACAGAGATTATCAAAATTTAATCATTGCTGAATTGTGAATTGCTCTTTAAATTTGATTTAAAACACAATTTAACTTATATGATTTTTGGCAAGAAAATATGCATACCTTAGTATATGATTGATAAAATGATTCATATGTGCGTAAAAATATCACATTTAAAAGTTATTTCGAGTTTAGTATTGTCGATATAAAATAATTTAAATTACAATAATCTATGGATAATAAATAAACCAAATCTAATAAGTTATTGCAATGAATGGATTTTCAACTTTAGATGCAGAATAATCGAGTGACTGTTTAGTTTATCGTCTCGGACGTTAGGCTACTCTTATAATGCCTCTGATAGGAGTGAAAACTTCAAAGTCTCCAAGTGACTCCTTCATACAAATTTCTAAGCATATCAACTGCCAATGGGACTAATTAGAAATAGTGAATGCTTGCTCACAATATTATCAATGGGTGATGCTTGGTTGAGTTAAATTTTTTTTTCCAATTGGTGATGGTGACTACTCAACTCAACGATGTTATAATGAATAAATCACCATCACCGATTGCAAATAAATGAAAAAAAAATTGAATTATTAACTCTCAATTATTTTCTAATCGAATCGATAATGCTTTTGACTGCATTAATTTGGCTGTTAACCGCCTGATTTAATTGGTAACTGGTGACTTTTAGCACCAATAATTCTATGTTTTTATCGCAATTCTATGTTTTTATTATGGTGGTTGACATATTGAATCAATTATTTCTAAAAAAAAACTCGATTCTCAGATTGATTCTCGAATGAGAATAGTTTAGCGACAACGACAATTTTTAACAAAAAATTGTCAAAAAAAAATTTAAATTTCGCAATTTCACAAAATTTCACAAAAAAAATGGCAATTAGAATGGCAATTAGTAGTTGCTTTTTTTGCAAATTTTAAAATCTTTTTTATTAAAGGATGGTAAAAAATGGTTAAAAAATTTTTCTATTAAACGATTATCATTATCATCCAACTTAAGAGATCTTAGAATCCTTCAAGAACTTTTGTCAATTTGTTTGGACAAGAAATCTAAATTTTATTGGAAAACGGCCAATGTAAAATTGAAATAATATTTAAGAAAAATGAAATTGCCCGAGTTGGCTTCTCCAGGTAATTTTTTATATTGTTCTGAAAAATTGAAATTATCTGAGAAAATTTCCAGTATAAAGTAATAAATAACAGTAATGATTTCAACCATAAGTAATTCAGTGTTTTTAATAAGGCAGTTGGAATGGCTAATAATTTTAATAATATAAAGCAGTCAGTAGGTTTATTTCTTACCCTTAACGGGAATAAGCTTCCTAGTAAATTCGCGTGGCGCCAATTTAACTTTTTATCCATTTAGCCGGAAATAATTTTTCGACTCTTGTACAATATATAATTGTGCAATGATAAATTAATTGGAGTTTTTGATCACAGTTGTCTGTCATTTTGCTTTTATGGTCCTCATGAAAATGTATAATTTTTTTCCATTTTAATCGACTTCAACAAGAAATTTTGGATTAGCTAATTCTAATTATTGCTAATCCATCTAAATTATTATAATTTTAAGATACCATGTGTTAAAATTTCAAGAATGCAGGCATGGCAGTAGATTGTTTCGATTCGTGTCGAGCATTATAAGTTCAATTAAACCTAAAATTCTATCGCTCATCCAAAAATTCTTAACCGCACTAAAAGTCTAACAGGAAATAATGTGCTCTCATTCACCTGTTTTATTTAAATTTTTATCGAAGTTAAAAAATGAATCAACAACGATCCCTTTCATTATTGAATGATATTTTAACAAAAACTATCAATTTACTTACTTAAAAATAAAGTTAGACTAAATTCATATGATAAATAATTCATTTTATAAGAACTTATAAAGAACTAAAAGAAATTCAGGAAAAGAAGTTATCAAAAGAATTTTTTTCAGCAAAATCAATGGCATCCAAAATAATATTATGGCATTTCGAATTGATTCGATAAATTAGATAGAATAAAAGAATGACTTTCATGGTGAGAATGGTGAAGAACTTTTCTTATAAAATGTCCTTGTGAACTAACGAAAAACTTCACATCATTCAATTTATAATCTCACAATTTTAGTACCACCTTTTTAACAATATTAACACTTTTAACCTACTCTTCGTTTGGTCAGAGTTTTCAAAATATCTTTAGACAAATTTTTTTAACAGTTTTTTTCAAACTATTTGTTGAAATATTGCTACCACTAGAATGTGGACGTGGACCCTTTAATCATGAAATAAAAATTTCTTAAAAATTATATAAATCGATTTACTGAAAAATAGCGCTATGATTATTTTTCATTCTCCAGGAAAAAAAGTTCAACATTGCAACGAACTGATAGTAAATTTTTTATTTCTTGGCAAGAATGAAAAAACTTGATTTTAATTTTAACTCGAATACATTTTTTTATTCGAAATTGCGCACCATTATTAAATGGCTCAGAGTAGAATGACTTAAGGGCATTTCCAAAAGAGAATGTGTGATCCTATATACTCGGCAAAAGTAAACATATCTTTAAAAAATCAAATTTGTCTTAGTAGCCTACCCGTGGTTCTATCGTCATGTGACTCCATGAAAAGATTTGTCGGTTGTGATAAGCCTATGGAGCGAGCTTATCCAGAAATGGTTGGTGTTCTTCGCTTCATTCTTTCTTCTTATACTAATGGTAAAAGCAATCTTCTTTTTGAGTTTAATAAATCCGAGACGTCATAATAATTTTTCAAATTATATTACCCAGAAAGTTTAATGCTTAAACTGAACTGGAAATTGAAATGCTCGAAAAAATATTTCTACTGGGTATATCTTCTTCTTCTACCAGTTCTCAGCATTACTGGTTAGGCTGGCTCCAACGGCTACAAGGGTAAGACGCTTCCAATCGGCGCGATCTGATGCCATCGTCGACAGTAATGGAAGCCATTCCTTTTTCCTTCGTCTGAGTCCATATATTGCTGGCCCACCTATACGTTCAAAATCTTTTCTCACTGTATCAGTCCAGGTCTTGATTGGCCCACCTCGCCTTTGACGCCAACTGTCACACGGTTTAGCAAATAACGAAATATGCGTCAACTCCTGTGGTGGACGACAGAGAATATGCCCTAACCAGCGAAAGTAGCGCTCTGTGATAATATTTATGCAAGTGGTATTTGAACGAAGATGGATGCGATCTTGTGATATCATATCCGCTCGACGGATCCGTAATATGTGCCTTAGACAAGAGTGGTCAAAGGCAGATAATTTCTTAATATCCTCTACTCTCATTGGCCATGTCTTAGAACCATAACTGAGTATATATATAATATTTCTATATACTTCTGTAATAAATATTGAAGCATTAGTTGATTAATTATATAATAATTACCCCATTCAAAAATATTTAATCCCAGAATAAAATGATTAATTAACAGAATATTAAATGAAAGCAATTTTTTGGCTTGCTGTTTCTAATAAAAGTGCTCATGTAGCTTAATTGCTCTGCTTGATGATTATTTCTGATTCACGCTTTCTGAATCGAATTCATGCAATCATGCTAATATTAACAAGCCTTCATTAATTTTTTTCTCAGTAACAAAATAGCGAAGTCTGAAAATTTTCTTTCTTCTAGTTTCTGTTAGCCACCAATGACGCATTTCAGATGAACAAAGTACTGACAGTAATCACATAACCAGTCTAATCAACTGGAACTTTTATATTTCGCCATGCCAAAACTATCTCGTCCGAGACATACTACTAAAAAATTTATAATCAAAAATTTAATTTATTTGCCTGACTCCATTTTGCGACCATATTTTTTTTTATTTTTAAAAATGATTTATTACTATTACTATATCATTACTGTATTATGAGAGCTACAAAAGGAAATAGTTTTCAATACAGCTATAATTTTACAGAAATGGGAATGAAATCGATGGAAGACCACGCACTGGAAATAAATATCATTTGAAATGATTCCTTCTCGTTGGTGAAATCTTGGATATAATTTGAAAGGCATGAATTCAACGTGCTTATAATTCGGTTAAAAAATTAAATGTGAAAACTTCAACAAAAGTAAATTATTCAATTATTATTCAAGTTCTAATGTTCAGAAGGATAAATATTTTTGGCTTTAAAATGCAATTAAAAAGACCAAACTTACAAAATAAATATGTGAGATTCGTTACAACGAAAAAGAATTTTAAATGAAAAATTTGGACTTGTTTCATTCGAAATACGAACACAATAGTAATAGTTTTATCCTGACTTGCAATCAAATTTTAAAATTCCTGAATATATATATATATATATATATATTCAGTAGTTTGTCGAATTTTCCTTTTGATTCCTGAAATATCTCATTTAAGGCGTCTCATGAATATACAAATGACCGTGAAATGAGAAACCAACAGCATTTTTAGTTTTATTTAATTATATTTGAAATAGAGAAACTGGAAAAAATTTAGAGATATTTTTGGTACCAAAAATATCGCTTTCCTTAGATTTTTTATTAATTCAAAAATTTATTCGAAAAATTTCGAATAAGAAAAAACAATTGATAAAGTAAGCTTATTATCTGATAATGCAAATTAGACCTTTTTGTCCATTTTCGCTATCAATTGCTTGTGGCTTATAATTATCTATGGCCTTTATGCGAGTGGAAACTACTAACCTTTTTGAACTGTTTTTTGGAAATGAGAACTTTTTAACTCGATTCCTCCACAATTTTTTCAAACTGTATTGAAAAAACCACTTGTTTAATTCACTGACTGGGATTCATTAAGGAAAGGATTTTCAAAATTATAAATCGACATAAGAATATATCGGTGTTGTCATATCAGAATTATATATTTGGTATTGAAAGTGAATGCTAAGAATGAAAAAAAAATAGAATTAAGAGCCATTCAATTATCAATTATATTTCATCAATATCAATATCAGTGTTTAGTGTTGACCTTATGGTCGGTTGTGTCGAAAAGGCGCTCTGCTCAGTAATCAATAAAATTAAAAAAAAATGATGATATTTCTTCTATCGCTATATTATTGCCTTATAATTTATTAATTATTATTTATCATCTAGAAATCTACGAATCGGATAAGTTTATTTTTTCAGACTTTTTTTTAAATTTTTTCTCTTTTTATTAAATCGTCTCTAAACTTATCTTTTTAAATTTAATTTAATTTTCTCTATCTTTTGTCTTGACAGGAGTAAACCTGTCATGGTACCAAATCCGGGTGGCTACTGGGGACCTACCTGTATCCCTAAGTTATTCTATGATGAAAGGGTCAGATACACTTCATACGGCGTCCGCGTCTCCCGACGCGCATGTTACTTCTGACCCGGTGGTACATGCGATGAATATGCAATTCGGGCGCTATAGTGAAAATAATAAAAGTCCAAGGCGCAAGCATAGAATTTGATCGCGAACCGAAATAAGTACTTAAGATCCGTCAAGGGAGGCGGGAACCAATCCGTTAACACCTTGTAAGAGCGGTGAGATGTTGACTATAACTGCTTGGAACGACAGAACGGGGCCCAATGCGCAAAAGGACAAATGGAGAACGCCTTCTTCGTTTTGCTGAAGAGCATCTTTGTTGCTAATATATGCTTTCGGCATCGGAGGTAACATCTAGTCACGTGAAACTCTCCGGACAACCAATATTCCAATCAGATTGACTATATATTAGTCAGTCACAGCTGGAAGAATTCTCTACTTGATAGTATCGGGAAGCTAAAAGTGGTACCCTTCCTGGATCAGACCATTTCCTGGTTCTAGCCAAAATTCACATAAAACTGACAAGTCGTAAGAAACAGTGTATCCCAAGATCTTTTAAATACCTCAAATTAAAAGATTCTGGGACAAAGTGCCGCATTATACACGTCAATTTAATGACATCTCTGGAACGGCGAACCAACACTGGTCCCAACTAAAGACATGCCTACAAAAATCAGCCACTTCTACATTAGAGTATAATAGTAGGAAGTGTGCTAGTTGGGTGTCGGAAGCAACTGTCTAACTGTCCAACTAAAAAAGATGCCAAAGCCCGCAAATCAAGGGATTTTGACTATCGGGTGCTTCGAAGAATTACAACGACAGCAGCAAAGCGGGACACAAATCGCTACTGGAGCGATATGGCCTTAAGAATGGATATGTGATAATAGGAAACTATTTCGCCTTCTCCGCAAAGCAATAACTCTAACTCAAGAAGGGGTCAGTGAAATGGTACGGTATATTAATGGGGTGCCTATTAAAGCTGTCAAGGATCGTCTCAGAAGATGGAAAAAATTTTTTGATGCCAAACTTAACAACGATGCACCATCTATTGTCCCAAATATAATTGATTTGCCCGTTGAAATTTAGGTTTGCATTATGAGCCGCCAACAGAAGAGGAAATACTCTCTGTAATCCATAAGCTTAAGGCTAATAAAACTCCTGAGAAGATGGTCTTCGGGCCGAACTCTTCAAATATTGTCCGTCATCATTCATAATTCACCTTCAACAAATGTATTCTCTGGTATGACAAAAAGAAATAATACCAGATTATTGGAGCAAAGCAATTCTGCTTCCCATTCCTAAGAAAGGTAATAGGACGTAATGCGACAATTACCGAGGAATCAGCTGGACATCTCCGGAAAAATTCTCGCTTCCCTTCTGTTAAATAAATCACGACAACAAGAGATAATAGAATACTTCCTAATCAAGCTGGATTCAGACCGGGACGCGGTTGTGCTGACCAGATACTTACGCTAAGAAGGGTGGGGTGCTGAACATCGCTTCAAATACCAGCAATCCACCGTCACTTACTTTATCGATTTTGCAGCTGTTTTCGATTCGATTGATAAAGCAGCGCTTTGGAAAGTGATAGAATGTGACGGTATCCCAGAGAAGATCATTCGCCTCATAATTTTATCAGCATATCCTGGCGCAAGTCTGTGTATACGGGGAACTGACAGATTCCTTTGAAATAAATACTGGCGTCCTTTCCCCACAATATTCAACTATGCGATAGACTGGATAATGTGCATCGCTTGTCGGAACTCAAGAGGTGTGCAAATCAGTCCAGAACATAGCATCACAGACCTAGAATACGCTGGTGATGTACTCATTTTTGTTTTATTATGAGGAAATGCAAATAAACAAACAATGTGTCAACAACTGCAGCGAGAATTAGACTGAAAATTAATGTAAATATTTTCGTCTTAGGTACAAGATGCTGATAAAATACCTATTTTTATCAATTTATTGCCGGTTGACGAAAAGCTGGACCTTTGATCCACTCTAATCCCAAATGGCCATGCAAAGGATGAAATAGTAACCCGGATAACAATAGCTAGAATTATGTTTTTCCGGTTGATGAAACCTCTATGGAATCATCGCGAAATCACCATAAAGACGAAAATCCGCGTCCATATACCTGCAATTCGCTCGATTTTCCTATATGGCTGCGAAACATGGCCAATGAGAGTGGAAATATTAAGAAGCTATTAGACTACTTATGTCTAAGGTACATTCTACGGATCCGCCGAGCAGATAAAATCGCACATGATTGTATCCACCTTTGCTCAAATATCATTAATAATATTATCACAGAGCGTCGCCTTCGCTGGTTAGGACATGTTGTCCGCCCTCCACCACAAGAGTTGATGCATATTTCATTACTTGCTAAACCCTGTAATGGTTGGCGTCAAAATCGAGGAGAGCCAGTCAAGACCAGGACTAATACATTCAGGAAAGATTTTGAACGTATAAAGGTACCAGCGATATATGGACTTAGACGATGGAAAAAGGAATGGCTTCTATTACTATTAACGATGGCGTCGGGGTGAGCAGTTTGGAGACGTCTTACTCTTATGGCCAGCCTAACCAGAAATGGTGAGAGCTGTTAGAAGAAGAAGAATATCAACATTCGTCTTAATCGTTCACCAATATTCGCTCCTTTGTTGGTATTAAAACAAGCTAGTTTCACAAACCAGACCATTTTCAAAGTATTATTTCATGGCGAATAAATAAATTTCAATTCGAAGTACCCTAGCTAGAAATATCTTTGTCCATTGAAGGGAACTCTGTGGAATCGCCGTGAAATGGATCAAAATGAAAATTCGCATCTGGATGGCAATGCGTACTGCCTCGTTATATATCTGTAAAATATAGTCATTAAGAGAAGCATGGAACCGTCTACCTTAGATCACTCGTACCTAAGGCGCTTTTTCAGCAACCGTACAAAACAGAGGACAGAATTTCATACACTTTCGTTCATTTCTGTTAATATTTTTTATTAGTTAGCTATTAGTAATTTTATTAGTTAGCTTAGCATTTCTAGTTAAGATCTTTGCATTGGCTGTTAGCATAACGAGAAATTTTTGCCAAGGATTCACTCTGAGATAGAAATGCAGGTGATATCTCTGTTCGGATTTCTTGAGGACAGATTTCGTCCTATCAGAAGCAGTTCTGAACCTTGGTGCTTGAAACAATGATCTTAATTACAACTATTCGGCTACTCTGCCTCCACATATCATCAAATATGAACTCAATTTGACCGAATTTAAAATTTTTGGCATTTCCAGCAATTTATTTTACGATTAAAATTTGTATAAACACGATTTTGCAAATTCAGTTACTGCATATGAAAAATCAATTGCACTACATTCTTTTTACGTATATAATATTTTTTTCTTTTTACGTATATAATATATTATAATATGTAATGTTTCTGTTAAATTCTGTTTTGCAATGAAATTTAAATTTAAAGCGATTTTCTGCATTTTATCCCCCTCCATACATTATTAATTTGGTTTAATTACACAAGTTTGAGGATAAAATTTCAGCCTTGCGGCTTCTCACTTACTGCTTCAAATAAAAGATTAAATATAGCTGTATGGCAGGTGAGACTATCTCTTTTGTTTACAGATAATAAATGCGAGAAAAAGAACGATCAAGGAATCGGAAATTACTCTAATCAAGCCTGCTCAGCCTGTTTCTTAATTCATCTGAGTTCGAGATTCAAGTGCAATTCGATAGGATCTAAACAAATTTTAATATTTTCTATTTTTTTTCTATATTTTTAATGAAAAAATAATTACTTATTGTTTGGAAAAGGTCAATTATTATTTGGAAATAATAATTTTATTCTTAATTAATATAGAAGCAACAATATGAAGATTTTTAAAATAATTTAAGATATTATAGATTTGTTATAATGCAAAATTGCTTTAAATATTTTGATATCAACTATTTTATGAGTAGTTCAAACGATTTCTTCTGGCTTGGAGTAAGTTGAGATACTGCCATATTGAGAAGATTAGCCTCGCCGATACAGGTTCTCAATCCGATTGCATATTCTCTAACTGCTTGTCGTACGCCTGGATCATTTTGCAAGTGTGGTGGAGCTTTAAACAGGTCCCATAAAACAGGTAATGCTATCGTTTCCACCTGTCTCGGCCTCGTTTCGTATAGTGCTTTGCTTACCGCTAAATTAGTGGCCATTAACGAAAAAAATGTTAATTATTTTTTTTCTCATTTAAAGACAAGGAAATATGTACTATTAAGTGATAGAAGCATAAATGGTTTCTGTTTGATGTTGGCCTGTCGTGTTGCTGCTGAAAGAGCTGGAAACAATGCTGTATTGTCTGAAAAAAAAAAAAATGCAAAGGAATGGACAGGTTATTTTCGAATATGTCTGCACTCTTCAAGGTACAGAATTTTTTAATTATCTTTTATATCTAAAATGGTTACTTTGTCGATGTTCAACATACCGATGTTTGCAATAGTTTCATTGATACATTTCTGAGCAATCTGAAGATGTTCTTCACTTCTACTCGAAAGGTGAGACATAAAAGCATTTATCAATTGAGTGAGGATAAGCTTTAGGCTTGTTTCTGTTGAAAAGTACCTGGAAATCGTCCATACATATTAAAAATTTGTGAAAAATATTATATGTAGGTGGTTGGTTAGAAACCCATCAAGGGTTCGAACCGAATAATTATGCTTTTGGTTGCTACAGGTATTGTTGTTCGCTTTCTTATTATATCTACAAAATTTTCAAAATATTTTAAAAAATGATTAGTTTTGATAAACTTGGCTGTTAAAGGCAAGATCTTGATATATGTTTCCATAGCTTCCTGTGAAATTTTGCTATTTATATCATTTAGCCGTCCAATAAACGATTCCATCAACTTTGTGTCATGTGTAGTAGCGCGAGCATAGTTCAAAATCCTTTGATGAAACTTTTTTAAACCAGCTGATCGACGCTCCCAACTAAACTTGCGATGAAATTTTTTTTTATATGTTCATTTCCTAAGTGAATTGGTTGGTTCATCTTAGCAATTAAAACTAATCATAATATTTAGTAGCTACGATAGTTTTTTTTTTTTAATAGTCCTCACCATTACTGGTTAAATTCGCTCCACTGGCTTGTCACATTGGGCAATATGCCAGGGAGTCCCTTGGCGATGGAAATCAGGTGAGTCGCCAGCATCACCCCGATTTTTTTACAGGTTTATCCTGCAGAGAATCGAACCTCAGCATCGGTGCTCCCAATTGAGCAATAACCCACTGAGCCATTCTATCTCTTACGGTAGTTACTGAAATGCTTATCACATTCAATCTTATCACTGCCAGTTCGTGCATTATATTATCTTAACAGGATTCTCTCAGTCATGCTCAGCTCCACTGCATTTCCTATTTTCATACTGAATTACTTATTCCGAATCGAAGCAAATAACCACCAACCAACTAGCTGTTAAATCCGCACGAACTTCGCTGAGATCGCTTTGAATCGAATCAGGGATTTTATTAGCACGGTAGCGGCTATTTTGTCGACAGTTGACTGATCTGTGAGGCAATGAAGATGAACTGATTGTGTCCAGATTGCTAATTTCAAGACCCTTAAGAAACAAGCTGTTATCAAGAAAACAAAACGAAAATTGTGAAATTTTGATGGTTTGGACTCAAATCTATTCTAGTCAAATCAAAAGCCAGTATTTAGTGCAATAATTCATTCCGAGATTTGTACAGTAACACCTGTTTAATTCCTTCGAGAGAACGATGCTAAATTAAGATTCCATTCATCATAATTAAAATTCCATATTAATTTAAAATATGAAACTTTTCGAAAACCTCGGAAATTTAGGAAAAATTTAGAATTTCACATCACAATGAAGCACTAAAACTGCAATCAAGAAATACCTAAATATTGAAAACTTCGAAAACTTTTACCCTTTTTTTAATTGAGTCTATGATTCCATGGATATTACGAATTTCTGTTGCAGTTAAGAATTTTTGAATCATCTTTTCAAACTGATTTGGCTCCTTAAAAAACAAAAAGTGGAAGTGATTTAGAAATCTAAAAATAGATCTTCACTAATCGAATTGCTAGATCTTTATGAGAATATAGTGGAATTAAGCACTAAATACAACATTCAAACGGATGAAAATAAATCAAATTTTCTCACTTGATTTAACAAATCTAATCCTCGTTTCCCTTGATATCTAGCACTTGGATTTGCGTCTTGAGCAAATGCGGTCAAAACCGACAGAAGTTTGTTAATATCAGGGCAACTGAGGGCTTGAGAAGGCCCGATTCGTTCAATTAATTTTACTATTAAGCTCGCACAACTTGTACGTATCACACTATTTTTACTTCTGAAAACAAATTGGATCAAAAATGATCCTAAACGACTTGCATAATGATAATTAAGGAGCTAATAAAGGAGAAAAAAAATGTTTATTCCATCTCTTCGCATTCAGTGGTTTTAATGTAACGCATAACATACTTTGATCCAGAAGCTATCAATCCTGAGAGTACCTTCATGGGCGAAGCATTTTTCACCACTTCATCCAATGCTGCATATGCATCATCACGTATAAAGGCGTTACTAACATCACCCGCTTTTTGCATCAGAATCGAACAAATCTGCAATTTTCGCATAAAAATTGTGGTACTTGAAAATATTTCGCCTTCATAAAGAAGAAATAGGGCACATGCTGGAGCTTGTAATATAGCTGATGGCAGGTTCAAAGCCACGAATAATTAAAATTACAAGAAGGATAGTATGACCATTATTATTAGCTGATCAAATTTACAATGAATAAATTGCCAAAACCTTCTCAACATCGAAATCAATTTTTGATTTGATATTACAAAACAATTTGCCGATGGCAACGATAGCTGCTCGTGAGACGGTGGAACGGAGATTTTTACATTCATTCAGCAAGACAACCAAAATTGCATGTGAATATTTCACGCATGTCTCCGGCGAAGTTTCCGAAATGTAAACAAATATTTGAATAGCATCGACCTTTTCTTTCCTAAAATTCCCTAAAATTTCAACTCATCTCATTTAACGAATTTTTGATAGCAAATTTAAAAAATACTTCCCAAAAATAATTTGTTAGTTTTGGTCGAAGAGGCACTCACCAATCATCGCCATCAACTTTAGCTAATGCATTTTGCATCGCTAATTCTGGATTCCGCGCATCCGAATTTAACCGTCTGTCGAAATTGGAAGTGGCAGAGAGACTTCTTTGATTCTTTTGGCGACCAATACTATCCAAAAACGATGTAGAAGCGCTGATAGTAGGTTTAACATGGTTAGTAGATACACTGTCTTTGAGAAACATTTTTTTCATGCCTTGTTTTGCTGGCTAAAGAATTGCATGTGCGCATTACGAAACATTGATTATTTTATTGATGATCCAATTAGGCCTTAAGCCAAATAATTTCTTGGAAAAGACTGCTAACGAGTAAAAAATTATACTAACAGCCAGCAGAGGTAGCCGAATGGGAAATGGTAAATGTTAACCACTTTTTTTTTTACTTACAAGGATTTTAGTGAAAAAAATTAGAGAAAATTTATCTATTAATTATATATATATATATATATATGTGGTCAAAAAAACCACCACTGGAAATTCATTAAGTGCACATGACATACTCTAGATGTTGAAGCCAAATTCTGATGGCTACTGCTCTTTCTTTCGAATGAAAACAATGTATTGCCGCGCAGATTTGGTTGTTTCTGCGAATCTTCGCTATTTTTATCTGATAAAGGAGGAATCTGACCAATTTTTGCTAAAAATTTCCTTCTATTTAAAATGAAAAAAATATTTGGAATTGATATATATTGATAAATGATACATACTCTTAAAACTAATTTATAATATAGGTCATTTTTAACCATTATCAATAAGAATCAATCGTATTCTATCTTATAGCATCGCTGCCATAATGATAATGATAAGCAAACCAACAATATAAAATATTGGCCCAAAAATTCTAAAAAGTTACCAGATTTTATTGCCGGTTTCGAGAGATTAGCGCTGCCTTTCCGGAATCTGAAATATTTTATAGCTGTAAAAATTTTTATGCAAAATCTTTTAATAAAATTAAATATTGTTAATTCATTATTATTTATTGGGCCAATAATCGATAAAGTTCATACCCATTTATAAAAGTTGAATGGTCATCATTAACTTTTAACAGAGTAACATCATTCAACGTCGCATTCGAAGTAGATTTATTAACTGAGCCATCCTTTTGTAGAAAAAAATTTCCTTTAATCTGATAAAAATATTTTGTTAAGTGGTTTTAAATTTATTAACATCCTTCAAGACATTTGGTTGCTGCAAGCTTACTTTGATTTATCTAGAGAAATCAAAAATCTTAAGTTTTGTAAAAGAATTATGCTTATAAGTAATTAGTAACAGTTTCTCAAAACTACTACTTTCTTTAAGAAATATATTCGAAATTAAGAAGTTCCTTACCTCAGAATTACTTATGTTCCACTGATTTGCTGTATATCCGCCATCTAAAAATAAAATTTTATAACAATTTCATGACTTGAAAAATGGTATAATGAAAAATGGAAACCTGTAATAGAACCTGTAATAGTTAGAACTTTTGCATTATATAGTTTTAAGAAGAAATGATAAAGAATTAGGAACCACAAACTGGATCAGAATAAATTATTTAACTTTTGAAATTGTTTAAAGATGAACCTTGATTTAATAAAATCTCAAGTTTTTGGCTGTAAAATCAACAATGTGATAAAGATTTCTGATGCAAAAAAATGTTTTTTTCAAATGGTCCGTTCAGCGATTGCAAATGCAAGGATGAAAATACGACGAGATAACGAAATCTCCAATAAAGTCTGTCTTAATCTCGCGAATCTTGCAAATCCAGAAAAGTTTGAATGTAATTGATAGGAATTCATTTCTAGGGATTTTCGCAATTCATATATCAAAGCTCAATTAAATTTTAGCAGTCTAGGTGATTCAGTTACTCAGTGGCAAGAGAATCGAGGTCTTAGGTCAAACTAAAGATATAAAAATATGAAATGAAAAAACTGCTGAACTTCGTCATTATGAGATTTTTTTCCATATCATTAGTTTTCTATGAACAAAAGGTGTAATGAAGCCGTAATAAACCGTAATTGCGTCGGTGGCTCAGTGGCAAGGTAATTGTCACCGAGAATCGAAGCGTAGGGTCGAATCAGTCGTTGTACCACTCTTCGTTAGGCAGCAATGTCGCTTAACAAAGAAAAAACAAAGGAGAGTAGAATGGTTCAGTGTTGCTCAATTTGGAGAGCCGTCGCTGAGGTTATACTTGAGCAGGAATAAACCTGCCCAAAAATCCGAATGATGGTGACCAACCTGGACTATCGCTCAAAGGGAATCTAGTGCGGCAAGTCAGAGGCCAAAGTCTGATCAGCAATGGTGAGTGCTTTTTAATAAAAAAGGTTAATTTACATAATTTTATAATTATTCTATTAATGTGGGCGAATAATTCAGTAACCATCAATAAATTAAGTGATCACACTGTAAATTAAGAAAATAATTTAAAGCTTAAATAATATTATAAAATAATTGTTCCAGCAGCATCACAATATCCAAAGTGCTCTAAAAACTAATTAAAATTAACCCAATTTTTTTCCAAATGACATCATACTCCTGCAAAAAACTTAATATCAAGGAAACAAAGTCAAAAAATTGTAATCCAAATTATACAAAATAATAACATACTTGATTTGTTTTTGATAAGATTTGGTAAGACAAATTTATGCTTTTTCTTAGCTTTTGGTAATCTTCGAGGCGCTGGTTTCATTAAAGGTTCAAGTTGATTCATTGTCATAATACCGCCACTATTAGATATCGATAATTAAACTTGTTTCAAGTCTTATCAGTAATATGTACGAACCATGAAAGAATAAACTACCCGCATGCTATTGTTTAGATGATAAAAGATACATTTGATAAAATCAAAAATATGACTGGATCAATCCAAAAAATTAATATTGAACTAAATACTTTCAGTAGACTTATTTTTAAATGAAGTCTTTCGAACTTAGTCTTCGCAGAAGAAATCGTTTCTTTAGGGGTTTATCGAAAATTTTTCAATTGTGAATAATGCATGGTAACGGTAACTTAAGCAACCACAGAACCACAGCAAACAAGTTTTTCCTTAGATTTGCACGTTTCTTGTGATCCCATCGCGCTTGCCTATTAAATTTTATGTTTGCAATTTTGTTATAATAGTAAAAATGATTTTTTAAATTTTTTTGTTATCTTTATTTCTTTTTTCTTTATTAAAATTAAGAAATTATTTTTCTTTCATATACCATTTCTCTTCTTTTAAGATAAATTATTAGCAGTTTGAATTTGTGGGCCAAACTGTACAACCGGTGTAAGCTGAATAAAAATGATGCTGGAGTGATATTAGATTTAATATGGAGAAATGCTGGAGTAAGTGATAATAAAAAATTACTTTGCCTCTTTCGTAAAACAACTATGATTCGACAAATCTAAGTTAAATATATGCCAGAACGTGAATGTGCTGACATATATTATGTAAGAAGGGCCTAGTTTCAAATATCGGCAATTCACTTTCTCTTTCTCTTTTATTGAATTTATCGCTAATTTCGATTTGATAGACAGATAGCATTGGAGAAGCATGCAATCAACAGGCTGTATCGTAGAAATCTTTGTCTTGCTAGCATTAAAGAAGCGTGCAAATTCAGATCGACGTATTTTGGATTTAATAATGATACAACGGATGAAAAATATTATTTCGTATCATCAGATGCTAGAACGAGTGTCGACAAAAATCGTTCTAATATCTTTTCGTTTTCATACCAGATGCTAATAAAGCACCATGATTGTAAATATAGAATCATTTAAATATGACTTAATTATATCCACTCTAATCCCAAATGGCCATGCAAAGGATGAAATAGTAACCCGGATAACGATAGCTAGAATTGTTTTTCCGGTTGATGAAACCTTTATGGAATCGTCGCGAAATCACCATAAAGACGAAAATGCGTCCATATACCTGCAATTCGCTCGATTTTGCTATATGGCTATAAAACATGGTGAATGAGAGTGGAAATATTAGCCTTTGACCACTCATATCTTAGGTACATTCTACGGATCTGCCGAGCAGATAAAATCGCACATGATCGCATATGCATCTTTGCTCAAATACCACCTGTATTAATAATGCTGTCCACGCAGCATCGCCTTCGCTAGTTTAGGGCACGTTCTCTGTCGTTCACTCACAGGAGTTGACGCATTACTTGCCAAACCCTGTAATGGTTGGCGTCAAAATCGAGGACAGCCAGTAAAGACCTGGACTGATACATTCAGGAAAGGTTTTGAACGTATGGAGGGACCAGCTATATATGGACTTAAACGATAGTAAAAGGAATGGTTTCTTTTACTACTAGCGATGGCGTCGGGCTGAGCAGTTTGGAGACGTCTTGCTCTTGTAGCCAGTGGGGCCACCCTAACTAGTAATGGTTAAAAGAACAAGAAGATTATAAATATCAGTGGTTGAAGCAGTACCAATTTTCAAATATTTTGGATCCTCTCTTATATAGAATAGTAGAAGAAATTCCAGTCTGGACAGCTGGAAATGGGCTAAAAGTGATAGAAGTCTTCCGTTTAGCAAAATCTCTGTGGAATCACAGAGAAATCAACAAATCAAAGAAAATTTGCATAACTTGCTGCGGCATGCGCAACCCTTCTGTATGGTTTCGAAACATGGCCACAAAGGCAGAAATTATTTATTTTCAACTGCCCCTGGCTAAGAGATTCACATTTTACATACGGCGAGCTGATAGAATAATATATGGCCTCCCTTCGCCCTAATGTTATCCACATTAATAGCATCATCATAAAACACCGCTTACTCCAGTTACGCTAAGTCTCGTTCAAATGGTATGATGGATGACGCCAAAATAGAAGAGAGCCAAATAAGACATGAATTGATACGGCCAATATCAATTTTGAAAGTCAACCTAATTAATGGTTAGTCATGCCTTTTGAAAGAAAGCAAAGATCTTGAGCGACAATATTTCGGTAAAAAAACTCGTAGTACCTCATAATAAATTAAAGATAGAGCAAATTTTTCTTTTTTTTTGTTTTCACAAAAATTAATATTTAACATCCGACAAATCGACCGTGAGGTTATTTTTTTAAGACAGAAACCTCTTGATAAGACCATTCTCGAACTCACAGTATCGATTTTGTGGAAGATTGGTAAAGCTGCTATTGAGACTGCAAATCATTTTACTTTTTTTTAACTTCAAACTACCATCTGATCGTTCTCTTTTCCTCAAATTTTCATCATAAATTCTTTCATTCGCTCGGAAATTATTTTCATTGAATCCTTCTTTACTTAAAACGATGTCATTGATATTGAACATTCCATCATTTTTCCTTTTCATCAATCAAATTTATTAGAAGTAAAAAACCGTCTACGACTAACATCTCTTCCATTATTTCATCTTTTTCTGAAGCAATTTTCAGAATAATTGTCGCCGAATGGCGAAAATAGTTGCAAATAAGAGCAGGTCACTAATCTAATGGAATAAAGGTCGCACAGGTGATCTCAAATTGGATACGGCTACATAATACCAAGAATTTGAATCGCGAAAGATTAACGATAAAATACCAGCCGAAGAATGGCTGTTTTATTTTAAATCTTCTTTTGTTTTATTTTATATCATTGTTTCATGTGATTAGTGTAGTTATATATTGTTTGAGAATTAAAATAAAGCTTAAATTACGCAAATTTGAGGGTTGGCAACGAGAAAAGTAAGAAGAGGATGATGGCCATAGAGTTTATAATATTTATATTTATTATTTATTTATAGTTTATATAATGATGGCCATAGAGTTTATAATAGTGGAGCGGATTCCCGAAGGAATTTTGTAGAAATTGGAAGTGGGAGTTGCCGTGCTCCCAACGAAATTCGTATTGCTAAGAGCTTTTTTTGTACAATAATCGTCAGTTCATAAGAAGTTGTTATTCTCTAAAAAATCTGAACTGTGATGCAAAAACTATCATTTAATCAATATTTAGAAATAATATGCTAAGCTAGAGTTTCCCAAATAACATTTTGCGCAAAAACTCGTCTTATTTTGTTTATATTTCGCAAAATTTTATTTTTTCTTCTTTTTATTAGGACCTATTTATGCTAGGCGGAATTTTCATATTAAGCTGTAGCAAAAAAAGTGTAGGACTGAGGATTGATGCTACACCTAACATTCGTCCATCTAACATCGTATCTGGTATCAAAAGAAGTTGCGATTTAAAGACTCAAAAATGTCGATCTTATTTTAACTTTTTTTTCAAAGCTTTTATTTTTATAAAAACATTATTTTCAAACGAAGATAGACAATAATTTTTGGTTTTCTCCATAATTTTTATGTATATAAATAAATAGATTTATTTGGTTTTGCACAAATAAATTTTAACTCAAGAAATTGTATTTTGTTCATAAACGTAAATGACCATAAATTCATTTTCCTTTTGTGTGGCAAAAAATTTGGGAAATATGTGAAGCAATTTATTTTATTTATTTTGCGAAAAATTGAACGCAGTATAAACAATGATGAAAGGTAACTTGTCTTCTTCAGTTTGCCATAAAGTCTAATTGTAAGCTTAATTGAATATTAGCAGATAAGCAAAATTTGCAGATCAAAAATCTGCCTCACAAACTCACAAAAAACAAAAAATCTGCAGTAGTTTGATTTAACATTTTTAATTTAAACGAGAGTCGTTCCAGTCTTGAATATAAATTAGCTAGCAGTCTTTCGTAGATTATAGATGATCACAAAAGTTTTTTGTGGATTAAGGCATTAAATTGTTGTTGCTTAGGTTATTTCAAGTGCCAGGATTCAAACCTTACTTCCGAAAAGAATCAATCCGCCATCAATAAATCGTGCTAGTCACCTTCTATTCATAAATGGCTCTCTGGTGAACCGTTTTTATCAACAGCCAGTGGAGTAAACCTAATCAGAAATGGTAATTATAATAAAAAGAAAAGCTTTATTCCTTATAAAAAGGAATAAATTGAAACAATTTTTAGTAAAAAGAATGACTTACGACTAAATATTATAAATATTATACCCGTTCATTCCATAACTGGACTTATCGCAATTATATAAATCCATAAAATTTTCCACTTCACCTGTTTAAATTTTTTTTTCTTTTATTTTCAATAATTCATTCTCTTAATCTCTTTCTATCTTTATTTCTCATTTTTTCTTGAGGAAAGTGCATATTTCATTTTTTGTTTCCTTAATAAATTTTAATAAAGAACTTTTATTATAGAAACTAAAAATCACAAAAATAGAAGAATTAGAAAAATAGAAGAAGTGCATCTTCAATGTGATGAATACACTTATGCAGAAAGTACAGTAAAAGACATCGACAGTAAGGCAGCAACGAATATGTATATATATATATATATATATACATCTGGCAGCAACGAATATATATATATACATCTAACAGCGCTTACCATTACTGGTTAGGCTGGCTCCGCAAGCCACAAGAGTTGTAAGACGTTTCCAAGCGGCGCGATCTGATGCTATCGCCGACAGTATAGAAGTTGTTCCTTTTTCAGTCGTCTAAGTCTATATATTGCTGTTCCACCTATACGTTCAAAATTTTTTCTGACACTCCAGGTCTTGATCGGTCCACCTCGCTTTTGACGCCATCCATCACACGATAACAGTTATTTAGCAAGTAACGAAATATGCGTCAACTCTTGTGGTGGACGACGCAGAGCATGCTCTAACCAGCGAAGACGATGCTCTGTGGTAACATTATTAATGCAAGTGGTATCTGAACGAGGATGGATGCGATTATGTGATATTGTACCCGCTCAATGGACCCGTAAAATGTATCTCAGAAATGTATCAAGAATGGTCGAAGGCAGATAAGTTCTTAATATTCTCCATTCTCACTGGCCATATCTCAGAGTCATATAACAAGATTGAATGGATCACCGCTGGATCCGGACTTTCGCTTTTATGGTGATCTTCATCATAACTGTCAGTAAAATTAATGTATTCAAGATCCGATGTTCTGGATTGATTTGGACACCTCTTGAATGCCAGCAAGCGGTGTCCATTATCCATTCTAACATTAGTTGAATATTATAAGGGAAAAGACAGAAAGAACCTTGACGGACACATTCTTATTTTGAAGGAGCCTGTTAGTTCCACATATATACATATATATATTCTACATATATACAGACCTACGCCGACCTACGCTCATAAAATGCCTTTGGAAGTCGAATGGTCTTCTCTGGAACAGAGTCACGTTCCATCACCCTTTTAAGCCCAGCTCTATCAAAAGCCGCAAAATCGATGAAACACATAACATAAGTGAATATCTGGTCAGCACAACTGCATTCCGGACTGAATCCAGCTTGATTAGGGAGTATCCTGCTGTACCGTATTTCCATAAGTATGTTTAGTAACGGGGAAGTAAAAATTTTCGCTGAAACGTCTAGTAGGTTGATTCTGTCGCAGTACGTCCTATCACGTCCTACCACCTTTCTTGAGAAATGGGAGCAGAATTGCTTTGCTCCAATCATCTGGTAATATTTCTCTTTTTTTATAACATTTGGAAATATATTTGTATATGTAAATATGTATCTTATATATATATATATATATTTATATATATATAAGAAAAATGAAAAAAAAAGCAAGCCATTTAATCTAGCTCTACAAGCTATAAGCTTTACCAACGGTGTAGTGAGGAAGAAGTTCAGCGAATTACTTGATGGCAGAAGTAAGAATGAGTGGTAATAATCACTGGATCTATATGATTATATTTAATAATTAAAATAGCAATTATATTTATATATAGTAATTAAAAATAATGATATAGTTGATTTTCGTTCAAAATTTTCTTAGATAATCTTGTATAGAGAAAGATTATTAGGAGCAAAAGGCAAAATTATAGATTGTGTGGATATGAAGGAAACAACCGATAAGTGAAAAAATTCGATTTGTGAATCGTGGATAGCGCCAGGAATTTTCCAAAGATGAACTAAATATTGAAGCGCAAAAATTTGTATAAAAAAACATTATTTGTGGGTTTCTAAAAATAAAATTAATAAGTCGAGGAATTTATCCAAATCTAATGAGGATTCAGGAAGGAAAGGGATATCTCACAATAATATGCAAAAGAGAAAAATTTGATAATCATGCAGACGCGAGGAAAAAAATTTATAATCAGAGAAGAGGAAAGCCTGAAAAAGCACTGTCAATAGAAAGCAGAAAGGATGGCTGTAATCGTCAAGTTAAAAAAATGAATGGTTGATAATAAAATAATAAAAAAATAAAAATGAATGGTTGATAATAAAATAAAGAAGGCAAATATCTAAGAATGAATAAGAATGATGTCTGATGATGATTGCATTGAATTGCAAACGGAAAATGAAATTAAGTTATTAAAAAAATGAACGGAAGTGAAGTGAAGATATCCACGAATAAAGCAATGAACTGTTTCCATAGAAACATTTCTATATGCAATTCACCAATTTTTCAATAAAATATTGTTTAACGCAGTAATGATTACATACCTCCTCTCCATGCAATTATGCAAATCGCATTGAAGTTTTTTTTTCATGCATATTTCTCTTCATCTCATTTTTTACCGATTAAAATTTTTAATCTTCTTAATTTCTTTTCTTATTTGTATTTATAATTGATTTTAAGAAAAATACCTTTTTGTTTGAAAAAACGCTTGTCTAGCAATTCGTAAAGTTCTATTAGTATTTGCAGATTTTTCGCTTTAGTAAAGAAAACTTATTTTTTATTTGAGGCATTAGATAAGCTTAAATTGAGCGAAATTATTTCTTTTTTAATGAAATAAGTTGATTTTTGCGGAGCTATCGAAATTTATCGAAATAAGTGAGAAATTATGGAGTAGTGGAATGAAGAATTTGTCATTTTTCCATCCAGAAAAATTGAATTTCTCGTAGATAGGCTAATTTCTCTAGCCCTCTTGAATTCCAAGTATTACCGGACCATAGCCATTAAAAGTGAAATCGGGTGGTGCTAACAGCTCACCTTATTTTTATCCTTAAGAGACTCTCTCTCTCACAGTCGTCGCTTCCTAATAATAACCAGTGGAAGAATCATGAACAAAAAAGGTGAATGTTAAAGAGTTTTTATTATTTATTTCCTAGAAGTTAGCACACTTTTAAAACAACTTAGAAGTTTGAGAATGACGTTTTATTTAACATGAATGGCAGAAAACCTGGAGAATTCTTGAAGAACTATTTTTTAGCATTTTCAATACGACAAAATTACTTTACCGTTGTATGGTTCCAAGCGTAGAAGAATTTGGTCTTCTGAATAGGTTCTTAAGTCTAGCGGCATTGAATTTATTGATGAAACATCCTCCTGTCAATTAATTAATCTTTTAATTTTAATTTTAGTTTAATTTTAATTGATATTAGCTCGAAACTAATCTTGCGCAAAATAATTATAGCTCGTTTAGCTCCGATATATATATGAATAACTATCTCTTTTTTCCCATTCGTGTTTAAAATAAATTATTAAATAATAAATAATAAATAGTACTAGAAAAATTGACGAATTTGAAATAAATAAAAAGAAAGTAAACAAAGGAGTAAAAATTATAACTTTTCATAGATACGAGTTTCAATGAGGGATTTGTGTTTTTTTAGAAGCTGAAGGTTCGATCCTTAATTCGAGTCAAGCAGTCATTTACAGCGAAATGAGTGAAAACGAATTCAATCGCATCCATATTTCAATGCGATTCTACAGCAATAGGGTTCTATGCTAGTAGTTAGCAAACAAGGTGAAGTATCTAAGTGAAGACAATTTTCACGTGCGGCACTCACTTTTCCTTCACTATCAATTTCCCACGGCAATCGCTCAGTTTCATCTGATTTACTGCTTTTTATTGGTTCACTTCTTTCTTCTTCAAAATCTGCTGGATACATTTTTTCAAATGTATTCGGAGATAACGATCTCAAAAAAAAATCGTTCATTAGAAAGTTCATATATCACGTTCATATATAAGAAAGTGTGGTTAATTCAGCAATATAGAAAATCGAAGATGGAAAACAAAAACAATGTATAACTGAATAAAGGCTATTATAAAAACCAGATTGTTCTAAAGATCTCACCCAATATATTTGAAATAGCAGGTAAAAAATTTACAAATGTTATGCACACGCTGATCGTAGTATGGAAGAATTATTATTTAGATGAAAGTTATATTTGAGGAAATTTCAGTAGAGCTAAAAGAAATTTTAAATTTTAAAGGAATGAGAGGAAGTGAATGTTTATTACGATAACAGATGATAATGACAATAAAAAGTAGCAATGAATTTCGCATAGAGTCACCTGGTTTGAAGAGGACCAGTTCCATTTCCAATTTTCGGATTAAGGATCCAATCATAATCTGGACTGTCGAATCTTTGAAATCCTGAACCGAAATTGAAAGAAAGATCGAGTGACATTGGCATGGAATATTCTATCAGACCATCATCACGGATTTTTGGAAGAGAATTTCGAGACAATCGTGCATGAAAATTATCAATTTAAATTAAAAAATTTTATAAATATTATGAGAGCTTAAGTAATATTAAAGTTTAAAATTCTTTTGACATTTTTAATTTTGATCTAGACTTTATTCGAAAAAATATATTACTGTTGGGAAATGTTCTCGAGATTCCGCTAATTGCTTTCGAAAATTATATTAGTTCCTTATATCCAGCTATAATTTAATTTGATGCTAAATTCTAATCTATCCACATATAGCTTTTTTTTCAGTATTATCTCATTAATTATTTCTGTCTCTTATAATTCTCACGGGAAATCTAATGCAATATCAGTCTACGCCTATGTCTAACTTTGTGGTTTAAATATCGTCATCAACTGTCGTTCTATACTGGTCTATACTGCTACATACCAGTGCATTCCATATTTTTAATGTATTTCTGATTCTTAGTTGCCTTTATTTGTATATTCTTGGAGGCTTTCTATTATATTTCCTTAGGGTTATTATAATTTGGAAATGCAGATAATATTGGCTCTTAAAGCCACTTTTTCCTATGATACTACGAGACGCTCAACTAAAGTTCATCAGCATTTTCACCGCCGTATGTTTCGAGATGAAATTTATGAATATGCTAATACCTCTTTAACTGACGCTGTTACGCTAAAATGTTTTAAAATAGGAAAATAAGAAGGGCAACCATAAAATTCACCAAAAGTGCATTTAAAAGACCGACTGAACCGCGTTTTCGCTCGATGTCTTTTATGGTGTTCAAAATCGAATCAGTCTTACCATTTAATAAATTTGCGATTACAGCGAAAAGTTCGAACACCGCTAACCTAAAACTGTAGGTTAAACTAAAACTATAAAAATATGAATTGAAAAAACTGGTGACAAGTTACTTAAAATATACAACTTATATTAAAGTATAAAACTTCGTCACTATGAGATTTTTTTCCATATTAGTAGTTTTCTATGAACAAAAGGTGTAATGAAGCCGTAATAAACCGTAATTGCGTCGGTGGCTCAGTAGCAAGGTAATTGTCACCGAGAATCGAAGCTTATGGTCGAATCAGTCGATGTACCACTCTTCGTTAGGCGGCAGTGTCGCTTAACAAAGAAAAAACAAAGGATAGTAGAATGGTTCAGGGGGTTGTTGCTCAATTTGGAGAGCCGTCGCTGAGGTTATACTTCGAGCAGGAATAAACCTGCCCATAAATCCGAATGATGGTGACCCACCTGGACTATCGCTCCAAGGAACTCCCTGCATATTTATCTAATGTGGCAAGCCAGCGAAACGAATCTAACTCAGTAATGGCCTTACGAAAAAAGTTATATTGTATTTCATTAACGATGAAGATGACCTGGAAACCACTGGTTTAGAAAATAATTAATTATTTATAGAACACACCTGACTCGCTTTTTCGGATCATTAAGTAGTGGAGCAGTAATCTCTGCAATTGCATCAAGATTTAGTTTTCCAACTCCGAATTTCAGTAAAGCACTAGTCGTAATATTTACTATCTGCAAATCATCTACAAAATAAAATGCTTAGGGAAACTATGTGGACCCAATCCACACCTCTTAGCTGTTTTAAGACTTAAGACTTTGTGCCAAAAGTCATCTACACCTTTTCTATATATTTAAATATTCAAGATAAGGATGATGGGTGAACATCGAAAAGCTTTTTAGCGATTAGATCACCTAATAAAGTGCAAGTGTATGAAATCCATGAAACATTTGATTTCGTTAACCCAGTGATGCACAACTCTCTTCCCGTTTAAAAATTTCTGCAGCCTGCCACAAATTTTCAAAGCATTGGAAAAAGAATCGTGCTCCTATAAAAATTCTTTATTTGTTATTTACTTTTTCAGTCTTTTTAATCTTTTTAATTTTGAATTATTTTGATGCTTTACATTAGCCCTTAACTTGCTTCATTTAGAAAAAAATGATAAATATTTAAATTTTTAAAGGAAAATAAATATTAGATATATGTCTAAAAAACAAAAAATAGAAGAGTTTTTTGAGATGAGGCAATTTTGCAAGCGAATATTCAAATTTTAGAAAAAAATATACAAGCAAAAAAATATAAAAATATAATTAAGGACATAAACTTCATTAGCAGCTCAATGAAATATATTTTAGAATTTTCTTACGCAGCTAAAACTGGCTCTGAATGATTTTCATATCTTCATATATATCTTGATTAATTGTTACATAATCAAGACCTTTTACTGAAGGTGATTTATTAAAAAAACATTTAATGAATTTTCGAAATGTGGTAAATATGAAATTCATGCAAAATTTTCAGATTTATATCCGCTGCATGGATAAACAAAAATTCGGATTGGTTATTGAAAAGTTTAGATAAATATAAATTTGGACAGTTAAAATTTGCCAGCACACTGTGGTTAACCTATAATTGGACTCAAAATCAATGTAAATAAAACGAAAGCATTTTCGTTTATAGAAGATGCTGATTAAATACCTATTTTTATCAATTTATTGCCGGTTGAGGATGTGCTGGATTTTGGATCCACTCTAATCCCAAATGGCCATGCAAAGGATGAAATAGTAATCCGGACAGCGATAGCTAGAATTGTTTTCCGGTTGATGAAACCTTTATGGAACCGTCGCGAAATCACCATAAAGATGAAAATTCGCATCCATATAAACTGTTCGTTCGATCTTGCTACATGGCTGCGAAACATGGCCAATGAGAGTGGAAGATATTAAGAAACTATTAGCCTTTGACCACTCATGTCTAAAGTTTTTACGGATCCACCGAGCATATAAAATCGCACATGATTGTATCCACCTTTGCTTAAATACCACCTGTATTAATAATGTCATCGCGTCGCCTTCGCTGGTTAGGGCACGTTTTCCATCGTCCATCACAGGAATTAACACATATTTCGTTATTTGTTATATCCTGTGATGGTTGGCGTCAAAAGCGAGGAGGACCAGTCAAGACCTTGACTGGTAAGTCAGGAAAGATTTTGAGCGTATAGGAGGAACAGCGATATATGGATTTAGACGATAGAAAAATCGAACCAAGCAGCTTGGAGATGTCTTACTTTTGTAACGAGTGGAGCCAGCTTAACCAGCAATGGTGAGAGCTGTTAGAAGAAGTAGGTTGACCTATGATGATTTATCAAAGAAATGGATGATAATGGTATTTGATAAAATTATAAATAAACATTACAACTGCAATGAATTTTATATGATCACTCCACTTAACCACCGCATATTCAAGGCTTTTCTGGAGAAAATTTGATGCATATTACATTATATGATGACCGATCATATATTAATTTGAAATTCTAAATATAGGCAAAGCGCTTCACATTTTTTTGCTTAAAGGCTAAAGGTTTATATAAGTGAAAAAATCAACCACTATTTCTGTTCATTTAAAGGCCCAAAATGGTTATATGATTTGGTGCTTTTTTTCGACATTTCTATTCATTTCAAACTGCAGAGAGGAAATTTTAAAAAAAGTCATAAATTTCACGACTGATCTGATATATAATTTATGTGAATTATGAACGAATTTAATGCTGTTCAAGTCTACAAAATGATATTTTATGTCATTTTCCAAATTGCAGGCAGTTTTTGAAAAAAATATGAGCAATATGAGCAATGCTCGTCACTTAAGTCACTTATATTGAGAAATTAAAATTATTATAGAAAAATTAAAATTTATAGAAAAATTTTCAGATTTTGAAGCTGAGGAACTGTTTTTTAATTCTTGCAAATCATTTTGATATTCGGTACAAAATAGTTGAACCCACATCACAGCTGATTGATCTGCCAAGAACCAAATACATAACTCGAGGAAAAAATTTCATTTTTATAAGAGCCTTTATGAAGAATCTTTTTTGAAAAATTTGAAAGAAATCACAGCTAATCACTAACCTATTCATATTTATTTGGAAACTTCCACACTTTCATTGTGATGAAATTGAAATGAAAAGATGAAACTGATTATAGAAATCATTTACCAAATGAGAATATAGGCGCAAATGAGTGGTTAATGAGTATATATTTGATTGCAAGTGAAAGTAGGTTCTTACCCTATCTTTACCCTATTCCTCTGGTAATTGTGCTTTAAATTAATATAGAGGAATGGCATAATGCCACCTTATTGGTTTTTGTTATATTTTTTAAACAATAAATCATCCAACTGTTAACGTTTTATGCAACTAATTGCAAATAAAACAGCTAAAAAAGTGAAAAATATTTTATTTTGCTTAAGTTTATTTTTTTATTGCGGCCATTCGACTGAAAACAAAATTAAATCTGGCTTTTTACATAAAATGTCGTGCATCACTTGCTTAACGCATTAAATCTGATAAAAAAAAACCTCTTCACGGATTCGCGAATTTTTATGATCTAAATAGTTGCATAGAAAAGCAATAACACTTTTCGTTGACACAATATGCATTAGTTCCAAACAGATGATCATTATTTGTTGCTTTATTACTGCTTTCTGATTACCGAAATGCTTTGATACGAGCGACAATATTTGCTGAAATAAGTTATTATAAATTATTATAAATTATAAGTTACTATAATTATAAAAATATATTTCTAAGAAAACCTTAGTGATTTATGAATATATATATATATATATATATGATTCGCAACGCTTTTACAAGAAAATGACTTTTTTTTGAATGATTTTTAGTAATAATACGAAGCATTTAATGAGTCTGATAAGTGATTATGAGACCAAACTATTATGCCTAAGCCAAAAAAACTTCACTGGTAACGATCTAATTCAAATATGGTTATTTATTTAATATATGAATACCAATTTGACAAAATTGAGCACTTAATATCAAATTACCACAATCGTCTTTAATTTAAGACTCTTGAATGAATGGTGTCTATAGAAACACACAATTTATGCATGGTCGCAAATTTTTTAACCTGATAATGGACAGCAATATGATCGTTAAGTTTTTCAATAGTTAATCTGATAAGATTAAGACAGAGAATAACGACTTTGAAGTTCAAATCGTCTAAAACGTTCCCAAGCAGAACGAAGTATGAATGTAAATGAGGAATAAATTTGCGTACTTCACGAGAAGTTATTTGCTCTATGATTTTCTTCACCTGGAAAAATTTTCAGCTAAGAAGAAAAAACGTTATAAATAGACAAGATGTACCAGAAAATAAATTCATTTCCAATTTTCAATATTATATAAAATGGATCAATTAATTTCAATTTTTTTTATTAATTTTCTAGTAAAATAGCTTTGTAAGCCTATATAAGAGTGATCACATTTGCAACTAAATATATGCAGGATAATCTGCAAGCCTATGTGCCTCAGGTTTTTGCCCTAGTATTCAGTGGAGTAAGCCGAATTAGAAATGGTGAAGAATGTTCATTGAAGAAATACACTTCAGTGTTTGTGAATGTTGACATCTACAACATCTCTGTTTAAGGGTAAAGCTTAATATTTGATTGAAAACCTTTTTGCTTTTTCTTTTTAATAAATTGTATTCAACAATCTCTTAGTAAATTTTCTTAAATGCACTACAGTGGTGGGCGGAATAAAAAGGATTTACAATATATATTATATTTGCAGTAATAGTAAGTCAATGGAAAAAATCAACTTTTTGATCAAATTTGGCTTTATATACTAAATCGAAGCGGATTAATTTTTGAAAGTATTGTTAAAGTAAAGTTTTTTTTTGCAATATATTAACCGCAAAATTTTTGAAATCTATTGCTAAAAACAATAAAATTTTGATTTTGCCTGTTCCAAACCGATTATCCTTGACTCAGGCTTTGTTTCATCATTCAACATGATATTAATATATGATGGTATTATACCAAAGCGCTTTTTCATCTCCATCAATCCCGACAAATCCTTTTTTAAATTGGCGCTCACTGAAGCAATCAAAATTTTAAAATAAAAAAAAAGTGAGCAAATACAAAATAGTACGTAATGATTATAACATTGATAATGTTTGAAGTGATAAGGAATTAGAAATCGTGTAAATACCAATAATTTTATATATAAATTTAAAAAATCTTTCCTTAGGGATGAACTGTCAAAACATATAATAAATTTTAAAAAATCATCATGAAGAAATATAGTATTGTTAATTACAAGAATTATAACTATAATAAATTATAATATGAAGAATAATTAATATGAAGAATAAGAATAATTTGAAGTCATAAATGAAAAAAACTGCACGTCAAGTGGTGTTGCTTGACTAAAGAGCCACAATAGGTCCTATCTCTGCTTTTTGGCAAGAGTGAATCTGGCCTAAAAAATGAAATGCGCGATGCTGTAAGCAACTTCTATCGCCAGGATAAGCCTGACGAAAAGGACTCACTCCAATGGTTAACGCAATGGGCCAAGAAACATCTGGTGAATTCTGTAGAAGAAAAAAAAAGATTAAATTTCTTACATTTTGACTGTGGCGAAGGTGTTCGACAATTATGAATCAAATGTAAAAATTGTTCACAAATGTCTTGTTGTGAATTGGGCAAGTTGGTAATGATTTCTAAGAATTTGTTCGAAGGTAAATATGCTACAAAAATGATTTGAAATGATTGTGAACGTATGGTTAGTTTCTTGATAGTTCATAAAATTTAAAATTTCTGGAAAATTAAAATATATCCAGATCCTTCATTTTCTATGGAGTTCAATGGAGTTTTTGAATCTTTCTTTGTTAGCGATTAAATGACTCTATGGTGAAAGGATCAGGTCTCTTTGACGTGCATAATACTTCTAGCATGGTGATACATGCGATGAATATACACATTCAGGGCATAACAATAATAATGAAGTATTTCCAAGGGTTGAGCGTAAGCTATGTTCGCGAAGTGGGATAATTACTCAAAATCCATTAAGGGAGACAAGAATCTATCCGTTAAAATTTTGTAAGCGCGGCGAGGTGCTGGCTATAGGTACTTGGAACATCAAAACACTTGCAAGCGATTACTATCCACACCTTTTCTATATATCGCGTGGCTTGTTCGCAAGAGGTGAGGTCCGTCTTCTTCATATCGACTCTTGAGTAATTATTAAATCGGGAAAGATATTGGCTATATCACTGTGGTATCTCGGGTCGAAATGGCGTAGCAATCGTCATGCCTGAAAAGGCTCGACCCGCTCTAATTGAGCAGAAGCCGGTAAACACCGTATAGTGCTTTTCAAAGGAAAATTCTGCAATATCAGTGTATATACTCCAACTTTATGCGCGAATGACCGATAAAGGTAACTTTTATGCGAGGCTTCAGCTATTAATAATATCTCTACGGAGAGGTGGTATGGTCACAACACAGGGAGACTGAAACGCACGCGTAGGTCATGGTGTCGTTATGATGAATTCGCTAATTGGCAAATATGGATCGGGATCTAATGTGCCAATAGAGAACGCCTTCATCATTTTGCCCGAACACCATGAGCTCTTTGTTATTAATACATGCTTCCCGCATCGAAAAGGACATCTAGTCATGTGGAACTTTGCGGATCCAATCAAATTGACTATATATTAGTCAGTCACCGCTAGAAGAGTTCTGTACTTTATAGTTGTTCCTATCGGGGCGCTAAAAGTGGTACCCGTCATGGATCAGACCATGTTCTGGTTCTAGCCAAAATTTGCATAATTCGATGTTACTGACAAGTCGTAAGAAACAACGTATCCCAAGATCTTTTAACTACCTCAGATTAAAAGATTCGGAGACAAAGAGCATTTCGAACCGAATTATTGAAGCATCTTAGCGGAATGAACATCAGTGATATCTCTGGAACTGCGGATGATTATTGATCCCAACTAAAGGTATGTATCCGAAAGTTAGCCACTTCCAAGGTTAGCCAATCAAAGCCTTGGTTGATATAGTCATGAGAGATTTTGAACGTATAGAGAAACTAGCTATATATGGATTTAGATGGTGGAAAAGGAACGGCTTCTACTATTATCAACGATGGCGTCGGACCGAGCTTGAGGACCGTACCAGCTGAATTGGCTTAACCAATAATGATGAGAGCTGTTAGAAGAAGAAGAATTTTTTATTCAAACATTCTTGATAACATTCGACTTAAAAAAAGGAACAAAAATTGAATAAGTCATTATGGATAATAGATGGCTGATAATCTTCCATCTTTCTTGAAGGAATCGTACAATTCTTCCGTTCTCGAATGGAAGGATAGGAAGAACTCGGGTCGGATAAGTTAATGCAGTAAATTAACTGTACATTAATGAAAATAACAAAAAAAATCTTTTTTAACCATTAATTTTCCCAATAATGACTGCAGTTTTTTCTTGAAGGTTTACATCGGCACCCAGCATAAATTGCGTCAAACCGTCAACAAGAGTTGTCCAGTTATTTGTTGCGCATTCAGGAATAAATAGATTTGATAATTCGTTTAATACTTCATTTTTCACTTTTAAATCAACATCTCGATCTAATAAGCAATCCACAAGAATTTTCTGCAATATTCAGGAAAGAAAGAATAAATAAAAATTAAGAATAAATTAATATCACTTCTTTTTCTGGTTTAAAGATAGATGGTATCGCACTTAAATAAATTTTTTCCCGGTATGAAAACCTGTAATAAATTAACAGCATTTGGTTGCAGCTTTAAATATGTGGTGACCATCTGGTTGGTGATACGTCGAACCGTTATTTTCGAGCTACCGAGTTTTGTTACTATACGTGGCAATAAATATGATACACACCACTCGACATTCTAAAATATCGGTAATAAAATAAGATCAGGAGAATTTCTAGCTTAAAACCTTATTGATGAACTAACTGAAAAAATTTTCACTTGGTTTCTCATTTTTTCATTAAAGATTTTCTTAAATTTTTGCTACTTGTTTTCATTAAATTTTCTTCAGGTGCAAGAAGCCAAAAATTAAGTAAATAAAAAGTTCTAACATTGCCAAAAGTTGGCAACGCATCCAAAATAAATTTGATACATTGATGTTGAACTTCCCATCGATCATCTATAAGTAAACGATCCAATTGCTTGAACAAGTCACCCTTTTTTGAAAATTTTGGAAACCACTCCGGATCGCGCTTAATTAATGCCGATAAACGATTCAATGTCTGTAAACGGTAAAAATAAATTCTAAATCCGACTTACGCAGTACATTTTCTATAAAGGATTACTTTTTGAGAATGAGAATTTCTTTTACCATTCTCAAAATCATATTCTTAGCTTAATAAGGCATGAGATAGAATGGCTCAGTGGATTGTTGCTCGATTTGGAATGCCGATGCTGAGGTTCGATTCCCCGCAGGAAACTTGTATAAAATCCGGGTGATGCTGGCGACTCACCTGTATTTCTATCGCCAAAGGACTCCCTAGCATATTGCCCAATGTGGCAAGCCAGTGGAGCGAATTTAACCAGTAATGGTGAGGACTCTCTCATTATTACTTTATTAAGCACAAGGCATACACGTCGGACACCTATCCTCTAAGGTACTTTCGGAACTATTGTTCTTAACCATTCCTGACCAATCACCATAAAATAGCAGAATAAGAAAATGTTGCAGCAAATCGTATTCAGTATTGTTAGCAGCACAACAAATCACTCTTCCTCTTATGAGCCATAAAACAGATCGATTCGAAATAAGCACAGAAATAAAATGAATAATTGCTACTCAATTACGAAATCTTGGCTTGAGGCCTTCGAATTAAGCTATCTGGTTTTTCAAATAGAATGAACAAAGTGTGACGGGGATAACAAAATTTTAAAAGTTTACATTTTACTCTGTTTATAAAAAGATCAATTATATCAATTATACGGGCTAACAAAAATTAGATAAAAGGAGCTCGGTATCTAACTATTATAGCAAATTAAAGTTTAATGGTTAATGGTTAACCAGTAATGGTTAAACTTATTTCAAGAATGTGAAGGATTCACCTTGAAAGAAGCAATAGAATATAAGGTTTATTTAAGAGTAAAATTTATTGCTCCATTCATGCGCAAGGTCAAAAACAATGCCGCAATTGATTGCGTTCTAAGTTGCAGTGAGTTGCTTTTAATAATCTTTTTCCATTGTAGTTAAGTTCAAGACAAAAGGTAAGGATGAAAATTATTTATCGCTGTTTTATCAGGCTTAATTATCAGAATGATATTTATAAATTTCTCTCTGTTAGCCCTTATTTTCCTCAATAAAATTTTTGCCATATGGTTTAAATGTGGTTTATAACATATCCAAGAAAATCGCATGAACTTTTATGGTTATTTCATAATTTGACTTAAAGATTAAATTAAATTAAAAAACCAGAAATCAAGGGATAAATTTCTCCGTTATTTTTTCTGAGTTATTTCATTTAATATAAAAATAGACCTGTAAGCGCACATCAAATTCGTTACACCGTAACAACTCAATAATATCATCATCGTGAGGAAATAATGATGGAGTTGATGTGTGGTCGACAACTATCGGAGCCAGCATTCTTTTTTGATTACGTTTCAAATATTCCATTTTTAAAATGAATCAGTTGAGTAGTTTATACTATCAACGTGGAAATTGTTTGAATCGAAATTCAAAATATGGCAATTAAGAGAAATATGATTGGATTTTGTCAGTAAATATGAATATAATGGATGATGTAGGATAAAGCAACAGCAATGCGACCAATATTATATGTAAATCCTGGCATCGATCCTAGACATATATGCAGCCTTTTTATCAAGCAAATTCACAACGTTTTGTTGCAAAAATGATGTAAATCACAATTATTATTGACGATTGGATGTTGTCTTGGCAACGAAATCGCATTGAAAATATTGAAATTCTCTCACTTTAGACGAACAAAATAGTCAATCTTAATCAGAGGTTAAATGCAGTGCGTCGAATTGTATTCCAAATTAACTATGTATATACGATTTAATCGAAAATTTCCTTTTCAAACGCCTTTCTCGAAATATAAAAATATCGTGCATTCACTCAAAATCTTTATATTCCTTAAAATAACATATGTATTAGGGTTAGGATGGTTGAATAATATGTTACTTCTACTAAAATCATTATAGGTTCAATTTCTGACGAGAATAAACTTACCCATTAAAAATATAATCTATATAACGCTGGATACTCATCTATTTTTTTACCCCTACTGACCTTTTGGCCGAGAGGTCTGTGCCAGTGAATCTGGCCAAGCGGGAAATGGTGAATGCTATTAGATTAAGAATGAGAAGAACTTGTAAAGAACTACAGTGGCTAAGTTACGATCTAAAGAGTTTATGTCAATTTTATGTCAATTTTTACGATTAATCAAGCAGAGCATGACGTTCTGTGTTGGAATTAATGGCTTGGTCGAAGCAGGAAGAAATATGAGCGAGTAAAACAAAATAATAGAAAAGAAAAAAAACCAATTCTAATGTTTCAACTGAGACTGTAATTTTTTTATTTTAAGGTCATTTCATTACTAAGAAATTCTTAAACGTCGTTAATGAAAGAATTTTGTGAACAGCTCTGCTAAATTTTACTAATCCATTTCTTTCCTTTTGCAACTGTTCATCCTTTTATTTTTACTTTCTGGCGGATATCTGCTGTTATTTTAAAATTCTTAACAGAATTGTCATCAAAATTAAAATCCAGGCTTTGCCAGCACTTTTGCATGAAATCAGCTAAACTAAAATTAGCAAGCGTCTTTCTCCTTCTTCTAGTAGCTCGCACTATTGCTCGTTTGGCTCATTCTACTAGCAACGAGGTCTCCAAAGTTCCTGACTCGATATGAATCCTGAAATTAGCTGAAACCACTTCCTTTCCTATCGCTTATGCTCATATGTGCATCGTCATTGCCTATATCTGGCCTACAGATTCAAAATCTCTACTAGCCGTATAGTTCCAGGTCTTGATTGGCCCTCCACGCTTTTGACAACATCTGTTAAAGGACTTAATAAATAGCGAGAAAGTACGTAAATTCCTACAATGGAAGACGAAGAACATGAAGAACATGATCAAACGATGCTTTGGTATTCTTAGTGCATATGGTATTCGATGAAGATAGATGGAGTGATAGATACATGAGACTTTGTCCACTTGGTGTGTAGGATGTTCTTACTGACCAAGTTTCGTATCCATATAGCAAGAATTATATATTACCTGATACGGCTTTCAGGCTAATTTCGCTGCGATTCTAGAGAGATTTCGCCAGAAAAAATACACCTCTTGCTCCAGTTATCCAGATTGGAATTTCATCTATTGCATGGCCAGTGAATATGAGAGGGGACCCGAGATATCTAAAATTCCACACTTTTTCGACCACAGATGAATTTAGTTGAATTGCAATCTTATCAAAGTTTCGTATATAAAACGAATAGTTTCGTCTCATTTATTTGAGTGCCAATTTTCGCTGGTGCTGCCAATATCCGATATAGCGTCTGCTGCAATTTCTCGTAAATTAAAATGACAGCACCATCGGCTATCCAATATCCTTGTTATTATGCTCTGGACTGATTTTGTACACCTCTTGAGTGCCTGCAAACGATGTCCGTGACCTAATATATTCCATAATTGAAAACTGTAATAGTAGCGAGAATGCAACGTTGACGCACACCGTTAAGTATTTCAAAATGTTGCTTCTGTTCCCTACATTTGCGCTGACGTATGCTGATAAAATGCTTTGATAAGACTTATTAACTTCCCTGGAACACCATCGTTTTGCATGAATTACCAGAGTGCAGCGTTGTTGATCGAATCAAACGAAGTTGATGAAACGGTAAGTTGTCGATGTTTGAAATGATATTCTAATATTCTTCTCGGCGTGAAAATTTGGTCAGCCACGACCTGGGTTAAATCGTGGCTAGTTAGGACTGTTGTCACCACTTCCGTGAGTCTATTCAGCTAAATAGAAAAACTTGCTAGCAAGCTAATTCCTCGATAATTGAGTCATATGGGACTTTCTCTCTTCGCTGTGAACAGCACTGGACATTTGAAGGTTTCAGCTCCATCTTACCATCTTTTCTGGGTTTTATTGGAGTTTTATTTAAGCTTACGAATTATAGAGGTTTCAAATTGCGAATTGTGAATTATCTCGTGCATAGTTGGTAATTTGCATTTGCAGTCGTACGGCTCTAAATGAGTTACATTTACGTTCGGAATACTGGATGGCCTGTAGTTAGATTCAAAGAAACGTGTGAGTTTAATGGGATTTCTATCATTTCGGATTTCTTCACTAGCTATTTCTCGAACCAAGGTTGCCTTGTGAAATATGTGGAAGTTTTTGGTATTCGCTTGCTCTAACTGCTCCATATTCAAAACTACGTCGTTCCAGTATCGATTTTCGTCCTATTGCACCACAAGCATTATGAACCTACAGAACTGCCGATAGTTAGAATCTTTTGACAAGTACCCTGATGGCGTTTTCGAAAAGCTGGGCTATTCCTGAGACAGGATGTGGTATATATTAGAACAGATTTAGATGGCTCATAGGCTTCAAGACTTCAACTATGACCAGTATTCCTCGACAGTTCCAGAGGTGTGAATGTGATGCAAGTAGTTGAGTTGATGAAACTGTTGCTTCCTTTTTTTTCTAACCGAGTATTAGACCAACTTTCTTAATTGTGAACCAAGTTCGTCCCTGAATGCTATTATCCATATTTTCAGGTGAGTCGCATATTTATATTTGCAAGTGTATGGAAAAAATTCAGCGATCTCAACAGAGTATTGATAAAATGGCCGGAAACTTAAGTCAACTTGACTTAAATCATAATGCACTACATATTATTTGCACACTTAGCAGTAAAATATCCTTAGTTGGACAGTATTGTTGAACTGATCGAAAAGTACTTGACATACTTCTTATCTTTGAGTGACTTAAAAACAGTTTTTGAAACGATTAATATTAACCTCTTAAAGTTATAAAGGAAATAGGAACTTGATAGAAAGCGATAGAAAGAAAGATAGACAAAATGTACCACTTCATCAAAATTTTTTGATATATTATGAAAATATATTTTAGTAAAAAATCCTTTTCTATCCTTTTCTCATTTCATGTTCGTGGTATAAGTCATCCTCAATCTCGAGTCCTCTACCAGCTTGAGAACTTGAGGGTTCTGGGTTCTGTGTTAATAGTTCCTTCGGAGAGCAATTTTTGATGTTGTTCCTAGAATCTATTGGGGCAATTTTACCTATTTGGGAAAAGGTCGCAGCCCCTAATGCTAATATCACAACTGGAACCACATTGATCTTTACTTCCGGCATCTTCTCTGGTTCTTCTTTCAGCCCTTGGTACCTCTCTAGTTCCTCATATTCCTTCTTCCTGGTTTCACTTGGTATTGTTGTATTTATCGCTAGTGCTGATTCCTGATTCTTTTCTATTACCATGATATCTGGCTAATTGGTCAGTGTCATCAACGGTTCAAGAAGCTTTTTTAAATATCTTGAATATACTTTTTTTCAAATAATCAGGCAAAAGGTGAAGCTGCAGCTAGAGGTATCTTTTTTATCTAGTGAAGCCTATTTGGAACAACGTGAAATAATTTTCAGAAGAAAAGTTCGCATCCATCTGGATATAATACAACCTTACTATAGAACTGCAAATGAGAGTGTAAGATATCAATATATTCTATATCTTTCACCATTTTTGCCTAAGGCACAAATTCACCCGCCAAGTGGACAGAATATCACACAATCTCCTTCAATTTTCCTTGAACATTATCTGCAAGAACATCGTTATAAAGCGATACTGGTTAGGCTAGCACAAATCTTTCAAAAACGAGGAGGGACTATTCTAACTGGACTGAAGTTGTCAGAGCAGATTTTAAACACGCGGCTTCATGATATGCGTACTAAGATCGTGAAAACTGGCTTTCAGGAATGACATTGGATTGGAAAGCTTGGAAGCGTTACTCTATTCTACAGTCTATTACATTGAAGGGAACCAAATCAGCAATGATACGAGTTATGAGTTACTAGAAGAAGGAGATATATATACATAAACAAAATTTAGCGATTTTTCCTAAAATCACCACTTCATCATGACCACATGTTTCTTAGCTATGTTTCGTAAATACAATCTGAAAAAAATATGTTCTATTTTGTTTGATTCAATTAACATTCATTAAGTCCTATTTTTGGCAATTTTTTGATGATTTGGTTCGATCAGTATTCATCAAAATACTAGTATTTTTGCATATAAATGTTTGCTATAAAGTCATTTAATAATTACAAAGTCATTTGTTTATCCAACGAGGATATCAAAAAATGAGGTAAGTTATTAAATTACGAGAATATTGTTGCTATATATAAACTTGGTTTTGATTAAATTACTCCATTTAGAATTTTTTATTAACTAAATTCTCTGTTCTATGGAAGTGTTTTGTACTCAACTGTTAAGCTCAAACGGTACGGAAGGCACAAAAACGGTGATCGTTTCATCATTATGTTCTCAAAAGAACAACTCTTTCCTTGTGCCTTTTTTAATTTTCCATTTCCTTGAAATCTGTGACAAAGGAAAAATATCGACGGAATGATTATTCCCGCATAAGACCACAAGGACGATTAGCTTTTAGTAAGCGATTAGCTTTCACCATTTTCCCCTAGCTAGTTCCACTAGTTCCTTTTTGCTCTTAACTGTGGAAGATACAAATCGACGCAACCATATTATTCGACCAACCTTGGCTTGACAACAGGGAAAAAGTGATTTTAGAAAATTGATTTTTACCTAAAATTTTATTTCATATGATCTGATGCTATTTTACATTGGCTTGTTTTGGATATTAGTGTGTAATAAGGATAATATCATGTTGTATATAATATTTAAGGTATTTAAACTATTTAAAACTGATCTGACATTTTTATAATGGTATGTGAATGGTATCTTAGCAGGGAAATACTTATTCAGCTATTGTCAGAACTTAATTCAATCTTAAATTTTCCATCTCTAGAAAGCTGTATTCGGCATTTATAAGGTTAAAGGAAAAGAAATATTTAAATTTTATCGCAGAATCAATGATTTTGAACAGTCATTTTAAGACACATAAATAAGGTAGTCAGTTCTATGCGCTGGAAAACATTAATGTTACAGTTACTGTGGTAGCACACCCATCGACCGATTTCCTCTCTATGTCGATGGAATTGCTTAACTGTTATTTGACATATTGATAGGCATCTTGTTGAAATTTCATTGGATCTTTCACAATATTTCAGCTAAAAATATATCAGTCAATTTTCAGCTCAACTTTCTTTCTTTCCCATTTTTTCAACTCTTTCAGTGAATTACAGAAACTTTTAATGGGTATAATTTTGCTCCGACTGATCATAGTTTCGATTCATGCTGCTTGATCAACCTGCTACTAAAAGTTAAAAGTGAGATGCTGATATGAATATTATTCTTCCGTACATCTTTGAACAATTCATTTATGAATTTGACTCCATTCCAGGAATTAAGTTTCTTTTCACCTTATAGAGACTAATTCATAATATCTTTCTATGAATGATATTTTTCAGCTTCGCTGATTTAAAAGAAATTAATTCGTTGGCCAAGTGAAACTTATTATCGTAAGATCTACACTTTAATATAGTCAGTATGCAATAATATACAAAGAAATAAATAAAACAATGCCTTAAGCAATTGCTTGAAAATTTTTGTCTTTTATACAACAAACGGCCGGCAGTTGTATGCGACAATTTCGAAAGTTCCAGCAAAGCGTATTGTTGTTGAAATCGTCTGCTAGTTGTTACAGACAGAACGTCGTTCTTTAGAGCTTGTCTATGCCGCTAAAAAAACTTGTGAAGAGGTAGAATAAATTTGTAAATTTAATAGCCATAATATAAGTTGATATTTGCTCTTCTGAAACGATGCAAAAACTGCAGTCAATGCTATGAGAAAATTATGAGACTGGACATTAACATTAGATTTGAAAATATATACCATTTCACGCACTAAAAAAAAGATTCATTGAAAGACACATGAAAAATTTTTGAGTAATGCATAAACAAATTAGAAAGCTATAAAGCTACAGCCAATAAAGGCCTTTTGAATGCTGATTTGAAATTGTCAAACAAATAAACTTTGTTCATCCAAAAATATAAAAGTGGATTCCACACTATAGAAGTCATCGCCACCGCATGAACGTTCAACAGCTTAAAATACATCTGTGCATCTAAGAAGGTTCCTGAAATTTCTCATCTTAAGTTCACTTTTTGAATATAGCCAATCTTTTTCATCAGTATGGGGGCGGCAATTTCTCTACAAGAGTAAATATTATTCCTCGCTCACTCTTATACAGAAATTAAAATAACCGTTAAATATGGTCCAAAAATGAAAAATAGCGACAAGTCGATTAGTTGAATTGGCAAGGCACTTAATTGCTTGTTGGACTTTCTTATCATATAATTACTCAGAATCATTTTATTTTATTTTAACATCTTATCTCTTCATTAAGTCTACAATATTTTTCAACAAGGCAGGCTTGAATTTAAGTTCAGAGGTAATCCATTTATTTTCTTTAGCACTTGGTACTTAAATTTTTTGAATGAAAGTGCATTAAATACCCTCGAAATTTTGGTATCTAATATAATTATGCCGATCTGCTGATTAATAATTTCATACCTATGCCAAAATCGCGAAAAATGTTCGCAATAGTTAGTGGAAACCACGATGCCATAAATACTACAACCATTAATATCAACGTATACATTACACGCTTTTTCCTAATCGCTGTTTGAATCTGTTGTGATTTCGTTAACAACGAACCTTCAGCAACTATCCAATCAGTTCGAACCTGTATTAGCATAGATTTCAAAAATGAATTCGAAATTTGATGCTTGCTAAGTTTTTAAATTCTTGCTAATAATTGTAAATTTTATCTTTTAAATCATCATTATAGGTTTTCTACAATATGCTATTTCTACTTCTAAATAAATGCCTTATTAATTGTTACTTCATCAGAAGCTAAATACCAAATACTTACGAAAGACGATGAAGAAATATCATAAACTTTGTGGTGAAGATTGGCAATTGGTCATATTTATAGCCTTATAAAAATTTGGGAAATAAAGGGTTTCTCGAAGTGTTTTAAGACTGAAAAATGGGTCCATTTGACAAAACTTCTTTCTTTCAAAAGCTCATTTTTCGTTTTTGGCCTAATTACATTTAAGATCAAGAGATCCCTTCGCTCGAGAGAGTTATGAATACAGATAGATCGGTAATGTCATCTATATTCCACTTTCAAAGAATTTACCCCCATCACAAGAAGTAAAAATCAGCTGCATGTCTTTACCTTAGTCGAAACAACATAACATTCGATCATCTTGTTCCTAAATGTTATGAAAAGGATTTGTAAATATAATCTGCTAACATGGCATAAAATTCATAAATAATTAATGCCTAGCAACACATAAAAGTCAAAAGATAAGCATGTCAAATGAACTGTTTAAGGAAAATTAAGAGCATTTCATATCATGAATCTCATAAAGACCAAATTATAGTAGTGTTTGACCTATCTTAAAGCCAAAGCATAGATTGCGCAAGGCATTTATAAGATTAAAATACAATTATTTAATTACGTATCTTTAATTAAATAGACGCGACGCATCAGCAAATCTTTTTATGGCACAAAAAAATCTAATTCTTCACGTCGAATCGAAGCTTAAAACATAAAATTTTTCAATAATTAAAACTGATTTAAGTCAGCAAATTTTAAAAATGTGCGACAATGTGCACTGATGTGTCTTCGGCGATACTTTTTGAATAATTTTCCAATAACAGAAGGCCATAATTGAAGCAGGAACAATATATTGGCAGCCAAGGAGCATTGTGCCATAAAAAAGTTTTATATGAGTATTAACAGGCCAATTGTATTCGCCACAGAACTGAAAAGAGTTTTACTAGATTTTGCAGAAAAATAGGGTACTTTTAGACGAGGGATATTGTGCATTATATGAATATAGAACAAGATTACCTTCGTTATCAAATATTTCAATTGTCTAAGAAGAAGAATAAAAAAATTGCGCTCTAACCCAGATATAATGGATGACTCGATTGTATTAATTTTCGGCTTAATGATTAAATTTAGAGAAATATTTAAGTTTAACCAGTTAAATCTTTTTTTTATGAAGGCCAGCAAAAAAACTATAAATTAGTACACTCCCTTGAACGCTAAAATACCAAATCATTTAAATATATATATATATATATATAATTACATAATCTTGAAGAAAGCTTGAAAGAGACTGCATTCAAAGATTATCAACAAAGATTGATGCTAAATTATTTTGAATTTTAAACACTTACATATCCACATAAAGTAGTATTTTCTAAAACAAGAGGCTGCAAAGTTTGAGTAATAAATAGCGGGAAGGAAGCAGCGCCTGAAGTAATCCATGAAGTGACCACTAGTAATAAAGCTTGATTTATCGACCACGGTTCTTGAGTAGTTGTCACTATAGTCCTATACCGATCCACCGCAATGAAACACAAAGAGTAGCTAGATATGAGAACTAAAACCAGGTAAAATTTTTCAAAATTCATTTGAAATTTGGTTCGTATGATGATGAAAAATGCTCATATTTCCACTCAGTCTGACTGCTTTGAGTCGTCAATATTTCTTCTCCTAATGTTCGTTAATGTAAACTTTTTTTTATATGTGTATTCGTTTTAATTATTTTATATATAAGTTGCAATTATTCGTATTTTTTTTAAAACAATAATCAAATAGTGCGATCAAAACCATTTTTATATATGTCAGCAACAATAAACAAAGGATTCTAGGATGCAATGAATTATAAATAAAAAGAATTGAATACAAATGATATTGAATCACTTTGAATTTAATTTTTAATTTTTATATGCTTACATATACACAAAAATGTTAGTAAATGCAAAAGAAATTAAGCTTCTATTTATGAGCTCTATAGCCCTAACTGCTAAAAGTGTTTAAACCAAAAAAACTACTTAATTTCGGTTTTATTCTCTAAGAAGCAAAGAAATAATGAATAATCACCCAATGTTTTTTAAATCAAATTTAATAAAATTGTCGAAAAATTACAGATATTTCTTACTGATATACCTGATATTCCTTGACATAAGGGCACAAGTTTACACATTAATGAACCAAATAGCCAACGTTTAACGAAAGCCAATACTGGCGTGATTGGCAATGCAGTTATGCAAAGTAACTGAAAATTCCATTATTTTATATTTCAAACTTCATAACTTTATATCCTGAATTTCCTTAAGTCATTATCAAATTTCCAATTCAGTTTTTTTAAATCTATTTCCTCGAGGACCATCCGATTAATTGTTTTGGTTTATCACCTAAAATCCACATTGAAATCGATTTAAATTTAAATCGATTTTCCTTCTCATTTTTGCCGTATTACATAAACACATGATGGAGTATACTATATAAAATTTTTAGGCCGTGTGTAATTAAAGAAAGACATGTTATGCGCACTGACATCCAGTGAACCGAACAGAGCATTATCCACTTATTTATGCATATTTATATGTTCTGCTTCTTCTCGTAGTCGCATCATTAATCGATTTGGCTTGCTATATATATACCACACCAGATAAGATTCAAGGTGCAGAGCAGATTGTGCAAAAATGTTCCAGAAATAATGAAACATATAATGATGCGAAGATGTAAAATAAAAGTAGGAACAGCATATGCTGAAAAGCAAGTAATTGGTGACATTGCCAAGAAATCTGCCTTAAGCCCACCCTAGATGAAATAGGAGATTCCTCTGAAAATCATGGAGAATAATGTGAGGATGCTATAGGACTTCTCCATCTAGACAGACAATTCCTTTTAATTGAAGCACTTGGCTCTGTGACCTTAAACTAGAAAAGTGGCTTCAGCAGACTCCAACATCAGAAACTGTCCAGAAGAGTGCAATATTAAGAACAGCTAAAATATTGTGCAGAACCCAGGTCCCTGTTGGAGAAACTCGAGATTGAGAATGATTCTTGCCATCTTACTTATGGAAGATGGAAAATTCCTTAAAAGTTAAAAGTGGTTTGAATCACATAAATTCCTCGAATTCACGTATTCGAACATTGATACAATGAACCCAAAAAAAAATTTTTAATTGAGACGATGGTTGATTAGGAAAATTTTGGTCAACTTTAGTTAGCAAAAGAAAAGCTGATTAAGCGTTCATTTATTTCTGAAAGGCGATAACAAACTATTACTAATGGTACTAATAAGAGATGATAGACACCATCCCCGCCTCTTGCATAAAGCAAACTTGTCATTAGAAGTGAAAGCGGATAATGTTCGGGGTCCACCTCCATTTTTACCACTAAAGATGGCGAAAGGCTCTCATTCTAATGTTCACTTATAGCCAGCCAAATCAGAAATTTTGAACACTATTAGAAGAAAATCGAAAGGAGTTAAAGGAGAGAGTAAAAGGAGTTCCCGAAGATGCATCGATTACTACTATTTAACTTCACTTCATGCCACTTCACTTTTTGCGAATTCCAGATTTATGATTCTGATAATTTTATAATTTTAACCTTCGACAAGATTAAATATTTCGTTAAAAAATCTGGGTGATAATGATGATAATCTGTACTGCTACTCAAAAGCCGTGGACTCTTTAGTTTCTCATCTTACCAACAGCCAGTGAAACTAGATTAACCAAAAATCATGAGCATTAACGATTTATTTGCTTATAATAAAGTTAATTAATAAAATTTTTGATTGCCAGAGAAAGTATTGCCAAAGTATAATTAACAAATATGATTAAAAATGCTCGAAATTATTCAGAAAAATAAGAGCAGTCACAATTTGCAGTTATATTATTTAGTGTACGTAGTTTTAGTTTTCATCCCACTGTTAGCAGTTATAAAACGATAAGCAAAATCTGACGTCCCAGTCTTTATACGCAAGGTCGTGCGCCTCACTTTTTCATAAATAATGCCTATCTTACCACTTTTATTGAATTAACTTCGAAAAAAACTTGTACTTTTCAAATTTAAACTTTTCAAATTTAATCAATATTTCTTGTCGTAAGTGGAAAATCGCGAAGATTACTTGAAAAAAATTAAGTTAAAGATTTCTAGAATTTGATTATGATGATTTTGATATTTTTGACCTAGAAAGCTAATGTTTTTTTAAGGCTTATTTGATGCACAACGATAGGGAATTTTTGAATTTGTTAATTAAAAGTTGATATGCAGAAATATATGCCTAAATTTTTTGATTTCGTTTAAATTTGTTACTTTCTGAAAAAATTGTGCGAAATTTCCGGAGAAAAATGCGATAATTGATCTCCTAAAATATTTCATCTTTCTTTCCAGAATTAATATTCCTTCAGAAAAAAACAGATGAGTCACTGATTCCAAGGAAAAAATTTTTTCTAATTTATCGAAAAAATGACATATTTGAATAAAGTGCATTAGAAGTCAAAATGAATTAATATCACCGCACTCAATGTTCTAACATAATCATTTCAGACCAGTAATTACTATTAGAGTGATTAATATTAGTTAGTTAATATGGCATAAAGTACATTCGTCCAAGCTGGCGTAAAATTCAAAAGAATGTACATATTTTATGATAATCGCCAAGAACAGTTTAAGATCTCCAAGCTTTTTTGATTATCTATAGCTATGAGTTCAAAGAGAAATTTTTGTTTAAAATTTGCCTATCTAATCTGTACCCTATTAGTTTCAAATAATAAATGATTATAATGGTGATAGCAATAATATATGATAATAATACTAATGGTAATAAGAATGATAATCATGATATAACGATATTAACAATAATAAATTATCATGCACAAGACATTGTTATAATTTGTTATTATTATTATCATAATGGTATATCAGCGACTGCCAAAATGCTAAAATATTTTTGTTGCTGATAAGGAAATATTATTTATTGATGGCTCAAATACCCAATCTGCGGCTCAGTAAGCCAGTTTTTTTACTTGCTTTTTTCCCATTTTTTATGACTATACCATGCATTTTAGCCTGTTCAGCCAAGGGAAGCCAAAGATTGAATATCCCTCCAGAACCTTATAAAATTTTGTTCCCTTGCAAATTTTTTTTTTGTCAGTGCAACAACATCTGTAAATAATAGCAAGAGGGTTCTGGATGAAAGTCTAACCTGGATGAAAAAGCCGAAAAAGTGCGAATAACAGTGAATTCATGATGATTGGCCTTAGTTGAAAAATTGTGCCATTCCGCCAACCTCTTCTTATTTGATTTGACTTTACTATTTTTGTGATTAATAACCTAATTATTATGTATTAATTATTTTCTTGGTGTCTAATTTGGTCTAATTAAAATTTCAAAGTTTTAATCAAAATTTTTTCAAAATTCAATCTTTTAAAATTTTTTTTAACGAAGTCAATGATTATAAATATTATAGCTGAATGGAAAAAAAATAAGATAATGGGGCGATTTTAATACAAAAATTTTAAAAAATTAATTTCAATAATTTATGATAATTTTTTCCGAATTAGAATTCAAGTTGCAATAAATTTAACTATAGTGATGAATGAATTTTAATTAAATCAAAATTTATCATTTTCTTTATAAGTCGAATTATTCACATTCAAGCATAAATTCTTCGATAGTTCATATGTTTGTCTTTATGTGAATAATTTCTCATTATAAAATTAAGCAAGAGATTATATTCTCGAAACCAAGAAAAAAATTGGGTGAAAAAAGAAGAGTTCCAAGATTAAAGAAATAACTTACTTCCTATGCGATGGAAAATGAACTAATGCACTTACAATGATAACAATGCACTTTCACAGTGCATTTTATGTTTTTAGTGGCAAAGTATAGAAAAACTTTCCAGGAGTATTTGAAATTATATTTCGATTTAAATTTCCATTAAAGATGGCTGAAATCCTTTATAAATCTTTTCCTAGAAGATTCGGAAATTGAGAAATTAATGTAGATTAGCACCCAATATTCGTTTTGACTTTCTTTAATGGCCACCAAGATGAGATACTTTTGCCAGGAAATCACTTGGTGGTGGTGGGAATATGTGTGGGTCCAGAATTTTTTAGTGACAGGCTTGATCCTACCGATGAAACGATAATATAAGTAATACACCACACGATCATACCATCCCGATTATAAATTCATGTCTCATTCATTGCTACAGGCAGTAAAGAATTTAAAAAATTTGAAAACATTTTTCGTGTCAATATTCTAGAATTTTTTTCATTTGAAAAGTGCAGTTCGAACAATAATTCTTTTTTCAACTGCAAAAAACTTAAGGAGAGGATGTGCACTCCAAAATTTAGTTGACTACAAAGCAAAAATTTCATTTTTTTAAAAAATCCATTTTACTAGATTACAATGCACTATAAAAATTTGGTCTTGTTTGACCTTCATCATTTCCATCATCGCCGTATGGTTATCTTGAAACTCAATCACTTATTGTATGATAAAAAAACAAACCAAATCGGAAACAGCAAGGTTGATAAGAAATATATTTGGCACCGATATTCTTTTGCGTGCTATATGTCCAATTAATAAACCATTACCAATCAATCCAATCAAAAAGATCATAGCATATATTGTTGAATATGTTAACTGCAAAAAATGTTCTGCAAAAAAAGAATGAAGGCTGTTGGCAGTATTATAATGGTATGCTAATGCATGATAATTAATCCTCTGCTTCATTAGTGTCACTGATCAACATTAATCCAAAATTCTGCTAAAATATCTATATTGGCAATCTCTGCCTAATGAAAAAAAAAATCAAGTAATTTTCCTTAATGAGAAGAGGTGCTGCTCATTGATCTCTGATTAATCTTTGATTCGGATAAAGAATAGTGATGAAAAGTGCTGATAAATCGACAATTCTTAGCATTTAAAAACGACTCTTGAGTCGAAAATAAATTGCGCAGCCAAACGTTTAATTTAGTGGTACTCCGTGATTACTTATCTTTTTTGGATTTCAATGGATTTTGAACTTATTAATGTTAACTTATTAATGTATTACGGTGCGAGGTAATATGCCTCCTTTGGTGTATTTTATTTCATTTATTTTATAATATTTTAAGGAAAAAATTTATAATATTTTAAGGAAGAAAAAAGCTGTCGAAATGTGGATAAAGTTATAGAAATAAATCAATATTAATGTTTAATTCACTGCTATAAACAGTTCATAAATCAAAGAGGTTGATTTATGAACTGATCAGTCAGACAAGCTATTCCTTTATCACTTCTAGACAGATTTAAACAATGCTAAAAAGTTCCAACCGAGTGCACATAAAAAAAAGCAGATAAGGGAATAATCACAAAAAAAGAACCCCGAGGTCATCCGATTAGCTTAAGCCTGAAGTTAATTGAGCCAGTTTATTTGCATTGCCTAAGCCTGTAAACCGCAAGGGAATTATCGCATTTGCATTTGTTTTCTTTATTCTGGCGCAATAGTTATGACTACTTTCTCTGTAAAGATAATAGGTTTTTTTGGAGTGTCTGATAAAGAATTATCAATCTAACCTTATGATCAACTTAGCGTATCATTTGATTCATATGCACTAATAAGTATCGTTTGGCTTTTTTTCTAAGACCGCTCACTATTTTCGGGCTCACCCCACTAACTTGTCGGACCAGATTAATTAAGAATTAGGTGGCGATAAAGATGGATAAGTTGCCAGCATCGTACGGGTTTTTGGAAAACAAGATAAAATCTCAATCCCAACATCAGTGCTACAACTGAGAAATAAGAGCAACAACTGAGCCATTTTACTAGCTCTACCATTTAGTTCTTTTGCACAAATAGATTTTTTTTGAGGGTTTAACTGCGCGATATAGTCTTTACTGTGAAGTGAGCCTTATTATTTTAATAATTTATCATAATAATTTTTTAATAATTTAAAATTTTAATTTTTTAATTTTTTAAATCACTAATCTTTGCAGAAAACAAGGGATCTTCGCGATTCTTTATTGAAAGAATTAGCAATTTTCATCACAACATTTTCATCGCGGTTTATCATATTTGTGGCTAACGCTCGCCATTTCTGGTAAGGCTCAACTGATATCGAATACTTAGTGTAGAAGTACATATGGATCGCAAAAACCATCTATCATATTTATTAAATGCACTTTTTGCTCGAAACCTCTTTTAATAGCTAACGTATATATATATATATATATATATATATATATGGACTCAGCTGGACACTTTCTTCACTTAATCATACAATCATACGTTTTCAAAATTATTTATTTATTCTTGCAAATATAAAATCGTTAAAAAAAAATTAATTTTCAGCAAAAGGATTCAATTAACTCATTCATTCTGATATTTGTCGCTCAAAAAAATTATAAAGATTCCTTTTTATTCGCAAATAATATTAGGAAATTTTTTGCGAGCTAAGTTAATTCATTAATCAAATAAATTATCAATAAACCAAGTAATTATTACTTGAATTCAATATAAGTTGAAAGGAATAATTAATAAACGTACTCAGAAAATTTTAAAAGAGCTTTCAAAAAAGAAAAAAAGTTAGTTGAAAAATAAATTAAATGAAAAGATTGATGAAAATTTGAAAAATTAATATCATTAATAATATGATACACATATATATGATTATTATCCGAAAAGATTTGAGACGATCTTTTTGCTAATTAATCCTAATAAATTCACATTTTTATTTTATTTTCAGAAGTTTGCAATAAACATATATTGTTCCCATAAATCTATCGATTCATCTTTAATGTCCATCCGTCCGTATTTGCCAAATCCGAAAAAAAGGAAAAAAAGAGATACCAGAAAAATTTCTTGAAATGCGTGATAATCATTTTAAATATATCACCTAAGGTTTTCCTCTCTTCTAATCACAAAAAATTTAAATTCGCTAGCAAATATTAACACGCTTGTATGATTTTTTCAATCAATTACAACTATATTACCATATTTGACCTATAAGCAGTCTAAACAGAAGCAGAAAATCGAACATTGCATGTTTAGTCATTTTTGAAACTAGTTACAATTATGTAATGGTTAGGAATTACAATTAGGAATTCTTGTCCACTTAGAGTATAGGCTCAATTCTCGCAATGGAACCATCTTCCTAAAAAAAACAGTGGTTAAATTTCGAGGAAATATGTTCAATATAATATATTTGATACTTTTTTTCGATACTAATTTAATTTTGAGAAAAAAGTATATATAGATGAATTGACATGGTAATAATAATGCAGCAACTCATAGCCATATAAAAACATGCAATCAGTGTCTTAGTGGCAAGAAGGTTGCCACTGCATCACGTTCGAATTTCGAAGCACAGATTCTGAGAAATGAGTAAATCTTCTTTCAAAAATCCAGGTCATACTGGCAGCTCACCCGCACTTCTATTCCCAAGTGAACCATTCGCAAAATTTATGCGTTGTAATTCGAAAAAACAGCTGATTCTAACCAGCAAATGGTGAGCGTTCTTAGAACAAAATTAAACTTTTTTTTTGCCTTTTAAAAATGCTAAATTTAATATATTTTATATATCACTCACTTATAGTGAAATAAAATTAGGCAATGCAGTTGAATCCAATCATATTTTCTTTCATTTCGGTTTTTCCAATTCGGTTTTTTTAAAGAATAAAAACTTCTTTTGCTCATTTGAATAAATTATATCCAAAATTTCTTGGTGATTGGAAGTGTTGATTTCTTGGTAAAATCAACACTTTAGTGTATAAATTTCTTTATAAAAGGCCCTGAGGACATTTGACATGAATATCTCTATCTATCACTCTGTGTTTTAACTCTCTTAGAATAATAGTTCTTTAATATCAGTGGCTCACTGTTTTTCACTCCTTGTAAGCTATAAAAGCTATAATCGTCAATGTTTTATCTACTGAATAATTTCCTGGAGTATTATTGAGAAGCAAGTAGTTTTCAAAAAAATGATTGAATTCAAAATTTTTATATAACAGCATGTTTGTTTTTATCAAATTTATTTCCTCTTTCCTCTCATGGAAGTGATTTTTCAATTAAAAGCTTGGGTGTTTTATTTTATTTCCTTTCCACTTGAAGCAAATTTAATTGTTTTAATTGATCGTGATGAAAAAATTTTTTTATATGACTTAGCCATTCTATCAACAAGTTAATTTTTTTGATAGAGCTTCCGGCAGCCAAAACCACTCTAAATACGTATTGAACCAAATGAATTGAAAATTGGCCTGAATAATTAATTATTCGTAGTTCAAGCTTGTGAAAGAGATTTCATGTGATATTATCATGTGATATAAATAGTTATCTATTGAATGAAAAAAAAAGAACGAGTAGTAGAAAAGTGGTAAAAGTAATCATTCTAAGTAATATAAGTAAGAATCGTCCAATTGGTGTTAAATTCTTCAGGAAGCACCAAATCTAGTTCAGTTTATTAAGTCAAGAAAGGGCAAAACGAACCAGGCTATAACATATTTCTATTAAGTTTGACTTATATGAAATTTTGGACAAGTGTATTTTGAAGTGTATTCTTATTTTTATGTTTTAATGGCTTGTAGATAAACGCCCAACCATTACTCAAAAATAATTTCAAAGCGTTTACATAATTTTAGAAAAGATGATGGACAATATCAGAGTGAAGGGCTGAGTGAACTGACAATGAGAATCATTATGATGAACTCGTCAAAGAGTTTTTAATCAAGCAGAAATGATTTTTGAAACAATAAGGAAACGTTTAGTAAATAAACGATAAGTTTCCTTACCTGAACATCTAGCCTGAGAGTCCAATCACTGAACATGGACATAATATCATTAACATCAACACATGGTACGGTGTCCATCTTTAAAAATCGAACAAAACTAGTTTACTTATAAAAGAAATTAGGAAGCACCACCTATTTGCCTTTCCGGCACGCCTTTTTGCATTTTCTTCTCTCAGTAAGAATTAGAGGGATTACCTAGCGTGCATAGCTTATTTACTCCTCTTCAATAAAATATTTTGGCTATATCTGCACTATCAGATACATGGGCATTTCCAAGTTTGTTGATATAAATAATTTCTTTCCATTTAATATTTTGGATTTATTTTGTGGGTAGAAAACAGTACTATAATTATCAACTACTGGGAATCGGGAAATGTGTAGCGAATCGACCGATATTGAACATTCTCAAACATTTTATCAAGAAAAAAGACTACCTAAAAGTGATATGCCAATGAGAAGCCATAATTATATTTGGAATAAAAATTGGCTGCAAGATATAAACTGAAAATATTTTGCTGAGAAATGACTGCTTGAGCTTCAATGGTGCTTTTAATATTTCTTATTTTTGGTTTTAGTTGAATATAGTTTTTAGAATATAGTTTTTCATATTCGTTTTATTGAAAATGAGAAAAGATAATTTTATTGTAGATTAATTAACTTAAGATAACAAATAAGTGAAAATATCAAAAATATAAAGAAAGCGAACGAAAAAAACGAATATGCGATAAGTAGATACTGCAAATTAAGTATTTGCTTAATCGGTATCGTCATTTCATCCTGAAAAAAAAGCAAAATTAAAATGGTGCATCTTAATTTTTTGTCTAAGATACCTAGCTTAACATTCTTTTACTGTTATCCTAATATTCTTTCATTGCTTTTTCTTCCTTTTTTTAGATTGCACTTCCACTTTGCTTGATAAATGAATAAATAAATAATATTGAGCAAAATCAAACAAACTAGAATCGAGTTATAACGTTTATCCGCATAATGGCAACAAAAGATGAATTTGTAACAAAAGGTAATTTTAGAAACTACGCAAAAATGATATGAAAAATTCAACATAGAGGATTCTTGAAAATATGCATTTAATGCATTTAGCCTTCTCGAAATTTTTTTGCAAAATTTCTTCATTTACCTCTGTTTAAGGGAATGAAAAGCAAAAAAAAAGAGAAAATGCGTTAAAGAATGTAGAAAAAAATCATAATAATAATTTATCAAGTAGTATTGGCTTAAATATGAATTCATTAAAATAGTCTTTTAATTAGATAAGAAATAAGCTTTAATGATGATTTTAAATTTAGGATTTATTTAACAGCACGAAGATAATGGCTATTTAACTATACTTCACAGTTTATTGGTGCCTGAGCATCATGCTGCTTTGAACAATGGCATGTTTTAAAATTATATAAGATTTGAGTAGTACAAACCTGGTGATCCGGATTCAAATTCGTAATTGCTACAATCATTTGACTTCCAAGAATTTTATAAATATAACTTTCGTGATCGGTCGGGAAGGTTGCAGATTCAAAATTTATATTTCGATCCTCCACGAAACGACCCAGTTGAGATGCCTTTAATGCACCTGCAATGTTGCTGAAAGTTGAATTCTAGTTTAATCTTGTAATTTTTGAGTATCCACAAGTTGTCAGTGTATAATGAAGAAAATTTTTGAATTCTAACGATTATTTTTGAATTATGCGCAAATAGTAGATAAATTTTATGTGGGTATGAGATACACTTTCGTTATCTAGGATTTATTCAGACATAGAGAGTGAAAAATAATAGTGTCTTTTGGAAGTTGAGACGATAAAATTGCAACAGTGATATGGATTTTTCGAAGAATTGGAAAAGAATTAAACTTTCATAAGCAATGCAAGGAAGCTTGTGAGGTTTTATATGAAGCATTGAAGAAAAAGGAGTCATAATGGGATAAGACAATGAGATCGGAGTATATATGGTTCTTCAATCTTAAAAAAAGTTAAAGATAAAAGGCTAAGAACTGAAATATTGAAATATTAATCCGAAATTGCTATAAAGAACCGATTAATTAGCACTATTGGAGGAATTTATAAATGCTTCGATTTTTATGATTTAGCGTAAGCTGGCTGCTTTACGATTTAAATTATTTAAAATTTAAATTATTTAAAATTTAAATTTAAAATTCTGGTAATCAGATATTGTAAAAATTAAACATTATCAATACAAATTAAAAACATTATACTTTTGAACAGACACGTGGAATAGAATAATGTTCGGATTTCATACAACAACAAATTTATCTAACCAGTCTACCATTTTCATTACGATTTTCATTCACTTGTTTCATTCATTCCTGTTGGACTCATTGTCTTTTAATCCTTATTTTCTTATTTTCCTTGAACATGAAACCTAAAATCCGTGAGATATTTGAGACCCTTTTGTATTTAAAATGACCTTACGGTGAGAGGGTCTAGTATATTACATTTTTCTCGTTCGTCGACATGCATGACCTTCTAAGCCCAGTATTATATAAAAATGGTATATACAAACCACACTTGGTATGCGAAAATGAGATTTGAACCATGATAACTATTCGAGATTGTTAGAGTAGACTGCCTGTAGGCTCCGTGAGCAAACGGCGGGGTTTTGGCCAGCATGGAAAGTCGGTGCATTCAGGGATATCAGGACACCTATCTCTACCAATTAATCACTGGCTGAAGAATTACCAGACTCTATACTCCAAAACTTTCTTCTCGGATCCATCCTTAAATGGCCAAATGAAAAACGAAACTGTAACTCGGGTAAGAGCAACTAGAGGTGCCTTCTTTTGTTGAAGCCATTTTGGAATCATGGGAATTAAGCCTCAAAACGAAAGTTCGAATCAACCTGGCTGTAGTAAGCATAATTCTATTGTATGGTTATAAAACATGGTCAGTAGGTTTGGAATACACTATGAAGCGTTTTTGACCATCTACTGAGAATCGTTCCCATGATTTCTTTGAATATTTGCAGAAAATTATTTTCGATTATTTAGTTTGTTCAATCAACTACCACCATCTTACAATATCAATCGTACATTGTCGGAAAACTTCGAAGCTTCATAAACAATTATTTTATAATATAATTTTATAATTTAGGTTGTGGAATGATTTAAATAATCTTACATTTTTCCACTATTTTTGCACTCCCACAGTATACTATTTTTGTAATAATTCTAAGTAGTGCAGCTATGGCCAATGCATTCATTCTTTGGTAAAAGGCCCTTAATTTTAATCACTTGGGGAAAATGAGAACCGTTTTTACTCATTCTTATAACCCTTTACAAACCCACCAAATGGAATTGCAATGGTCATTTTGTAGTCACCCTCTTTATCGTTCCTGTCGCATATTATGCTGAACTTTTTTCTCTCCTTGTTATTTCTTTTCATTCATTCCAGCAATTATTGAGATCTTTTAATTAAAATCTTTGACCTAATAAATCTTTCTATCGTTATCGGCGCTGCAACAATGCGTAAGGAAAATTGCTAGACTCATGGTTATCATTCATTACGTGGTGCACGAGGTGAAGTGAAACGCTGTCTGTCTGAAAAGTTGTCCGTCGTCCCCTGTCAACACCGCTTCTTGCCAAGGTTAATTTCTGTATATTAAATGGCTTCACTGATTATGAAGGTGGTGGCAAGGCAAAACAAGACAGCTAAAGAGTTCCTAAATGTTCCTTCGCGCTAAGTCATAGAAAAGATAGAATGCTATTGCGCACTATTCTTTTTCTTCTAACAGCTTCACTATTGCTGGTTAGGCCGGCTCCAACGGCTACTAGAGACACTTCTAAGCGCCGCGGTCTGATGTCATCGTCGACAGTAATAGAAGCCATTTCTTTTTTCATCTAAGTCCATGTTGGTCTACCTATACGTTCAAAATCTTTCCTGACTGTATCAGTCCAGGTCTTGAATGGCCCTTCTCGGTTTTGACGCCAACCAGCACAGGGTTTTTTAGTAAGTAACGAAATATGTGTCAACTCCTGTGGTGATCGACAGAGAACGTGTCCTAACCAGCAAAGGTGACGCTCTATGATAACATTATTAATGCAAGTGGTACTTGAACGAAGATGGATGCGATCATGTGATATCTTATCAGCTCGACGGATCCTAATATATATATCTTAAAGTGGTCAAAGGCAGATAACTTCTTAATATCTTCCACTCTCATTGATAATGAAATATGCGTCAACATCCATATCTAAATCATTCACAAAATCGAGCAATTCGCAGATATATAGAAACGCTGACTTTCTTTTTGTTGGTGATTTCGCGACGCCAACCGGAAAAACGTATTTCTGGCTGCGGTAATCCGGGATGCAATATCGTTTTTTGCGTGGCCATTCGGTATTAGAATGGATTTAAGCTATTTAAAATCGATCATGTCTTCAATTGGCAATGAATTTATAAAAAGAGGCATTTTATCAGCTTCTTGCACATAAGGCGAAAAGATTTTCGTTTTATTTAGTGATCCTGAATCCGATTCTAGCTGCAATTGCTAACACGTTATTTAGCATTGCATCATAATTGTCAGCAAAAAGGACTACATCATCAGCGTATTCGAGATCTAAGATACGATGCTCTGGACTGATTTGGACATCTCTTGAAGTTTATCGCATAGATGAATGCTGTAGGGGAAAGGAAACAGCCCTGACGAGCATCAATTCTTATTTTGAAAGAGTCTGTCAGCTCCCCATATACACAGGCTTGCTCCGATGTGCGCTCATAAAATACCTTTATGAATCTAATGATCTTCTCTGGAACACCGTCGTGTTCCATCATCCTCCAAAGCGCCTTTCTATCAATTGAATCAAAGGCAGCCGCAAAGTCAATGAAACACGTGATAGTTGCAAATATCTGAAGCGATGTTACAACATCCTTCTTAACGTGAATATCTATCTGGTCAGCACAACTGTCCCCGGTCTGAAACCAGCTTGATTAGAGCGCATTCTGTTGTCCATAAGTCTGTTGAGTAACAGGGAAGCAAAAATTTTCGCTGAGACGTCTAGTAGGTTGATTCCTCAATAATTATCGTCGCAGTATGTCCTATCATCTTTCTTGAGAATTGGGAGCAGAATTGCTTTGCTCCAATCATTAAGTAATATTTCTTTTTTCCATACTAGAATGAATAAAAGACGAGACGGCATTTCGAGCTACAGTGGTATAGCTACAGTCCGAACTCATTTGATGACCACAGAGAATTGCACATAGGAGCCACAAAAATTTTTAGAAATCAGGTCATGCTGATTCCTAATGGAAGATCTACTATTAGAGATATATTTAAAAAGTATAATTTGCCGGCGATGGTGACAAAAGCTATCTAGATCCTTCCAATTCATAGGACCAGAATTGTTTAGACCCATCAAAGCCAAACAAAGAGAAATATAAAACGCTGGGTGGTTTCAACTACCTTTCAACTATGGCTGTACACTTAGACACTTATTCTATTCCTAATGGCGCATACGGGAAATATTCAGCTCTTGATACCAGATGAACCATATAATTCTGTCAGATAAACTTGTCGTAGGTCAGAGCTCGACATTGCTGCAGGATGATTTTAAAAGCGAGGAAGATCAATCAAGACTTAGACTGATACAATCAGCTGATTTTGAACACATAAGTGGCTCAGCAGTGTGTTGCTTGGATGGTAGAACAAGGAGTAACTCTCAGGAATGGCATTGGATCGAGCGGTTTGAAACCATCTTGTCCTTACAGCCAGTGGAACTAACCTGTAATGGTGCAGGCTGTTGAAACAAGAGGTTAGGTGCTGAAACTATGCCCTTGCCTTTCAACACAGTAATCAATTTTTGTTACGAGCATTTAGCTAACTGGCTATTGTAAATATATCAAGATTTGGCAAGAAGGGAAAAGCTGTCTAAAAATCTTTTCTAAGAAGCATAAAACCCGAATAATAATGATCCTCAAAAATTTTTTAAATCTTAATTGCATTTTAAAAGAAATTGTAGTAATGTTGATGTAGATTTACATGAAATTTTTAACAGGAATGGGATACATAAAATAAAATGAGGAGCAGAAAAACGATAGCAAAATTATTGCATAAAATCTTAAATTCCCATGCCTTTGGTAGAGGTTGACAAAGACCCATTACCATCAGCACAGGATAAAGAAGAAAAATTTTTTTACATTTTGAGCAATTATTTCCATTATCTAATAAATGAGCTTTATGATATAAAGAAATTTTTCCTTACGGTGAGATTTTCGTTTATTGCTTTCTATCAGAAAGATGAAGCAAAGCACCAGAACTTCTATGGACAATTATTAAATTTGGTGCCGACTTGCATTTTACATTTGAACTTAATTGAAATAATGTCTATAGAAGAATTTATAATAAGGAGAACCCTTTCGTTTTGGTGTTATTTCTCTGCATTTTTAAATCATGTAAAGAAAGAATATAAGAATTTTTCACACTTTTTACCGTGACAATGAATTTTCAGCCGGTTTAGCGAACCAGCCAAAATCAGCGATTTGTTACAATTCGGCAGAAAGTTTAACCTAATGAAGTTATAAGTTTAAACGAGTTCATAATTTAACATTCTTAAGGGATATTTTTAAGTATCAGATTTCATTACTCTTGAAAAGCCCACTCATGTGCGAGAACTAATATAAAAATAACTATAACAATCTATCATACGCCTTTCTCTTTGGACATTCCATTTTATTCTTAAATATCAATAGAATTATATATATATATATAATTAGCCTTAAAATAAGAAATGAAGCATTTTTGAGGTATTTTGCGAAATACATAGAATATTTAATCAGGAAAAATTAGAGGATAAATCAGAAAAAGTTGGAAAAAAATACTTGTAACAAAAGGCGATTGTGTTGGCATAATGAATACTGGGACAATAGCTGCAGTAAGGAAGGCTATAGCACACGACGATGCTGTTTTGGATGGTTTCATAGCACAAAGCATTGATAAACATCCGAATAGAATGAAGAAAATAGGTTGGATCGCCTCCCATAACTGAAGATTCATCAGTTAACTTGAACAAATATTAGATCCATAATTAATTAATCGCCTGTAGCATTTGTAGTACTTAAAATATTTTAAAAGAGTCGAAGCTATTACATAAAATAATAATGAAATGCACACTAATTGTGGTTTTGAATTTCTTAATTATCCTTTTACTATAGTTGCGATGATCCAATGGTTGCGCTGATTGAAGTCAAGCATTAATCGATTCTCCGCTCTTGAAGTAAACTTTCATCTTATTGAAACCATCATTAAGAGTTAAGTCCTGCTGTTGCAGATTTAACCATACTTCTATTTCTAAGTAATTCCCTGGTAATAGAATCTCATCCTAACCGATAGAGCCAGTCAATGAATGCTAGAAGAAGAATATACTGAATTACCTTTTACTACCTTTTACTGAGTTATTGTCCACTGATACTGCACATTAACAGCTAATTTTTTGCATATCTCTTTTTAAATTTTGTAAGCTGTCTTTAAAGTCTCAAGATGTGTGATTTAGGAGTTGCGTTCTAATTTTTATTATCTCATTTGTTCATGAAAGGAAAAAAAAATTAAACAAATGTGTGGATGCAGAAAAAAAATTCTCTCTACATCTTTTAAATAGATTTACATCTAAGAAATATATGGAATTATTTATCCTACAAGTAATTGGCTGATTGGGTATTGTAAATTCATCGAAATGTCGAAATGTTAAGATGGCAGTATGCACTTATCGATGAAAATGAGCAAAAATTGAATCCGAATGACTTTGGAAACAATCAAAAAATTTTAGACGGAAATAACTTTTCCTTGGGATAAGAAGGATTGGCATTATTTAATCCATTAATTGATTAAACAAGTATTTTACTTCGTGATCAATAAGTGTTTCAATGAATTTCTAAATATTATCTTTTTTTCTATTTCTTGCGACAAGGTTCAGAAAAAGGATTTTGCATATTTTTTTCAATAAAATTAGAGTAAATTGGAGTGTTCCTGCATAATTCCTGAAAACATAATAATAGCACACCACGATTCAAGAAGCCACAAATGGTTTAAGCAGATGTAGCGAATTGAGTTAATAATACGCAATATATAACTGAATATATATAACAAAATGAATCCAATAAAAATAATCCAGTTATCTGCGATCTCACAGTAATAATATTGTTCAGAAACTTATCTAACCAAGTGTTTATCCAGTGCATAAACACAAGAAAAGCTACTCCATATATCTTTAAATCAAGCTTTAGAACTATTAGCGACTAAGAAAGAGAAAAGTCAAAATAAAAACCTTAAGTTTCCACTAGAATTAATTTGAAGAGCAGAATTAGTCTTTAAATATTTTAAATACCGAGAAAAAGTCGAGTATCATGAAACAATCCGCTAAAATCTTCAAAGACCACAAAAAGTCTCTTCTCAGCATCAGCTTTTTCTAGAAAAGTCTCTTTAGCATCATTTGTTTGGTCGGAAATCAGGAAAATCGCGGAAGTGATTCATTTAACTAAGCTCGAGTAAAAACAAAAGCATGTGCTGCTATGTGTTATTGATGCTGAACGGAATTTTAATTGTTTCAAATTGTTTTTACCAGTGAAAAACGAATTTCTTTACTTTTCAAAATTTTGCGCCTGCAGTCCTTAAGTTGGAGTTTGCAGATTTTTTTCTGTTATAAAATTATTATATTGCTAATAATTGTTAATAATTTTTGCAAATGATTGTTGTGCGTAGAATAAGATAAAATGAAGAGAATGAATGAAGATAAAATGAGATGATGCCAATACTTCACAACATGAGATAAGCAAATTCATGAACTTACAAATAAAGCTTTATGGTCCCAATGACTAATATATTCCCATAAAACGAAATTTTTTGTCGCTTCCAATACAAAAAGTAGCAGTGAGAATAAAATCTGAAAATCATAAAAATCACATATGGCACTTGCTAAGCAAAAAAAACAGATATTATAATGGCTGAAATCAATAGATACCATGAAACAGATAAAAATTGGGTTATTTACAAAAATTAACCCATTTGGCTATAATATTTAAACTGCAGTTTCTTATCATCTTCAAATCATTGAATTTTTATTTCAAATGAATGCTTCAGCTAGTATTTTTCTAGCACAATCACTAAATTTCTGTTGCTTGATACAAGAATCAAAATATAAATATTTATTAATAGTTTCAGCCTGGAATATTGCTAGTAGTTTTTGATATGAAACAGTTTGCTCCAATTTTCGCGCTCTTTGATTCACTTCTGACAGTATATCGAGATTTGGGCTCCGATATAGAAATGATGGGCTCGTAGTCACAAATGACCGTGGTACTTCAAGCTGGTATGGTCTATACAAACGGTAAGGTGATCTAAAAGCTAAATACTTCAAAAAACTCAAGAAATTGTCGATGCATTGAAAAAAAAAGTGGTAGAAAAAATTTTAGCAGCCATAATTATTTTTTACGCGAGCTGTATTTTGTGAGACGCAAGGGTTTATCTGATTTCTTATGGAATCATATCATCCTGGGTTTTCTTTAGACTATAGGGGCAATGTTCTCAGTGGTTTAGGTTGACAAACGAGGAAACGAGGACTCTTAGTAGAAGTAAGAATCCTGCTATTAAAAAATTTGGACGATGCCGGCGAATATTTTCGCCAATATTTCTATCACCGAGTGACAAAAAAATTTCTAATCATAATAACAGCCAACAGAGTTAGCCTAATCAGAATTGGTGAAAGTTAACCACTTACTTTTATCTTCAAACAGTGGCTAAATAGAAATAAAATTAAGAAAAAATTTCAACGAAAAAGTTAGGACCTTGAAACCTTAATAAGATGCGCTTGTTTAAGCAGAAATAAAAATGGGCTCGTCAACTTTTTTTTCTATTTCTAATATCAAGTTAATATTTAAAGTTAATATTTAAAAACTCGATTTAGTATTTATGTGGTACTTTTCTCTTTGGATTTTTCTATTTGTCAGCGAATATAAATAATACGAAATCTGCTATTAATGGTTTATTAGAGAAAAATTTTCATATTTATTTACAGATCAATTTTTTATCACGAGAAATGTTTTATTTATTTATATTAATGCTAGATATTATATGCTAGTTATTTTTATATTAGTTATTATTTCCTTTAATAATTCTATGAGAATTATGGCGTTTATTGTTTCGTGGGATGAGAGAATTATTTACAAAACACCATTCGCATAGAATAAATAAAAGCTGATTTATAAATTTTTTTTTGCAACTTTCAATCGGAAATTTGAAACTCAATGATAATGACAGCCACACTCCATCGCGTTAGATTAGAACTAATCAAAATATTATTGCTCGATAATTATCTAAAGTTATATTTAAGTTATGCAATTATTATTTTAGTAAAAGGCACTATAGCTGAGTGGTTATTAGTGAGATTACAATCTCGAGTGTCTCGAATCATTCAACCGGATGGCGATTGAGGCGATTGATCCTTTCTACTTCCTTTGTACTTCTATTCTTTGGTAAAAGTTTCTAGTCATAATAATAGCTAACTTAGCCGGAAATTGAACATTAACTTCTTACTCTTTCACTTATATAAGTTCTAAAGGAAAGACATTAGTGAAAATTTTATAAACTTTAGCATTAAGCCAGCTTCAGTTACGAAATTTTAGTTGTTAAAAGTGCATTATTTTATTACTTTATTTATTTTAACCATATACCATATACAAATTAAAAACAAAACCTTTTGAAATAATGTGTTGAAGTGTACTGCATAAGCCCATTCCTTTTTGATAATCAGTTACAGCATGGCAAATTGTTGTTGATCCATGAATCCGATAATATAATCCGATAATCCGATAATATTGTTTGCTTTCGCTTCACCTTCATTTATATGGCTCATACATTTGTTTAATTTTCTATTAAATTTTTTTCTTTGTGAAATTTTTCTCCAACTTTAACTAGGCTCAAATACTTATTTTTTTGGAATTTCTCGCTAATTTTATTTGCTAATATAACGAAAATGGAAACAAACAAAATGGAAATTTAAATACAAAAATTTGGTGTATCTGCGAATAGCTTTCGTAATCAAAACCTTAGGGACCTTTTTAAAACTTATTAAAATAAATTATTAAAAGAGTGAATATGATGGATTCGAGAATAAATATACTCAGAATTTTATTTATTATGGAAAAATTATCAAGGCATTGCATCTAAATGACACAGGAGTCGTTGGTTATTTTGATTAAAATAAATTTTTAAGAATTTAATAGAAAAAGTTATAAAAATAAATTCAACGTATATATTTTAGGCGCGAGTTACCAATATTTTTATAGCGGTGACTTTTGAAAAATTCCAACCATATTTACGAGCGAGCCTAACCAGAAATTACCTACTGACTTAAAATGATTTAAAACAATTTTATAAAACGATGAAGCCAAGTTTATGGCTAGCACGAATTCAAATTTAATTTTGAAACGATCCTCGCCTATCAATTTTACACAATTTTTGATACTTTTTTTTGATTAAATACATCAAAAAAAGATAAAACAAATAGTTAATTGAATTTTAAATTTCCCACAACAAATTAAAAATCCTCCTAAAATTCTTGATAGATGCAAAATTTTTATGATTTGAGGCATGCAATAGATGTTGCGTGTGCCCCGCCCAAGAATCAGACGACCTCGAAATAATTTTGTATGAAAACCAATTCAAAAATCGTAAAACTACTCAAACAATCGTAAAATTTTCTTATAATTCTCTCCTGTAGCAAACGGTTACTGATTTATTAATTTATAACCAGTTCCAATGCAAATTACAAATTAATTTTCATTCAAATCTTTTTTATACTTTCTGCTTCGACAATATTTTTCTGAAATCCTTTAAATAAGAGTTCATAAATAGAATGAAAACTGGGATCATATCATTTCAGAAGCAACAACTGTGGTATAAGTTTTACCTTTAATAATTTAATGAAAAAATTATTAACAATTTTTAGTATTAAAATAAAATAGTATTAAAAATATTAAAATAATTGAAGTTTAAATGATGTTGATTTATTCATACCTTTGATATAGAACCGTGATATTTTTATTCAATTTAACGAAGTTCCTTTTTGATTTGAAATAATTAGTTGATGATGACCTTGCAAATTTATTGTTGGTGGCCCACAAAAGTTTCCGAGTTTTTTTCTGCCACTTATAAAATATAATATGATTTCAAATACAATGAATCGTTTAATTGATTTTATGCTTCAGAACTGCAGCAAAACTTTTTTAAAATGTATTAAAGATTAAAAATACGAGAAAAATCGCAGCGTGAATCTGGAATGGGCTTGAACGGAGAGCTGGTAATAAATACTTTGCAAAAAAATTCTACTTCTATCGACTATCAACGGACTACTTGGAATATTCGTTCAACGTAGCGATTTTTCGGATAATTTAATGGAAATAAAGGAAACAAATTAGATCAGAAAATAAATCAAGAAAATTAAGTAAGTATTAGTGGAAACAAATTGAAAAATAGAAAATTCCCATTAAAGTTTAATCATCATCATTTCTGGAATCTGATTAATTGAGCATGTTAAGAATAATAACTGTATTTTCATATATACATAATTATAACATAACAATAACATAATTATTTTCTGTGACATTTTTATGGATATATGTGCTTTTTTTAAAAAAGGCATCAATCGGAACTTCGCTTTTTCTCAGATATTCATTGCAACAATATACATTCTCATTTAAACAATAAGGAATTAAACTCAAAGGAATTTTCTTGTGGAACATTTCCTCCTTATATTTCTCTGCCATGGTGAAACTAATATTAAATAATAAAAATTTTTAAGAATCATTGAAGATATACTCGATCTCATAAAACATTAAATGAGAAATCAATAGGATCCATATGGCATAAAGCCGAACTCCAACAGTTTCATAAACATTTGCACCATCTTGTATGTCTGTATATTAGTTATATTAATTACACCATTAGAGAATAATAAATATTGCTTTAAACGCTTTACGGTGAGAATCAACATCATGCTACTCAATCAAGTGTTTTATAGAAATCCTAAAAAATATCCGAAAATTATGATGGTATTTTGTACAAGTCTGCTGATTTCTATTCATCAATTTCTTCAATATGATATTGATTCTCGGTCACCAAATTTTCATCATAATTTTACCAACCAACAATTGCTTTTGAAAGTTTCACCAAAATCGACATTAATAATTTATAAAGCATTTCTCGATCAGCGTGGAATGAAACCAGCGATAAGAATTCTTGTATTTAGCGAGTGCAGAAATATTTTTGCTAGAATTCAAGTTGATAATAAGAATTATGCAGGTGTGGCTGTACCCATCGAAGGCAAATGTCCATGGCAATGGGCGAAAGCCTGTCAGTGGAATTCATTCCTTCTAACAGCAAAACTTCTAGAACAACCATCGAAAGACTTTGTAAGATCTTTATAATCTTTATAAATTTAAATTCTATTAAATTTAAGCGTTTGATTATTCTCAATTATTTATTAAATTTATTAAATTTATTTTTATTATTTATTAAATTTTTATCATAGATTTCGATGTGCTTTTCAATTTTTTTAGCTGATGCTATAAAATGGGTTTTTAATAAACATAAACTTAGCTTCTTTATACAAAGATTTTCAAGATTAAAATCAGCGAAGGCAATCGAATAGTTGGAGTCAGCCTCCAAAAAATGGCTATCGAACGAATTGGTTTACAGATATGTGTACCACCTTTATATTGGTATTCCGATTATATTGCTTTAATTCAGTTTATTGAAGTTAGTTTTATTAGTATTTTGCTAATTAGCCTAGGGCAATAAAAGCTGCAAAAAACTGAACAGCATTGCTAGATGACATTAGAACTTTTTTTCAATGTCAAACACAGCTTGTAGCCAATTAGGTGATGTTGATATGTGAGATATCGCATGAATTTTTTGTAATCTACAATTTATTGACTCAAGCATTACATTAAGATATCAATTATCATATTATTGGGAGTTAAGAGTTAAGAGCAGAAAAGATCATGAAGATCATTATTAAAAATATTTTAATTTACACTTTTTAATCAACTCAAGTAAATTTTAACAAAGTTATTGGCCTCCATTAATTATTTTGATTATTAAAAGTATCTGCATTTTATTCATCAATTTTTAGAATAAAATTTAACTGCACTGGCAATGACGAAATTTTTTCCATTCAAGATTTTGAAATCAAGATATCCTAATCCACTATACAACAGAGTTTGATATATACTGTATATATGCTGTATACATTGAGTTAAAAAAGTGGTTAGGCTAGGTTGGCTCCACCTATTGCTAGTACGATGAGAAATTTTTGCTACGAAATCATTTGACGGCAGGAATGCAGATGGATCGTCAGCTGAAATTTTTAAATGATAACTTCAGTCTTGCGGAGGCCGGCCCTTAACCTCACCAAAAATTTCCTGGATACAGGAAATTAGCCTAATACAGCCAGTATGTCTAATTCAACTAACGTTCAACGAATAACTAAGTTATACCTTGTTAGTTTCTGAAGTTACAAAAAGTAACGATGTATTCGATGTTTAAGAATTTTAATATTATCTACTCATTTTTAATTCATAAGTGAAAATATTTCCCTCTATTCATTCTTTAATGCATGTTGAATATAACATTATAATTTTTTTAAATATTTTTTATTAAATATAAATTAAGTAAATAGATAATTAAATATTTCAGATATGGACATCACAAGGTGCATCAAAGTTTTACATTTACTATCAATCCATCAGCCGAACGGTGTTAAATGTGTTAAATGAATATCAAAAAAGGGTATAGTAACGAAAATATTATATTTCAGTTTATTTATTTTATTCATGCCATATGAACTTCGAAATATGGAATTTATGAGAAAATAGTGTTAACTTTACAAAGTTGTTGCTTTCGATCTCATTAGCGAAGTTGTAAAATTTCAAATCACTTATAAAAAATTTTGATGGCTGTTCTGTAAGATATTCAATTGCTATGGTAACTTATAGTTATATGTATTGATAATTCGAAAAAATAAGTTTAACAATTTAAGTTATTTTGCGATTTTTAGAATCTCGTAGAATTGATAAAGTGGCGATTGCTACCAAAATTAAAGGTGGATCCAAATAAATCTTTATATAGACTAGGTCATTCACTGGCTCATAATGATTGTTTACATCGTTCTAATGGCCAGTACTTGGCATTAGTCGATGTCGATGAATTTATAATATCAAACAGGCAAGTATGTCATAAAAAGATTAGATTATAATTGCCGAGTTAAAAAATAAAACACTTTATAGCTATTTTCTATTTTTATCATTGGAATTTACCATTTATCACTATCATTAATATTTATCATCTATATCAGAAATAAAAAATAATTTGTATTAGAACGGTGCTTTATAATTCTAAAATAGTTTATTTAGATTATAAAATTTAGGTTGTTAGATTATAAAATTCTATAATGGAACAGAGTGAAGATCTTAAACAATGTTATGAATATTATTGTAATATTATCATTCCAGCTCAGCAACAATCTTGGCATTCTTGGTTAAAGCTGCGGATAAATATCCTGCAGCAGGAAGTTTCGTTTTCGCACACACCCGCTTACGATTTTCCACTGGGAGACCAGCTAATATAGACAGATGGAGTGATTTGACTTTTCATTGGTTGGGCCATACTGAAGTGCAGTTTGGCTATGGACCTACAAAGACTATTTTTATGCCTGAAAGGACTGAAATCGTACTAACTCATCGAGTATTAAAGCATCTTGAGCCATTCAGCCAAATCATGGTGCGATTTTTAGCTAAGTTTTCATTGGTAATAAAGTGCATTTTTTCTTTTCTATCAATATTAATTACTATGAGGAAGTATGAAAATATTGGATTGCGTGTTAATGAATGACATTATCATATTTCAGTTTCAACTGAATCACTGAAGAATTCAAATAACTTTATACACTTTAAGTTTTAAATTATAGGTGAACGAAAGTGAAGCCCGTCTTTTTCATGTTCGGCGAAGTTGGAATGTAAAAATAGATAAAAATGTTTTTAGTACAATTATTCTATTTCGACCAGAAACTCTGACTAAGATTCGCTTACGATTTAATGATATGGTTAAACGCTTTGAAGAGTCAGCAATTATGGCGAATCACATCGATTCTAGAATCTCGATACTCATTAATAAATGCCTCTCCAGGTAGAAATCCATACTTGCATGAAAGTTTTCACTTATCTAGTGATTCAGATTGTATCTGCGAACTTAAAGAGCGAGAAAGCAAAACTCTTCTGCTATTTTTTTTTTGAGAAAACTTTAGGAGAATTTTTTAGATGGAAAGATAAAGGATGCAAGACACCATACCATTCTTGTTTGAATTTACTCATCGACAAGGAAGACTGGATAATTAGTGATGACAATCTCATTCAAGCTTCATACATCGTTTTATAACACATTACGTATTGTGCGACCCAAATAGAGTTAATTAGTTACCTTCCATTCACCATTTTCTTTTTCTATTTATTTTCTTATTTCTTTTTTTAGCCTTTTTCATCTGTTATTTTGATTTATTATATTTTTTATAATTTTCATTCAAAATACTCAGGTATTTTAGAATTTAGAGAATCTGGAAAAATGATAATCGTGTATTCAGCCGCATAGCGAAGGTGTATAGGGGTTGACTGAATTTATATCTCTCTTCCTAAAAATTTCGTAGTGATTATTTTTATTATCATGATATCAATAAGAATATTCATCACAGGCAAAATTATCTTTCGCCATAAGAGTACCATCCAGAGAGCCAAAAATATTTGATTGTATCCAAAGAAATAAATAGGGGTACGATTTTGTAAAGTAATTTGAGATAATATTATGAACAATTTTTATTTTTACGAGCATAATTGTGTGAAAATAACAAATAATGGTTGGCGGAGATTCGAAAATCGCGGATTCGTAAGGCATATCATGCGAAATAAAACGAGAACATAAAAAGTACTTAGAAATTTTTGAAGATTTCGAAATGAATCCATTTTGTAAAATGATCACCACTAATTGCATAAAATTTTCATAAATTATAATAAATTACGGAATTCGGGTCAAAATTTTTTCGAAATCAGTGATTTATAGACCACATTTATTGTCAACTCTTCCAATACTTTTTTAAAGCCTTTTAAGACTGTAATGTCTTGAATCAAATCCAGGTCACACAAATCTCTTTTTTAAAAGTATATCGGTCTAATAATTTCAATTCATTGATTACATATTTTTGACTTTAATAGCTTACAGGAAGAATTGCTTTAAAAATTTCCCCTTCCCTTTTTCCCTTCTTCCCTATAAAAAACATATTTCAATGCAATAGTGAACTGCAAGCGTAGATTCATATCCCATTTCGAGCGTTTACAATAAATATTGAATATTTAATTCAAGCATTTTAATGCTAATTATAATTTATCTTCTATATATATATATATGTATAGCTTAAAGCTTAAAGCTAATTGTATGAAAATTTTTATATAACATCTTGATTTCTGACTTATTTCTTTATTATGATAAAATAGAATAAGAAATTGGCAAAAAAAGAAAAAAAATGTAATTCTGGTTAAAGGAGCTAAAAGTAATTCAGCAGTGAAAATGCTTAAGATATCAAGAGATATTTGACAAGTAAAAATAAGCATATTGATATACAAAAGCGATGACACAATTATTCCAGCTAGGAATTATCACTGGAAACCATCTTTAAGTTGTTTCAGTTAACTGCAGCAGATATAAGCTGATTTTTTCTTCGAAACTTATCATTGCTGATTGTTCCTTGCAAAATTCAGTGATTTCCTTTGCCGTACACTTTGGTGAGATTTTTACAACTGGAAAACATCCAGAGAAAAGAATGCTTTCCCAGTCGAATCGTTCAACTTTTATTGGAATACTTGCTGAATAAGTCGTACAAAATATTTTTGCCTGGAAAAGATTACTTTCTTTTTTATTTATTTTGAATACATCATGGAGATCAACTTTTTTCTTCAGCATTTTGTTTTTGTAATAAATTTTGTTTTTTTTCCAGAGAATTTTTTCTTTACTAAAGTATCTCAGAATAATACCTTAGAGCAAGCAGCAAGAATTTCCTCTCTTGTAAGAGCTATTTTAGGCCATAGTTGCAGGCATGGCTCTGGAAGAGGCAGTGGAGGGCTTTTTGGTCTTGCCATCAAAATTATTTTCCCTTCACTGTTAGCGAGCAATTTCTTCAGTTGAGATAACAAGCCAATCAATTCAGGTGATTCTTTTGTCAGCTCCTTCAGAATTATAACATCGAATTTACCCGCCTGTAATTCTGAAGAATATGCAAAATTTTATTTAAGAAAAATATTATTTTATATATTGTTGGAAAAGTAGCAATTTTCTTAATTACTCTAATTCTAAGATTTTTGTGAGAATATTTATGGCCTTAATTTCATCAAAAAAATAAATTAACAGTCACCAGTTTGGAATAAATTATATTCTTGTGTAAACGAGGTTATTTTCACTGGAATTAACTTGGATCAGTTTTTTCTTTTTTAATCATGTATTCAATAATTTAGTCTAGCAAGGATTTGTGCTTAATCTCTGCTGTTAAAAACTAACTGCCGACGTCTTGCTTGCTTGAAAGATGCTAGATTTTCAATGTTATTTGTTTTTTAAGTATTTGCCCTCAGAAATATTTGAACAATTCTTCAAAAAATTTTTCAGATATGAAGAGATGGTGACCAGTTTTAATTCATTTTCAACTAGAAATATAATTTATCACCGTTTGCTATTTATCATTTGTTCTACCCTTTTACTTCAATAGATTTTTTGCCATGTGCCAAAAACTTTAGAGCGCGCTTAATTAAAGACAACTGCATGGGATAAAAAATGTTGAAGTCGGTATTCCCTAGAAATCATCTGCGACGGCTCAGGTTTTATTAAGTTAATAAATAATAAGAAAAAATATTACGTTTTCAATATCAGTGAATTTATCAAATTTAAATGTCGAAACATTTGATGGTAATGACACTTTAGGCATTTCTTGGCTTATCGCACATGTGACCATATTTTGCGGGAATCGTTCAGCAAGCATTAGCGAAAATATGCTAGGCTCATCCGATACATCTAATATACTTATTTTTTTACCTGCTGCTTCCTTACCATTCACCTGAACTAGATCAGTTTTGAGAACTATTCGAAAATAAAATGAATGATAGAAATAACAAAATGACAGAATTTAAATTTTATTTAAATTTATTCAATTTATTCAAATTTATTATTTAAATTTATTCAAATTTAAATAATCGTATCTGATCTGTTCCACTTGGCACTGAAAAAAAAGAATGATAAGAAGAAACCTGAATGATCGATGTTGTAAGAATTAACCTTATCAATGATCCACGTCCATATATCTGCATGGTGCAATTTTTCGAATTTTTTTATGGCTTCATACTCAGTTTTTCCAAAACGTACTTTCTAAATGAAAAGAGACTAAAATAAAGTAGAAAAAATATTTGTATTAAATTATTAAGAATTTATTATTTAAAATATAGCAAGAATTTTCTAATTGTTTGAATTGACATAACATTAATCCGCAATATTTACTAAAGCTTGTTAGCTACTATTACCATTGACAGACCGAAAAGAACCACTTCTTATGTATGCCATATACAATTATTTGATTTAGTTTTTGAAATTTAATTTTACTATATATATATATAGATGCTCTATATTTGACCGTAGTACTAAAGATAGCTAAGTCGGATCTTGCTTCTGACGGAACTTAACATTAAAAAATCTCAGTGGTACTGCCTATCATTTCTATCGCTAAGTAGCTCAAAGTAGCGAAAATTTTTAATCACACTAACAGCTAATGGAGCGAAGCTAAAATAGTAAGCGCAGACCATTTACTTTATTTTTGTTTACTTACTATTAAACTACTAAACCCAAAAAAATTTTAGCAATTTATATATTAAAAACAATTTATTTAACTTACCACCATTTCCAACTTTCTTAACTTCGCCTGAAAAATTATTTAAGAAATTATTATTTCCGAGATAATTATTTCGCAAAAGACTGGTTCAATTAAAATTAAGCGCTTGAGAAATTTCAGAATTATGAGCGAAAATTTTCAGTCACATTGCTTTATTTTATATGATTTGAGCAATAAACAAAAATTTAGCAATATCTGATAGAGCTTTGATAGCAGACAAAAAATCATATAACAGCTCTGTTAATAAAATCATAGCTGGCAAAGTTATTATTAATTCTTAATTTTTTGCGGAAAATAGTTCATTGTAAAAAGTAGGCTTTGGAATAGAAGGAAGTTCTGACAGATTTTTGAACTGACAGATTCTTTCGCCTGAGAAGTGTTGCCGTGACATTCTGGCAAAGCCACATCACTTTAGTAGCCAGTGGAGCGAACCACATCAGCAAAGGTGAATGCTGTTAATTAGAAGAAAATTTTTTCTGTAAAATTAAATCCAGCAATAATTTTTTCTCATGGAAGATGAAAGAAAAAGAGTGCAAAAATGGATTAAAATATTTAATGCAGTAATCTAATGCAGATTTATAATAAAGATATAATATAATTTTTTCGCAGTATTTAATATGTAAAACTGAAAGTGAATTAAAATAAAATTAAAATAATTTCATTAGAATAAATTGAGGGACTGCAATTGGTAGGCTCAATTCAGTAATATTGTAAAGCAGAACACTTCAAATCTTTTAGCAATATCAATCATCTTAAGCTAACAGTGTTTGCAGTTAAGCTGTTAAAAGACATTTTTAACAAAATTATTTGTTTATTGCTCAAATGTTTTAATAGTCAGCCCTTACAACTTAGCAGTTTTCATTCGAAGTTAGTGCCAATTTTTTTTTTTCTTTCTTTCGTGTTATTTCATAAAACAATTTATTTATTCATTGAAAATATTTCCAAAAATTTTAGCTGGTTTAATTTAACAGTTTTTTTCATTTCTGGCAAAAACAAATTTCAAATCGCTTTTTTATTCAAAATTTTTATCGTCTTATGGAGTTTTTATATTCGTGGATGAAGTAAGAAAGAGAAGAAGCCTTCTTGAAGCCATTTGGCATGACTTTTATATGCTTATGTTTGCAGATTATAATGATAATAAATTATAATAAATTGTTAATGTTTTGATAACCAGAGGGTTTTTTTTCCAGTAATGATAATAATAATTATAATGGATTTTGCACTAGCGATAGATTGGAATGGTTGTAAAAAAGTTATTTTCTTCGAACAACTCAGCTTTACTGAGATTTTGAAAGATTTATCAGTTTTTCTACAATTAATTCAATCATCTGAAACCAACTCCGAAATTGCCTTTGAATAGAAGGTAATAGAAGGTTTAAAAGATGAAATTACTAAATAAACAAAAAAAGAAAATTTCCCTGAAGGTAAACATGACCAATAATGAATGAAGCCACATGGAAATTTTGACATTTTAAATTCCGATTGTCACCTGTTAAGCCTATATAATATGGACTTCTATGCATATAACATTGTTATCAGTGTGACATTGATTAACAGTTGAGTTAATATTAATCGTAGAAAGTTTTAATGTGGTTTCATATGGTTTTTTATTTCTAAATGTAATAAATAGATGCTTTTTTATTTTAGTAGATGAGATGAAAGAAGATGTAAGATTTTTATTGCTGAAAGACATTTTCTGAACTTTGGCCAATATAGTTAGAAGAAATGATCAGATTAAAAATAGCGCATAAACAGTGAAAGAAATGAACTCAGTGAGTTTTTTGGAATTCGAAAATGAACTGCCCACCGCATTATAAAATTAAATTTGTTAAAGACTGTTATATAAAATTAAGAGTATAGTTAAGAAAATATAACGAAAAAATTCGTTATCAATCGAAGAATCCCCTATCAAAACGATGAAAAGGATCATCAGTATTCACTGAAAAAAAGATTATGGGCAATTGCTTGAGAATACATCATTAAAATTAAAATTTTTCCAAGATTAAACTCAAATTCTTAGCTTTTTTTAATCATAAAAATTATTTCAGTAAAAATGAAAAGAATCTCGCACAACTTTATTTCTTTCTTTATTTCTTTAATTAATCAAATAATTGCACTGGAATAGGTACTAAAACAATATCCACATATTTCGTTTGGGAAGAGCACAAATGAACCATTTTTTGAATATAAGAAAGGCATATTAATAAAAGTGTATTTATAGAAGACCTTGTCTTAGATACTTAAATGTTTCACTGAGATCAGTTTCTACATTATTCATACCCATAAGTAACAACTGATCCAGCCATTTTTCGCTTTGAGTTTTATTAGTTCAAAAATGGGGTTGAAACACAAGATTGGTTAAAAGGAATAGAAATAGAGATAGTTAAAATTTCTTCTTTTTAATGGAGATGTAATTCCAATCATAGTTTAATCAATATTTTAGCCTAAACTTGCTGAATACGATCCTGCAAGGATTTGGTCATATAAAATAGCAATAGGAAGGATCTTTATTAAAATACTTGAACCCACACCATATACAAAAATAGCGATGGAATAATCAAATAGTAAATGAAAGCAGTGAAAAAATAAATGGAGAAAATAATGGTGTGATAATCGCAATCGTTATCTTATTTCTGAATGATTTCAAAGAGATTCTTCAATCAACCGGCCCACCTTTATTTTAAGCCATATTTCCTCCATTTCTCATTTTCATCTTCTTTTTCCTAGAAATAAATTAACGCGGACTGATCTGTGAATCCTTAAATATCCATCGATAAAATTTTTGAATTATTTTATTTTGATTCTCAATAATTTTTCTGTAGATATCTGTCTTTATCAGTTTGTTAATTGTGGCATTGTGCTTTGCACCAATTTTATTTTTTAACTTTTTTAATTTCCAGGCTAATTGGATTCAGTTGAACGAATGCTTCAATCTCGAATATGAAATTGGTTATCAAATAAAATTTTTTTAGATGAATTTTTTTTTAATCAATCAACATTTGTTTCGTCTGATTTTAAGAACTGGCCATGGGAAATAGAAAAATTTGGTTCTTTGGTGAAATAGTGGACTTGTATAATTTTATTACTTATTTACGTGATGGAGTTTTAAAATTTATTTACGTCTCATTGGCTGAAATTATACTCCATCCAGGTCATAGATAAAATGAATTTGAATTAAAGTATATAAAAATTCCTAATTTTAAATGGATTTAATTATGAAAAGAAGTAAAGAATGCAGAATAAATAGAAATATTTTAATGGACGAAAAATTTTTGTAAAAAACCGATAATTTCTTGCATAGCCGACACAAACGGTTATTATCTAAAGGAAATGCTAAAATTAAAGGCTTTTGCACTTTCATATTATATTTGAGCTTGTAAAATCTTACAAAATCGAGCAAGGAATATAAAATGGTTGAATGGCATGTATCATGAGTTTGACTTCCTTGATAGTCACAAATACCTTATTTAAATACCTTATTTAAACAATACCTTATTTAAAGAGAAATCAGAGTAATGCAATTCAGCTACATTTCATGCTACAGCTCTTTGGCTATTTTCATCGTGGCAGTAAAGTGTGGAAAAAAAACTCCTATATCATTCATTTATCATCCATTTAAACCAGAAATGATGGAAATTTATTTGAAGAAGGAATATCTAAAAGGGATGAAAATTAGCGAACAGAAAAAAGAAAGAGAGAAGAGAAAAGAAAGAACTGGATGAGCCTTGGTGATAATAAATGTTTAAGAGCAAAATGGAAATTGAACCAGTCTTATGAAGATGTGGAATGAAAAGCAAAGAAGATGCTTAAAAGATAAAGTTATGGAGTATTAAAAGCGCAACAGATATATCTAGTTATGTTTAGTCATAGAATGTCATAACAGTTTCATAGCTCAGAATTTTGACTTCCAGTGCTCAAAAATTAGATTAAAAATTGTTTTTGAGAAAGAAATCCTTCCAACTACTTTGGCCAGTATCAACATTCTAGGAATTGAACGACCATTTTTGAACAAATGATCAACGAACAGACGGATATTTGTGCACAGTTGTTCCGATATGAAATAAAAAAGTTAGATGATCATAAAACTTTTCATTTTGTTGATATTAATGCGAATGTTTATAGGCAAAAAAAAACTTCTAAATCATTCATTTATCATCCAATAACCAGAAATCTTTCGATAGTCAATTTGATTTAGGTGCAATAATTATTAAAAACTCGGCTAACAATATGAGTTGTTGGTTAGACAGTAAATTTAAATTTTTGAAATTCAAGTTAAACAAATCATATGATTTGTTGACGAAAAAAAGCAACTATTTTCATTGTTAGAACATGAAATTTTTGATTGCATCATTTCTGTAAATTATTTAACTCGATTCATATCAGTGAATATTCGTCAATCATTTAATATTAACTAAGAAAATTAGAAAATTTTCAGCCATGGTCAAGGGAAATTTTGAGTAAATAGTCGGCCTAGCTACGCATAAAGCTAGAAGGCGAATTTTGAGAAAATAGTTGGTCCAGCTAAGTATAAAGCTAGAAGGCCAGTGGATCTGACCAATAGCGCTGTTAAACGAAGAACAGGTTCAAGTAATATTCAAGCATACAAATGATCAACACAAATATATCCATCTGACAACTATATTAATTTCTTATGTTTTCATTTCCTCGAGAAGTTTCAGACACTCCTTGCTTCTTCTATCATTATATAGGTGATTTAAAACATTTGTTTTGACGAAGAATGAACATTTTGAAATCAATTTTACGCATATTTTACGCAAAATTCGTCAAAAGCCAATTACAAAATGTTTTTGCCACTTGTTTAATTTATGTTTGGCAGATTAATGTGATAATTAGGTTTGGAGCATCATTAACTGATTAGTAAAGAATCGCTAAGAATGTCCGATAAATATGGCTATTAATATTTTTACAGAAAATTTTATATAGAAATAGAAATCTTCTTTATCAAATTTCGGTATATCCATCTGATTGGTTTCATAGGATGATTAATCAGATAAACCAGCACAAACCAGATAACTAAACATGCGAACAATGATAGCTTTAAAATATTACTTCACACTTTAGAATAAATTTGGCCCATGTACTATTCACATTATCCACTATTATTATTTACTATTCACTATCCTTGAAAATAAGCCTGAATAAAATATAACAAAATATTATAGCTTGCTTATTGAATTCCATGGTCATTTCCGTCGAATTGTTCACATGATATTGTAAACAGATATAGAAAAACTATTCTCCATTGTTCAGTTGCCCATTTAATTATAATAGCCATGTAATAAACCGTAGCCATCATAGGAAAATTCTCAATGCTTTAAACAGACACATTAAATAATTTAAATTTTGAAATGTTAGCATAATTCTGCGGTTTCCCATTACTTTACAAATGCTAATATTGCACTTTGTACCATTTTTGTAACAATGCTGAGTAGTTCAGTTATGGCTAATACATTCATTCTTTGGTAAAATGCCCTTAACTATAGTCATTTAGCGAATGCCTGTCAAAAAGTTTTTAAACATTCTTATAACCCTTCGTAAACTCATTAAGTGCAGTTATACTCCATTTATATAATTTCTTTCTCACTTGTAATAATCACATACTGTGCTTATTCCTCTCCTAATTGTTTTCTTGTTATTCAGCCTCGTTATTAAGCCCTTCCAACTTTCCAATTTTATCACCGAAAAACTGTAAAGCCTTAAATACTAACGTATAATTCAGAAAGTAATTCAACAATAAAGCTTTCACCATTATATGAACATATATGAATATAATCATTTAAGATGATTAGCGAATGAAGCTTATAAAATTATAAAAAAGAAAAATATTGTAACATATTGTTACATATTGTAAATATTGTTACTTTTTAAACTAATCCTTATAAGAATTTGTCTTAAAATATTTTGAAATAATAATTATCTGTGGCATAATTTTGTGTTATGGTACATCAACTCTAGAACTGAAAGCCTAAATGTCACTTTGGCTAAGAAAGATTTAATTTTGTTGGGATCAGTTAAAACCCAACTACATCAAATTTACATAATGATTATGTATATATATATATATTATTGGCCAATATATATAGACGATGTACCCATCTATGTAGACGAATGACCGATGGCTGACTTCAAACACACTCATTTATATTCTTGAATGCTGTTGAGAATGGCGCAAATAAATTTTTTTTTTAAATTTAACATCATTCTTTTTGCTTATATTGTATTTCTCTACGAAAGCATATTTTTTAAACCTACTGTGCAATGTTCAAAGATCTTATCGAAGAAATCTGTGGACAAAATGGATTTTAAACGAATGATTAAATAGAAAATCGGAATTTACAGCCAATAAAAAAGCGAAAAAGCTTCAATCTTGGGATACTTTATAAACTTTATTGTGGCAAGAAGCAACCGAGCACATAATTTCTTTGAGAGAGAGGATTCATTCCATCTTAAATTAAAAAATTATTAATCCATAAAATTGAAAGGAAAATTAGCTGCAGACTGGAACCACGTGTATTTCTAATCCAAACCCTTTGATATGATAGATCCTACCTTAATAGTCAGTGGAGCCTGTTAAAACAGAAATGACGAGTGCTGCTGGAAAGAGAAAAATTTTATTTGGGTGAAAAAGTAGCACTCATTTATCAAGTTTATTTTTTATTCGTTAAATATCAAGAGGCTATTTATTTGTTCGAACATTACGCGTGAAAATAAGGACCATAAAATGTTGCTAAGAGGTCCTTATGTGGATGTTTTTTCGAAAAGGAATGAAAACAAAAGTCTGCTTATCAAAATGAATTATTAAGGTAAATTTAAATCATATTGTTGATTTCGTCAGAACTAATCAAATCCCATTCATTATGAGAAAATAAGTGGCTGAAAGAAAACTTAAATGTGAAAAAAGTCTATATCAGCTGTAAAATAATTTCTTGTAATTCGAATTTTTCTTCAATTCAGTCATTTCTTTTTCAATTCGCTTTGTCCTATCGAACATTGATATGAGCATTACCATTGGAAAAAAACCTATGTTTGAAAAAAGATCAAATTTCGAAAAAAAATTTAATATTTGGTTTGGTACTATATTGAACGGCTTATCAGCTGAAGATTCAGATCTTCTATGAAGACTAATTTGGCAAGGAATTAATTTTTTGGAAGCAGCTAATAAATTTTCAATACTTCTTGGCCGATTCAATTCAGTTCTGCATTTTAAAATGAAAATTTCCATAGCATCACATAAATTTGCAAGAATAAAAGTTTTTTTTCCAAAAAAATAAAGAGTAAACACTTTAAGCAAAAAATTTTTGAAGAACGGTTGATTTTCGTTCACTTTTTTTTTTCTTAAGCAAAACTCATTTTTTTCATTTTTTTCTTCATTTGATGTAATCATTTTATGATTTTATGATCTATTAGTGGACTGAAGGTTTTATTTAATGCTGAATTTGCTCAAAAATAAATTTCGCAATATTTTAAATCAAGTTTCCCTTAGGGTGGATAGGGGAAGCAAAAATTCATTTAACGTGTTAGTGGTTAACCATCAACATGAAGCTACAATAGAGTAGTACAGATCCCTAGCTTTCAAGCCTCTTCAGTCGATAATATAATATCCTTTAGAGATTCTGATAAACGTCCTAGAAAAATATGCATTCACTTCTTATTCTTATTCAGAAATAAGAATGTTTAGCCGAATTTCCGATGAAAAATTTTTTTTGATGAAAATTAAGGGCGAAAAGCATTATATCAAGGTTTTAAATCGATGCACCCTTTCTTCCAAATCAGATCGATGACCCATTTGAAATATGAAAAAAAAAACAATATAAGCTCACTGTCCACTGTTATCGTTAAAATTTATCCAATCATTTCGTGGAAACTTTCAGAATTCGCAGAGTCTCCTATTTCTTCGAAAAAATGTTATTCAGTTTGTAAACGCTTGCCACAAATGCTTGATTACTACCTAATCATTGTATTTAGGGATCGTTTAGGATTTGTGGCTCAAATAATTTATTAAGAGATTTGTAAATACAGGAAGTTTAAAAAGTTTCTTCCAATTTTGATGCAAATATAAAAATAATCGACATGAAGAAAACCAAATTATGAACTATACCATATTTCGTAAATTTTTACCAATATTATTGCAAAAATAAAACTGTGATTGGGCGAAATTTTCTTAAATATCCTTTATTTTTCTATTATGTCATAAAATTTTTAAAGCAAAATAGAGAATATAAAAAATTTGCAGTGGTAATGATTCTTCATTTCTTCCTTGTAGAGTTCTTTCCGCTTTTACATATAATTGAAATTCGTTAAAAATTGGATTTGTTTAAATTTAATGAAATTTATATAGACGAACTGATTAAAAATTACATTCAAGCATTTTATTTTATTTCGTGATAATAATCCATTTTTTTTGATTAACCTCGATCACCATTTGGCTTGGCTGGTTCGTTTGATTGTTAGGAGTGAGGTTCATTTTCCACAGAACCAGAAGCTTTTAGGCTTTCAGCACTTGGATTTTACTATATCTTTAATTCTTGAACTTGAACTTAGTCGAAGTAATATGCCACCCGACTAGTATACTCTATCTTTTATCAGGATATAAAATCATCCATACTGCATTTAATATCTTGTTATTTAAAGACTGAAATGATGCAAATCAGTGAAAAAGTTTTAAATGCTTTACCTCTTTTTATGCTTTATGATCTAAGTCTTTCCCTTCAATTTTGATTTCTTTTTTCATTTCTCTTTCATTTCTGCTTTAACAGTAGAAACTTTTTTCGTAATCCTATATGCCAAAAAAGTCTGGACCCTTTCTATCAACTGAATTCGATTGCTTATCACAAACTAGTAGTGAATTTTACATCATAAAAATTTAACACTTCTTACATATGTTGTTTTAACTAGGTAAACTCATAAGAAATTATATTCATGATTTGTCATATCATAGATGGATACCTTTTTTTAAACAAAACTGTGAAAAAATACAAATTTCTAAATTTCCATAAAATCGGTACCCTATTGCTTGTTTTTGATTGTTTTGGTTGTTTTAATTATTCGCAAGTTTATTTATAAAACAGTGTGTCGAACAAAACTCTGAATATTATTTAACAAATATATTATGAGATATGTATAATATCTATAAGCATGCTGCACGCGTATTAAATGAAAAAAACTTTTTTGTATGTGAATTTTAAAACATACTTTTTTATGAATTATATATGAACTGAGGAAAAAAACTAAAATCAATAAATAAAAACCATAAAAAATTCAGGAAAATCGTAATAAAATGGACGAATCCATTCAATCTAATGAGTTGACAAGATGAAATTTAAAAACAAAGAGTTCGATCACAATGTAATGATTTAACAAAATATATGATTTTTGGAAAATAAAGTGCTCAGCCTTGACAAATCACTGTGGACTTTGCGAAATTCACATAGCAAAGTTATGCGAACAAATTCAAGCACAAAAAATTACTGAAGAATTTAAAGCACAAAGTTTTTTTGCAATTTTTCTTGAAGCTAAAAGATATTCAAAAATCTAAATTTTGAACAAAAATTTTTATAGATAATGATGCAGTTTGAAATCGAAAACTGATTGCGCAGTAACATAAATGTTACAGGCATTTGCAGTGAACTGGTGGAAAGTAAGACCAACAACATTAAAAATTTGTTTATTAATACATGTCATAATATTTCTTTTATCCATATTAATACAAAAACAAGTAAATAAGTAAACTATTAGAACCGAAAAAGGAGCAGAAATCATCAGGTCCAAGTTGTATAGGTTTGAGTTCCATAAGCAGTAGAATCCAGATCCATGAACATGTTGAGTTCATTTTTTAAAGAGCTTTTGGGTATTTGAAAGGTAAACAATCACAAAATACCCGTGTTTTAAAGAGATGAATAACATGAAAAGGCTTAAAAGCAAGGAATAATAATAAGGAAATGAACGCATGCACAGGCTCCAGAAATACGGAATGATATTGATGAAATAATCTTCAAAATAAGCATTATAAGAGCACTCACCAGTTCTGGTTTGGCTAGCTTCACTGTAATAGAGTGAGATCATTCCACCAGATGAGCAGAAGTTGCATTTCAATACTAAATTAACCACCGTGTTGTTTTATATTAAGCCGAATATTCAATTCCGACAAATTGCACAAATATCATGACATATGACATATACACCAGATTATGAGTCCCTTTAAATAAAGGTGTTCCACCAATCCTCAACCGTTACGAATCAATAAAAATTTACATATTTGCTTTTTAGAAAGGATTTCTAACATTTTCTAGCCGATATAATAATTCTGAATCCAAGCTTGTTACGGCTAGAAATCTTAAATAAAGAGTTACTTGGCGGTAGAAATGCAGATGAGTAGTCAGAATTACCTGGACTTTTTAAGTAGAAGCTATTGCAATATCGCTTTACTCATATCGTTTAACTCTCAGTAAATCCTTTTGCAAAGCTAGATAAAAAGGTCGTTTGCTCGACTTTATAATATCTCCAGTAATTGCAAGCCATCAAATCCATGTCCATCACTGATACAGCCGAGTTGCTAAATTTATAAGCTGATTCGATTTCTGCGCTCTGTGTACCTTGATTTTACCATACATCAATCATATCATATCTCAGTAAAGGAGTGACCGGGTACTGTTAGGAACTTACCTGCACTTTTATCCCTAATTGACTGTTTCACAAGATTCTCCTATCCTGCTAATAACCAGTGGAACAAATCTAACCAGAAATGTGGTGCTAGCCATTTATAAATCTAATGGACATTATGGCAAAATACAGCGCGATATAAAAAGCTCAAAGTTTTACATATCAATTTCGTTTTAATTTGACATTTTAATAAGTTATTGAAAAAAAGAATCAATATTGGAGAGCAAATCATAGCAGAATAAATATCTTTTGATCAGTTTTATTTCATGATCTAATGGTTTTTATTTTAACGAATTGCTGATAGATGTTTTTTTCCTTAGGTCTCTATCAAAGTTTCAAATTTAAATTATTTGACAACGACACGAGGTCATCTGCAATTTCATTACTAAAGTTTTCATTTTTTTAAATGCTATTTAAATGCTATTTTTATTTAAATTAGAACGAGTAGTGATTTTCATCTCACTGAAATGCCCAATTCTAATTGAAATGCTGGCATTTCTTATTTTAATTTATGTTGAAAATAAATCTGATGAATAGAAGTCGAAAAGTCAAATTAATAGACAAAGATGAAACTGTATGGAACTGGAATGGAATGAAAATTGTATATAGGAAAGGATAAGGGACGGAATAGTAAAAAATGGATGAATAGGGCAACATGGAGGAGTATGAAAGAGGATGAAATATGATTGATATATGGCAAAATTAAGGTACACAGCAGCTGAAATAAAAAGCATGTTGTCATGATAACTAAAAAATGCCTGAACAAATAAAGACATATTTATGAGGAAATTAAACAATCAATCAGTAAATTTTTACTTTAATGAACAGTCATAATAATGGGAATCGAGAAGGGAGGTAGATTCTCGTTGAAATGCCACTTTTGTTTGAAAAAATTTTTTGAAACAATTTGGCACGTTGTAGGTATATTCAAACGATGTAGAAATTTATTTTAGACATATGGGAGACTAAAGTCGGCATAAGTTATTATAACGAGATATCGAAATTTCGGGTAACTTATCGAATCAAGCTACTAGTAACTGAGAGCAATTGTAAATATGGCACTTTAATTTACTTTGCACTAACGCAAGTTTATGAAAAAAATCTACCATAAAACTAGGTCAGTACTGGTTTCATTTTGTGATAAAATTGATATTGATCGGGGGTTTTCTGATTAAATGTATCAATCTTGACAGATGAATGAGACATTTTTTAAAAAGATGCCGATATAAACTGGATCAGTTCACTAATTTTTTTTAATCACTCTCTATCAGAAAAATCCTATTTGTTTATTATATTTTTCTATCTCATTTGCTTAATTTGTCAGTACTGTAACAATTTTTTTGTTAATTATTCGCATTTTAGAACTAAAACTATCAATTAGTTGTTTTTAGTTTTTACTATTTTCACTCAACAAACGATTGTAAATCGAAGATTAAGATAATACAAATCAAATAATCAACAAATTAATTGCCTAAAATTGCATAATATTTCCTTCAAATCATTTATTAATCTTGGGTGATTTAATTCGTATCATTTGTTTTAAGCGGTACACTTTGTCTTCTGCACTTAAATGTTTCATTTTTTGCAGATGAGCGCTTTTAATTGGCTATTTAATTTTATTTCAAAAAATCTAAAATATTTTTTATGAAAAGCGGTTTTCTGATTTTCAGTAATAGAAATGAATGAAAATTAATTTAATTTGTATGATTTTTGGTCACATTTGCTGGTAAAATAATGAGAATTTATATATGCTTTTATAGTGCTTAATTTTTAAAGGAAACAAGCCAACTTTGTTGTTTTCTGTAATTTTTCGGCAAATTAAAATCTTAAATATCTTCAGACAATCCTAAACTATTGTGTGTTTAAATGTCATTTGCGTAGAACATGTGATTTCAAGGATTTTACTATGATTCTAATTTATTACAGCAAATTGCAACTCTATAACACTATAAATATTCGTATGATAGTTCTTTTAAAAGAAAATATCGTTAAAATATAAGTGGTTTTGTGAAATTAGAAAATGCGATAAGTCCACTATTTAAAACGATTCAATACATGGAAAAAAGTATTCATGGATTCGATATTATGCATGGAGTTTGCAGTATTTGAAGAGAATGGATGTTATATGAAGGATTTTTTGATTTTATTTGATTTGTTTTCCGTGCTTATCCTAATGATTTCTGTAAAAGATCCATGCGTGGATTTCTGAGCTTAATCAGTCGCTATTTAATAGATATTTCCATTCCATCGGGCATTTTCAGTGAAAAGTTTAAAGTTTAGTTTAATTTAAAGTTTAAGTTTAAAGTTTAATGTACCAACTAAGCCCATGAATCCGGGTGGTCTAGCGAGTATTTCTATCGTCAAGGGACTGGCATAATTGTCCAGTGCGACAAGTCAGCGGAGCGAGTTTAACCAGTAATGGTGAAAACTCTTAAAAAAACTGAAACCATGAATTTATTTGGGTCTGTACAAAGCCATTATTTCTATTACCTTAGCATAATAGGCCTTCAGAGTTTTTTCGACTTCAACTTACTGCGCCCTTCGATTACCATGGTGTATTGTAGATTCTGTTTCATTTGCATCTTACGCTGAAAATCGCTTTTTAATATAGCCTAATTCGACTTTGACTTTCCCGCTCACTGCTTTAATTGTTGGATTGAGTATTTGCCAATATTATTTTACATATAATATTCCCTTCCATCCTCTTCGATCCTATTTCTTAAATTACTTGAACTTCATTTGAATTTTTTTTAGACAATCATAAGCCACATAAAAAAAATATGCATCAAGTAGAAATAAACCGAGAATGATATTGTACATGATAAGAAATACCGAATGATAATGATGATTAGTTTTCTGAAATTAATTATAGTTCACCAAAAAGAAATTTTTACTCTCTATTTCCATTCACAATTTTTCTCCATTTTTCGGTCATTTTTGTAGCGGCGAATATCATTACAAGATTTTCTCGAGTTTTGCTCTATTTTTCACTCTGAAATTTTGCTTTTTTTTCCTCATTTGAACCAATTTTTCTCAGTTTTTTTCTCAATAGAATTATCAACAATAGAATTTCTCAATTTTCAATATTTCTCTTTGTTGTCGAGAAAAAACATTGGAAAAAACCGATACTCTTACTGGAAATAAGAGTAACATCATCGCCATTAGAAAAAAAATAGAATATATGATTAATTGGCGTTGACATGGTTAGACAAACGATAAAGACGCAGGCGATCAGTGATCCTAATTTCATTGCAATCTCCACCAAATCTTGCAATCGTTATGGTACAGAAAAGTAAGATTTGTTGATTCGGAATATTTCTGCCACATCAGCGTTCAGGTACTAGATAAGAGTGAAGCTATGATTTAAAAAAATAATAATCTGTCGGGAACAAAAAAAATTATTAATAAACATAGTCATAACAATTGCAAGATAGCTCGCACTTAATTACTTCTAATTCCAATTTTTCAATTTTAAATTCAGGTTAAACGACTTTTCTGCTTATTATTTGATTGAATACAGCCATTTTATAACCAAAAATATATTATTTATTTCGTTTTGTTAAATGGTAGCAAAAATGAATAGATATGGTGCAGAATTTAGTGACATGGATTATAATCGAAAAAGGTTGGTCTGAGCTTTCCTCATTTATAGTCAAAGTTCGAGAGGAAATGCCCAACTGCGATCTTTATAATGATCCTATGTTTTATTAGCCATCGTCACCATTATTTTTGAATTTTTAAAGAAATCTCGATCGACGTCGTGAATCTTCTCGTTACGCTGCACGTGATCGACGTGGAAAAGAAGCTGATATATTCATGCTTCTCAGAGAGGTCATACCGCTGGTAGATGAAGCTACTGTAACCCATGTAGATCGAATTGCTCTTCTTCGCGTAGCGTCAATTTTATGCCGTTTGAAAAAATGTATTGCTAAATGTAACGTTTTTTGCAAATAATTAAAAATAAATAGGTAGACAATAGATGCTCATTTTTCGAATTAAAGTCTATTTTGGTTTGAATACCACCTATAAAATCCAAATACTCACTGCTAACATTGCAAAAGCTATATACGGAAAATTTAATTCGAAACTTTTAGGTTTAAAACCAAGTCAAACTATTGAGGAAGGCTGTTTATGGAATGAAACAACTCTTTTGGAGTGCTTGGATGGTTTTCTTGCTATTATTGGTTCCGATGGAATTATTTTGTACATAAGTGAGAGTGTTTCCATATATTTGGGCCTCACACAAGTAATTTTTTCTTTAATTCATATTACAGATTTTTTTCAATTGATCATTATCAAGTTTTTTGGAGATTTATGTCTCTCAATAATCTCAAGAGATATTAAAAAAATAAGTGTTGCTTGAAATTTTCTCTTATTGCGAAACTTAAAAAATAGTCGTTTGTCTGCTCATTTTTTATTTACCTTTGAAGTAAATTTGTGCCATGTACAATATTCAGTTTCAACTCGTAGGGTTTCATTTAAGGTGAGGTCTAAAGCATCTGTAAAGAAACTTCTAAGTCATAAAAAAACTGGGGTACTGGAGTTCAAATTAAAATAACCGCGCAAAATTTCGTAATAATCTGTTTTAAATCTTCTGACTCTAAGTGAAACGAGATTAACCTATGTACTTAGATTTAATCGAAGAATTAGGTCTTAGACGGCACAAAAAATATTTCTGTGAACTCTGAACTGATTTATCAGGCCTAGACGAAAAACAAATTATGTTATATTTCAAATGTGGACAAACGAATGTTTGTTAATTAGAAAATTATACGACTTATTTCTAAAGGTTCTGAGCAAGAGGTTGAAAATTTCAGTGAATTTTTTTAAAAAATATTATCATGTGTTTAAGACCAAGATTTTCTTCAGTAATCTAAAATCTGAGCAACTTCCACGCTAATGAATAGAGCAGTTAACATATAATGATGCTAGATCAGGGGATTCAGCAATAAAGTTTAAAATTTTACATTTATCAATATATTACATTAATTTAATTTATTTTTCTTGAAGCCATTTTCCTAGATTATTCAAATCGTTCTGAAGATTGTTCAAAAAATAGAAAAATCTCAGCATCCTTGAAAAGAACAAAAGGATCAGTAGTTACCTAGAAGCACCAGGCTTTATTAAAATGACTATAATGTTTTGTATTACAGCCTGGCCATCTAGAAATGCCAGCTAAATTGTAAAAAGTCTTAAAATCTTGAATCATAATGATCTTTCATGTGAATAAATATCAAGAATCAATGGTTATGAACCAATAAGTCTTTAGCTAAAAGCTAAAAGCTGAGAAAGGTCAATTTTTTCTCAAGAAAACATAATGAAAATCAGATATTAGCATCAAAGTTTACTGCATATGGGTCTCTAATAGTTTAAAGCGGTCTGCCAAGATGAGTTACATCTATTTTCTTTGTAAAGAACATGGAGTTATGCATAAAAGCTTCTTAATTTTAAGAATAACACCATGATTTAGTAATATCCTTGAAATATGGTAAAGTAGGGAAAGTGTAAGCTATTTACAATGGATTTAAGGAATATTACCTGAACCGATGAACAAAGATTGTTAAATCGGATCAAAAATATATACCTACTGGTAATGAGATAAATTTTCTTATTTAGTTGAAAGAATCACAGAAGTTCAAAGGATTCATAAGAGGCATTGTTTTGCCAAAATATATTGACAGTTGTTCATGCGCACTGAACTCTGATCGCTTTGCATTAGGATTTTTTCTATATTTTATCATTTTTTTTTCAAGTCAACCATAGTGCATATTCACTAAAATCTGATCCATTTTTCATTTTTATCTCATTTTCTTTGTTTTTTTGGTACCTCATGTAGTTCTGCGAACATATTCAACATTTTCTGCAAAAATATTAGTTTCTAAACAAGATCCTTTCGCCAGAGAGTCTCTTGGGAATACAAATATAAAAAGACAGGAATCAAAACTACCATTGTTCGATCTTGGTCAAGCCAGTATACTACTAGATTATCCTATTCTTGTAGCCTTAAAAAAATTGTCGTAATTGAGACTTAAATTGGTAATTTGTACATGATTGTCGCATTTTTTTATAATAATTCTAAAGCTTTGCAATAAAAATGCTATTGAATATAACTGCTTTAAGCGCATATTAATTTCAAATTATGTATGATAATGAATGAATAACAAATGTTGTTTAGACAGATCTTACGGGACGATCTTTGAAGGATTTCGTACATGCGAATGATTATGATGAGTTCAATAGGTGTTATCTTGATGGAAATAATAATAACAATAATAACGATGCATTGATCTGCTTAAGAATGAAGTCTGTTATAAGTCCTCGAGGCAGAAATCTTAATCTCAAAAGTGCTTTATACAAGGTTTTCATTAACGAACTTATTTTCGATCAGATTTCACAGATTCGATCTATGAATGATTCTTTTTTTGAAAGTAAAAATATAGAATAAAGTAAAAATATAAAGTAATGTTTTTTTGTTATATTAAAAATAATAGAACTATAGGAAAATTACAAAATATTGGAAAACAAACTATTAAAAAATGACGAATATCAAAAGGTTTCAGCATGATAAGCCAAGATTTTTTTATGCAAATTTTTAGCATTTGTTACTAGAAAATACAAAGAAGTTTATGCGTAATATGTTAAAGCACTATCACGATTTCTTCTTCTTCTAACGGCTCTCACCTACCGGTTAGGCTGGTTCTGCGGCTTTAAGGGTAAGACGTCTCCAAGCTGTTCGATCCGACGCTATCGCTAGTAGAAATAAAAGCCATTCCAATCCTTTTTCCATCATCTAAATCTATATATTGCTGATCCACCTATAGGTAATCCTTTTCTTATCAATCCAGGTCTTGATTGTCTTTCCTCGCTTTTGGCGCCAACCATTACAGGATTCGGCAAGTAGCGAAATATATGCCAAATCTTGTGGTGAACGACGGAGAACGTGCCCTAAATAGCAAATATGACGCTCTGCGATAACATTATTTATGAAAGTGGTATTTGAACGAAGGTGGATGCGATCATATGATATTTTATCCGCTCGGCGGATTTTAAGAAACTATGAAAGATTGATAGTTTCTTAATATCTTCCACTCTCATTGGCCATGTTTCGCAGCCATATAGCAAGATCGAACGAATTGCAAGTATATGGACGCGGATTTTCGTCTTTATGGTGATTTGGCGACGGTTCCATAAGGGATCATCCAGAAAAGATAATTTTAACTGTCGTTATTCGGGTTGTAATTTCAGTCTTTATTTAGGTATTTGGGATTAGAGTGGATCCAAAATTTTTAAAGTCAGGACTTCCTTAACCAGCAATAATGAAAATAGGTATTTTATCAGTTTCTTGTATATGAGGCGAAAACACGTTTTATTTACACTGATTCTGAGTCTGATTCTCGCTGCAATTATTGGGACATTGTTTAGCATTACTTGCATTTCATTATAATTGTCAGCGAGAAGAGTTACATCATCTATATTCAAGGTCTGTCTGTGATGCTCTGAACTAATTTGCATACCTCATAAATTCCGACAAATGACGCCAATTATTCAATCCATCGCATAATACTGTAAGAAAAAGGACGCATTCTTTACGGACACTAGTTTTTATTTCGAAAGGGTCAGTCAGTTCCCCATATACACAGATCTGTGCCAAGGTATGCTGATAAAATGCCTTTATGGTCCGAATGATCTTCTCTGGGAGACCGTCATATTCCAGCACATTCCAGCATTTTCCAGAGCGCTGCTCTATCAATCGAATCGAAAACAGTTGTAAAATCGATAAAGCAAATGACGATGGGCTGTTGGTATTTGAAGCGATTATACAGCACCCTTCTTAACAAAAGTCTGGTCCACAAAACGGCGTTCGGAATCCATCTTGGTTAAAACGCACTTTTCTATCTCGTGTTGCCATATATCTATATAGCAGAAGGAAAGAAAAAATTTCTACGGATCTAGTAGGCTGATTCCTCAGCAGTGCGTCCTGTTAATCTTCTTAGGAATTGGAAGCGGAACTGCTTTGCCCCAATGTTCTGATTTTATTTCTCTTTGGCAAACGAGAGAGTACATTTGTTGAAGATGAGTTGTGAATGATGATGGACAACATTTGAAGAGTCCGACGCGAAGACCATCTTCTCCGAGAATTTTGTTGGCCTTAAGCTTATGGATTACAGAGATAATTTCCTCTTCTATTGGCGGTTCACATTTGCAAACACATGGTTCGACAAGCGAATCAATTACATCCGGGACAACAGATGCCGCACCATGGTTGTTTGACATCAAAAAATTCTTCCTATTTTATGAGGCAATCCTTGATAGCCTTAACAGGCATCTCTTTGATATTCCGTATCATTTTACTGACCCTTTCTTGAGTTATAGTTCTTGAGTTGCTTTGTGAAGAAGTCGAAATAGTTTCCTATAATCACCTAACCAATCTGCCGTCTCCATTTTTAAGGCACCAGTAGCTCCAGTAACGTTGTCGTTGCTGCTGTCGTTGTAATTTTTCGAAGCATCCGGTAGTCAAAATCTCTTGACTTGCGGGCTTTTGCAGCTTTTTAAGTTGGACAGTTAGACAGTTGCTCCCGACACCCAACTAACGCATTTCCTGATAGTATACCCCAGTATGGAAGTGGCTGATTTTCGGATATATGTCTTTAGTTGGGATTAATAATCATTGGCACTTCTAGAGATGTCACTGATGTTCATTCCGCTGAGATGCTTCAATAAATCGGTTTGAAATACACTTTGTCCCCGAATCTTTTAATTAGTTAAAAGATCTTGGGATACGTTGTTTCTTACGACTTGTCAGTTTTATGCGAATTTTGGCTAGAACCAGAAAATGGTCTGATCCGTGGCAGGAGCAGTGACTGATCAATATATAGCCAATCTGATTGGAATATTGATTATCCGCAGAGTTCCACATGACTAGATGTCTTTTCCGATGCGGAAAGCATGTATTAATAACAAAGAGCTCATGGTGTTAGGGCAAAATGATGAAGGCGTTCTCTATTGGCACATTAGATCCCGATCCATATTTGTCAATTAGCGAATTCATCATAACGACACCATGACCTACGCGTGCGTTTCAGTCTCCCTGTGTTGTGACCATACCACTTCTCCGTAGAGATATTATTAATAGCTGAAGCCTCGCATAAAAGTTACCTTTATCGGTCATTCGCGCATAAAGTTGGAGTATATACACTGATATTGCAGAATTTTCCTTTAAAACGCACTACGGTGTTTACCGGCTTCTGCTCAATTAGGATCAAGCCTTTTCAGGCATGGCAATCGCTACGCCATTTTGACCCGAGACACCACAGCCAGTATCTTTCCCGGTTTAATAATTACTCGAGAATCGACATGAGGAAGACAGGCTTCCATCAAAAAAACCACGCGGTATTTAGAAAGGATGTGGACAATGATCGCTTAGCTTGCAAAGCCCATAAGCGTTTTAGCGTTATAAGCAGCTGTAACCAGCATCTCGCTGCGCTTATAAAGTTACCAGATAACAGTAACAGATACCTATGCTTGTGCCTTGGAATTTTATTATTATTATCATTATCGTACATTTATTACATGTACCACCGGGTTAAAAGTAGTATGCGCGTTGGAAAATACGGACGTCGCGTCAAAGAGGCCTGATCCTTTCATCGAGTCACTTGAGGATAAATATATGGGTGGATCCTCAGCATCCACTCCGATATGTTATATAATATGGTAAAGCACCATTACGAGATTAGCATAAGAAGTTTAACGAGGTTGCTATCTGGGTCCAACAAAAAAACATGAAGTTTCTCAGTTGATTGTAATGGCGATTAAAGCGTTTTAAAAAAATGTAAGAAGTCGTAAAAATTTTTGAAGACTCGCTATAACGGTATCAAGTAATGAAGAAAGCATAGGAAAATTAAGATAAATCTAATGGTGAGATACAGTGAGTTTGTTGCAACATTAAGGGAAAGTGATAACTAGATTTTGGGGCATTAAAGAAATATAAAGGCTTCCAAGGAACTGGTATTCGGGAATCGGTATTACGATGGAGCTAAAGTAGAATTCTTAGTAACGGGCTAGGGTAAAATGGAGTTTGCAGGTCAGGATAACTGAGTAGATAGCGGCTCAGATTATCATGTTCAATGATGTAAGGTTCGATTCCTCTTTCGATAAGAGTAAGCCTTCTATAAAAATTCGAGTTGAGCTCGCAAAACGGTGTAGCATTTCTATCGCTAAATGATCCATTGGCAAAAATTTCCAACACTATTAATCAGCGCAGCCTAACCAGAAACGGTGAGCACCAATCTCTCATTTAAAATAGAATAGGGTGATGGAAATTTTGAAGGATTTAGAGGCAGGGCGTGGTATTCAAAAGTCGAAAAGAATATCGAAAAAATTTGGCAGATTTTAAGGTAAATAGATGAGTTCTTTTCAGAAGCACGTATACACTCTGCTCTGAGACAATGGTTCGAATTTTTTCCTAGGCAAGAACAAATTTGTCATCAAAAATCTTGGTTGTTCTGGCCATGCATATGCACAAATATACAGGAATACAATTATTGTAGAGGTTCTCCAGTAGATTTCATCTGAGAATTTAAACTTCCACAATAAATTGAGTTTAATGGGGAGAGAATCAAAATATGAGATATATCTCGTTAGATTAAAATAACGAGACCAGCCAATTTTTTACCAAATTAATCAGGATATTGTTATAATAAATATTTAGTGTTTTCTGTTTCATTATATGGTTAACTTTGGCTGTATTTCGAATTATCATTTGGGAGTAAAAAGTTTATTCATTTCAAATTCAAATAATTTCTTTTAGCCAGTTATTTGCCAAATACAGTCAATATGGGCTGATGATGGCCGAATTTATTTTTTGCAAGGATCTGCTCAACCTGCTGGTCAAGGAAATAATGCTATAATTGCTGCTAAAAATGCCGACATTCCTAATGGAATTTTCATGACTCGGCATAGTTGTGACATGAAATTTTCTTATCTTAGCGAAAAGTTGGTTTTTATCACGCGAATTCTGAATGCCTGATCTACAATCGTTCAAGTTTTATATAAAATAAGGAATTTATCGCTGCTGTAAAGAGCAAGACTATCCAATATTTCAGTCAGATATTAGATATAAAAAATGAATTAATATTTGAAAACAGTAGGATTGATGCCTGCCTGTCACGCGTCAATATTTTAGAATAACCTTGATCCGGCTGCTTTATCAGGATAGTAGAATAAGCACTGATTATCGCACGTATTAATAAAATTTTTATTCTCCACCTCAAATTTGGGTTATTAAACCACATTAATATAGAGAGAAAAAACAGTATTCGATATGAATTAAATCCAAAGATAACTATTTCAAAAGAAATAAGAAATGATTAAACAACTGCAAGGAATTTTAAAGTGTATAATATTGAAATATTGGGATCTAACCGCTCGAGTCCCTTGATTACACCAAAATGAGGGAAGAAGAACGATTTCCTTGATATTATATTATATATTCTTTGAATTGACCTTTGCCTTTCATTGACATATTTGAAGGCAAAGAATTATTAAGTTAATGAAAGGCTTCATTTGGCAGGTCAGAGTCACCAGTTTGAAATAATAAATTTGAAATAGTAAAAAACATCGCATTTCGCGACACTAAGCTTACTAAAGTAAGTTCAGTGAGATCATTTTTTCTATTTTTAATTCGATAGATATTTATCAAAAAAGGTCACACCAAAGTTTACTTCATGATACATGAGTTTAGAATAAAATCAATTTAAATTGATACCAATGGTTGGTATTTTTGAAATAATTTTGAAAAATGGATGACAAAAATGACTAAATATACCACTGAATGATGAAATGCAATTTTCAGTTTCACTTATATTCTAAAACATGAAACTCGTTCATTAATCGGTACATCTTTCTATTGCCTAGTATTTCCAACTGATATAAATCGTGTAGCTTCGTCGATACGAGAAATGCTCGTTAAAGGTCATTCGCAAACACCCTATTATAGACTGATTAGCAATAATGGTTCAATTATTTGGTTACAAACCGAGGCGACCGCAGTCAGTCACACTTCGAAGGGCCGTAAAGGCCAGTATGTAATATGCGTGCATCATTTGCTAGGGTGAGCTTTTGAAGGAATTGTTTTGTCACGAAAAACTCCTACGTTCACGCATAATGGAGCCAGTCGACTGGAGCCAAATTTTTGACGCCTGGGCGTAGTGCAACTGGTCAAATTTCTAGTTCAAAAACAGTTTTTATATTGATATAATTTTAATGACGACGGATGGAAATTTCCTATCTGTTCATCTAAAAAATTTTTGACTTAGTGGGTTTCGAGCAAGTTTTAAGATTTTGTTCGAGATTTTGTTCTATATTTTTTGAAATAATGATGAAAAATCCAAAAATTATTTAGGATTCAAAATGAACGAGAATTTCTCATTGATAGTAATCAGAAGGTTGCAAGAAATGAAGCTCCTTTCAACGAGAAGGAGGATAGTTCAGGTATGACAGACTGCTTATGTAGAAAATTTCGATTTCAGTCAATATCAAATATGTAATGTATTGTGCTAGTGACAATGCGATGAAGAAGTTCACATAGTTTGAACCACATAATGAATAATTCTAAACTGATGCCGCGTGCTGAAAATATTTGGAGCTAAGCTAGCAGAGTAGTCACTCATTTATCGTGTATTGAGAACCAATAGTTTGCCCTCTGTCTCGGCCAGGACTAAAGCTATCACTGAAAAGTCCTGGTGATCCATCTGTACTAATAGCCAACGGAGCTATTCTAATAAGAAATGGTGAGAGCTAATCATATAATTTCGGATGTAAAAGAGTTATTGCCAAAATTTTTGTAAAAAAAATACCAAAAAATATCATTTTATCTCATCTTCTTATCATTTTTATGTCAAGTCTCCTATAAATAATCTTTTCAGACCTAAGGAAAGACTATGATGAAGTACTTCAATTTTTTCGCCACCAACCAAACAATAATATACCAAAAGCAACGAATTTTTGTTCAGCGGAGGGCCAAAGTATGGTTTTTTTCTCAAGCTTTCAATAAAATTACTGAATATGATTTTAACATTAATTGTGGAATCAAAAGCGGTTTTATGGTAAGTTATATTAATTTCTTAAACTTTTATTTATATCTGCTTTATGATTTTAATAATAATTTAATCATTTGTTGTAGTGCAAAGTGTTCCTCGGAAAACTTGCGATGAATCGGACCCTTCACTCACTCGAGCAACAGTATTTGTCGCTCAGCTCAATTCTCCTGAATCCAATACAGATGACCTCATATATGGAAATAATTCTTCTAGTCCTTACGGTCCTTATCCACTAAAATTGAACTGATTTTTTTTTTCAGTTTATAACTATTTTTTAATATTTTTCTGATATTTACAGCTCAATTCGATTATAATCCATTAACTTCAACAGAATCAGTAATTGAGCCTCGATCACCCACTGGGTCAGTTACTAATACATCAGGTATCAGGACGGTGCAAGATTGTTCGGACATCGTGCAAAATTTGCCAAATAATTTTTGCACTGATTCATTACTTAATACTCTTCTATTACCCTCTGTTTCAGGTATTTTAATCAGTATTTGTTATTTAGCAAATGATTTTCAGTTGATTTGGCCCCATATGCATGCTTCTAAGAAACTTTTTCGCTGATAGTGGCGTAAAACATTTTTTGACTATATTTTCGATAAATGCAATATTGCCATATGAAACCACTGAAAACATAAAATCCAATAATGGTTTTCCAATTTCAAACGAAATTTTCCACATTAATTTTTAGGCACTTATCCATTATCAAATGCTGATGTTATTCATAGTCGGTCAACGGGAACCACAAGTGTGCAATCCACCGTTCCTGTTATCAGTGCGAGATATATCAGGTCGTTAGGATATGAACCATTTGTTCAATCTTCAGTTGCCTCATGCCACAATCCTCCATACATAATCCAAACAGCAAATAATGCTCATACAAAGATGGAAAATCATGGCGTTTTCAAAAGTAGTGGCGATGGTATGTTTTTGACTGATTCATTTGTTTTCATCTATTGCAGTATACTAAGTTCGACAGCGATGGCATCTATATTGAATGCGCCAACATGCGATCTTACAATGTCTGCAATTAGTGTTTTACAGACCTTCCAATGTTGGCACCATTCATTGCACATGACGATGTGATGCAGCTTACGACAGATCTGCATGGCCTCTTACCAGACTATAGCATTACTGAATGGATGTTATCTGATCCGTTGAGCCTTCAAACGACTCTGGGTGTTTCCGAAGTATTTTTTAATAGTCTTAATTTTTTTATTAAGCAAGTTTTTAACGACTTATGATGATAATTGATAAACATAAGTTAAATTCTCAAAGGTGATAAACGTTTCACTGGAATTTATTTGAGGATTGTTCCGCAGCAAGAACGAAATCATTGGCTGAAGTGAATACTATCTCTGAATTAAATTCGCCTCAAAGTCAGCAATTAATTTTTGATAAATTTTCTTTCGATGAGCAAAATCTCGCTCATGAACAGAAATCAGCAATTCAAGCTGCATTCTTGAGTAAATTTTACCGTATTCCTCTTTCTTTATTTTAGTAAGCCGTTAGTTCTCATTTCTCGCGTTTACAGAATGAGGGCCTTAAGCACCATTCGGATTTTTTCAATGGCAGATTTTCTCTTGTCGAAGGCAAGTTATGAAGAATTTGAGCCACAAAATACCAGTTTATTTCTAGAAATGTTTTGATTCAATTTTAGATTAAGCTTGTGTTTTTCATCAAGTTTGCTGTAAATTCATCTCCTATTTATGGGGAAAGGGTAGGAGATACTTTAGACTCCCTCTACCTTTTATGTCTTTTATTTGACAGAATTTTTTTTTGAGATAGCATTAATGGTCAAACGATTGGATTTAACGTCGGACCTATTTCACAGCGATAGCGAAGATTGCACTGAACTGGTTTCAATTATTAGTGGCTGCAATTCTTGACTACCTCTCAGCTCAGTGGGTCTTACTGAGGAAATTCAGCTTTCAGCTTCTCGCCTAGCTCATATTGCATTTACTACTATTCGGAACAACTTCGCAAAAAGCAGAGGGATGAGAATAAAGAGCAAACCAATTGAGTTGATATTAAGTTGCTCAGTTTCTTAAATTTCTTAAATTTTCAAACGAATTAAAACTGAAACATTAATGTCTTTTACATTCCTTAATATCTTTTGACTTCTAGTACTTCCTCTTTAATTGCCTGTATGTTACATAACTTTCATTCATATTTCTCGACCCATCTTTTTTCAAATCGAATAGGGGTTTACCGCACATATAGTTTCTCTATCGTCAGAATTTATATTCACTGAATAAACTTTGAGGGATAAACATTGAAATGCCTTAAATATCGCTTCATTGTCATTAAAGGCATAAATCGTGGTTTAGCAAAATTTATGCAAAACAAAGAGCCACAAAAGAAGTCTTATTGGCTTTTTCACTGCTATCTTTATAACATTTGTCATATTTGTCATATTTTTAATTGCTAAATTTTTAAAATATTCATCATTATTGTTCCCTTAATTATTGCAAAAATAATTTGCCATTAATCAGTTTAAGAGGAAAAATGCCGAGTTTGAGAAAATCGAAATTTCAGTTCCGAGAGGGACATTACAGCGTTTTCTGCCGAATTTGAGATTCGTTAATATTTTTTCCTCTTTGTTTTTCGATTTAATTTTTATTTTTAACTATTTGCAATATTTCTTATAACGTTAAATTATCGTGGATTGGTTATCGTGGCTGTCGATTTACAGATTCGCTCATTTTATACGCGGTACTCCTTTAGAACTCTTTTTGTAAATTGTTTTTTTCCGTTGTTTCGTTTGTTTGTTCTATTTCTTAGGTCTTATATAAGTTCTGCTTGTACATAAATTATATTTATGTTAAGAGTATTGATTCTAACTTTACTGATATTTAACCTCGAAAAAGATATCTGGGGCCTTTTTTGGATATCTTTGATATTTTTTACTTCCTTAAATATTTTCCGATGCATTTTCATTTTATTAACACCCATATGATAGCTTTGTCTACGCTTTCCTTGTCAGACTGACGCTCCATTCTTGAATTTGCAACATGCATATAGGAATAGATAACGGTGAAATTGGAGATCGTTTTCCCCAACCATTCTTTTTTTCTGCCTTTAATACCACTTCACATGAAACTATTTTGCTCTTTGAGTTTATAAAGAGTCCATATTTTCATTCATTGTTTTATTTCTAAAACCCTCCTATAAGTAAACGGCTGGCGCTCACTGTTTTTCGCCAGGTTAGCTGCACTGGCTGACTTCGCCAGACAGTTACTTGGCTAGAAAAATGTCAGTTGTCAGCTCCATTTCCTCCTCCACTTCGCCCTATAATAAATATAATATAGGGCATAATTATGCCAAAAACTCAAATTGAACTAGCATATCTTTAAAGTTGTTGCAGCAATATTTAGCAATTAGCAGTCCCTCAACAACTTTTAAACGCCATTTTCTTATTCTCAGTCCATCTAAATCCTCTCGCTCATCCACATTGGATGTATTCTAAATAAATGTGATGTTCAGCAAACTACAATACCTTCTCTTTAGGAATCGATTCCTTGGCTTTTCGTTTAATACTGAATATATTATTAAATGTTTTCTACTTTTCTTCAATTATATCATCATTTCTTGCATCTTTTGATACTTTTTTCACTGGCGATGCTCTAACATAAAAAAAAGTCATTTAAGATTATTTTTAACTGCGTATATTTCAGCCACCTCCATCTTTTTCTCATTTAACTGAATCCACGTTAAGCACGAAAATAAACACAACTGACCGCACAAATAAGCTAAAATTGAAACAATAAACACTTTGCTTGATAAAGAAATCAGCGCTAACATTGAAAGAAACCCATAATACCCCAACAAAATAATAATGACGAAAACAAATTGGAAAATATAGATCAAACAAAAATTTGGACCAATATACATCCGAAAACATAATTGAAAAGGTGAAACAAATAAATTTAAATATTTCATAAGCTGACGTAGTTCTACTATTTTCATGATAGAGGAAAACCTTCAATACCGATAATAAATGAAGCATTAAAATCATTATCATACAATCACATTCAATAAGATCACAAAAGATAGAAGAAAAATGTTACTCATTCAAAATTACTCGCAGTTAATTTTTATATTTTCCAAGCATTTAAATATCAACATTATGTCTAAATCGACTAAAACCGCACATATTTAAATGTAAAATAATATACGAAATAAAGTAACTGCATAAAGTTCAATAACAAAAAATAATAAAAATTATTCATTTATAACACAGACGAATTGAGCATTGGTTCAATAAAAAAAAAAATTAAAGTCAACATTTTAAAACTTCCTGAATGTGATAAAAAATCGCTTTTTTGATCAAAAAACAAATTTTTCATGAATGCCTCAATTAAGCAAGCAACTTTCATTTTACGGCTAATAACAAACAAACTTCCTTAAGACACTACAAAGGCAGAACTAAGAAAAAAAATATATAGTAAGATTATACACTTCGATTTTTTTTAAAAATGTAAATGGAAAATTGATTGACTAGTGATGAAGAATAAAGAAAAGCTGCTACACAATTAAATAAATTAAATTAATACAGCAGAACTGCGTAAGACATATTTGGCAATATAAATAATGTCTTGTTTTCTCCCAAGATTCAATACAGCATATCCTATACATCTATCGAATAATCATTCATACAATTCAAGTAAAAAAAATGAAATCAAAACTCATTAATTTTCAGGAAAAGCAACAATAATCCACTTCTCACGAACTTTGTAAGAAGGATACAAGCCGAACGAGCCAGTTCGACGGTTTGTACCCTTTGAATAACCATTCCAGTGGTTCCCTGCAATACCAATTACATCACCCACTTCGAGATCAATCTCGTCATTTGTTTTTGCTTTATGGGCTTCCACGGCTATTTGCTCATGAGCTGAAATTTGTAAAAAACCGATTTTATTTAATAAAATAATCTTAGGGAAGAGAAAAGGGCAAGTAGTAAAAATAAGAGAAATTCGAACGTCACAGGTGTAAATTTCAATCCATTTAGAGGACCTAAATTTTCATAATCTAAAAAAAAGTCGATCTGAAAAGTAAAAAGACTGAAAAGTCGGCCCTGCCTTCTTGTGAAAGTACAGTACTGGTTTGGCTAATTCCATTAATTTTCGCAAAGGAATCTCATGGACAGTTACAAATGATGTTCCCTAGCACCGCCCGGACTTCTAAATTTTTATGGTGGAGACAATGTCAAGGAGCGGGAGATCGAACGTACGATGTTCGATGTATCGACAATAACCTATTACTGAAAAATTGATCAATCCCTGAGAAACTGGAGTACTGCCATATTTTTTGAAGGAATTTCTAATACCTTGCTGTCCGCCATAATAATAAATGTCATCGAGCGAATGGAAATTATTACCAGCATCACCAAAACGAGCTTGCATCAATTCATAACCCACTCGACAGACTTGTGAACTGAATGTACAAACAAGATAATTGCACCTGAAAAATAAAAATATTCAATAGACTCTGTTGACGAGAAATGAATCAAAAATATTAAATTAAATTAAAAGAGAATTAAAAGAGAAAAATAAAACAAATTTCTTCTTGAAACAAATCATTTGATATGAAAGAAATGATAATAATCTAAAAAAACATTAAAAAAACACGCTTTTATAAAATTCTCTCGCTAAACGACATTTCACTTTTTTTGTATACTGTTTTGCCATTATCTCCTCTACTTAGCGCTGAAGAATCTGAAGGATCTTGACAACATTAACAATTTGTATTATTAGAAACGATCTGCCGAGGATTACTTAAGCCAAATGACGCCCTACCTTCAGGAGTCAGCTAAGCCCACCCTAAGATACAAGAGACTGCAAAGTGAGTCTCAGGTAAAATTCCAGTTGTTCGACCACGCCACCAAAGCATGCGCGTCGGGGAATGATAGCTATCAGCATCGGCGTAAACTTGCAATGGGTCGCAGCAAAATGGGAAAAAACCGACATTGGAAGGATTTGGCCTTCAATATGGAGACTGGATCTCAAATATGCGACCACAGAAAATTGCAAAACTGCCTGCAAAGCAACTAGAGCTCGATAAATGGTCCGCGAAGTGATAAGGATGAAAACCACGCAAAGGCTATCACAGATCGTCTCCGACGATAGAAAGAATTCTTTAAATCTAAACTTAACAACGACAGGCCATCCAACATTCGGGACATGATTGACATTCAGAGCTTTTAGAGCTGTGGAATTACCAACTGTGAACCACGAATCAAACATGAAATAATTTCTGCAGTTCGCAAGCTTAGAATCAACAAAATCCACAAAGAATATAGTCTAAGTGCTGAACTATTCAACTAATATTGTTTTCGCTGGTACGAGAAAAACAGCACAAACTATATGACTAGAACAAGACGTTTCTGCTACTAATTTCCAAGAAATATCCGAAACTATCATAGAATCAGCTTAACAGATATTTCTGTGAAGATTTTTTACCTCTCTTTTGCTGACTCAATGGCTTTGCTGTCCAAATTTACATGCTGAGAATGGTTTTGGAAACAATGTTTCAAGTACTGGCAACCTACCATTACTTCACTGACTATGCCACTAGCTTTGATTCCATCAACAGAGCTATATTTTGGCAAGTAATGCAACTCGATGGACTTTTAATACGCTGTTTCCTGTTCAATTACGACTTACAAGATACGAACCTAGACCAATTAAATCAACAAGTGAACAGTGAATGCATTCACCTTCATTTAAATATCATCAATATTAAGAATACCACAAATTGCTTTAGTTATGTTTGGCTACGTTGTCTTCATCATTCACCACAGGGATACACATCTCGTTAATTGTGATAAATGGCATCAAAAGCGAGAAAAGTTAAACAAGAGCTGAATCGATGCTATCAGAAGAGATTTCGAAAGTAAAGATAGAACTGCGATATATGGGCTTAGATGGTGGAAAAAGGAAGCTTCGAATGGCATCAAATTAATAGATTTGAAAAAGCCTTACCGCAGCGCAGCAAGCAGAATCAAAAGTGGAGCAAGCTGCCAGAATAAAATATTCCACTTGCTCGCATAAACATTGTTGAATTAAATATCCCTATCAAGATAAATGAATACAAACTCAAATTTTCATAAATTTATAAAATTATATGAGCCGATTGACTTTCCGTGAGTCCTGCTTTGGAATTTAAATTTTCACAGCTAAATCTCACCGAGCAAGCATTTCAACATCAATAAGAACACCCACTAACGACTCATGCGTATAACGTGAGTCAATACGAGCACTGTCAGCGATTCGCCTATTTCCATAAACTTTGAAGTTTGGATATCTGAAAGTTCTTAATTATTATAACATAAGATAAAAAGGTGAACCGCGCAATTAACCATCTCCTACAAATTCAGAAAATAAGATTTACGTACCTTTCCGTGGAACCATAGAATAAAAGAAAAGAAATGCGAAACCAGCACAAGCAACATGTTTCACTTCTCCTAACACATATAGTGAAAAAAACATAAAAAACAGTGCTAACGTTTTGCGCGCCTCTGAAAATACAGTCGAATCGTCGGTAGCGATAAAAACCCGTCTCTCAAACTTTTTTTTCGCACGATACTCTTCAATTTTGAACCAGTGTTCAGCCCATTTCATATATTCACTCAAAGGATGGAACGCGGCTTCAGTACCAACTTTATCTGTCCGACGAATCTGTATCCCAACTATGGGACCTTAAAACAAAATTAAAATTTTTGAAATAGCTTCCGAAAATTTAATATAATTAAAAATTTGTTTTATTCATTTTATTTAAATCTACCATCATAATTATATGGGCTAGAAAGAAAAATAAAGTGCGAAGACATCTTTAATTTCTCCAATTTAATTTTTTTCAAAATATGAACTAAGACCGAACTTTAATCGTCCTCTCAAACAACCTTCAACTTCGAGTTGACGCATTTCCTTTAATTCACTCTAATCATTCAAAATTGAAGCTATTATTACAATCATTATTAAAACATCATCAAAATATGTGTGTAGAATCTGTGTGTAAAACTGTTATGGAAAAAGATTAGTAAAAAGATATGAAAATTACGAATATTTTCTGTTAATCACACTCACTGACGAATATATCTCCTGGAATAGTAAACTAAATTTTTGCTCTAAAAAAGTTTGCTAATTATTCATATAGACAAGGATTAGTTGGATTATTATCTGAAGGTTTGGAAGTTCATTAATAATATTAACTCATCCAAAATTTTTTTACTCCTCCATTGCAAAAATAATCTAACCTTTTGTAAAAAGTCTAAAGATTTAAAGAAAAAGAAAAATCTAAAGAAAAAGATTTTTTTGAATAACCTCTCTGAATGAAGCAGAAAACATTATTCGTAATCCCTTATAAAACGCAACACTCACTTTTTCTCAAAACAAAAGCAAACGATAAAAAATACTAAAATATTAAATTATAAATCATAAATCCCCAATCTTTCAACGCATAAAGTGAATATAAAACAGTATTAAAACATGTTATTTAATAAATCAACTTTCATTTGATTTATCAAAAAATAAAAAATGATTAAACCAGTAACAGACCTTTATCAAAGGGGATTTTTTCTGCGGCTTCAGCAATACGTTTTGAAATATAAGGTGTTGGACGCATTAAATAATGTAAAAACTGCAAGAATATTCTTTAATGAATATCATGAACTCTTTTAATTTAACAGATAACAAAATTATTCAGTTTGGTATCGGCCATAAAACTAAAGAAAATTCCAAAAATTAAAAAAAAAATTTCGACAGTTATTCATCTATTTTTTTTCTGAAAGAAAACAGCAAAATCCCCATTTCTTTTCTTCTGTGGTTTGGTGTTCAATGTCCTCTTCTTCTTCTAACAGCTACATTAATCTCACCATTATTGGTTAGGCTGGTTCCACTCGTTACAAGGGTAAGGCGTTTCCAAGCGGCGCGATCTGACGCCATCGCTAGTAGTAACAGAAGCCATTCCTTTTTCCATTGTCTAAGTCCATATATCGCTGGTCCACCTATATGTTCAAAATCTTTCCTGACCGTATCAATCCAGGTATTTATTAGCCCATCTTGCTTTTGACCACTCATCACAGGGTTTAACAAGTAACGAAATATACGTCAATTCCTGTATTTGAAGGAAGGTGGATGCGATCATGGAACACACCTGTAGCTCAATGGCTCTATGGTGAAGGGGTCAGATATTCTTGGTGTTCAAAGTAATACATCGGATTACAAAAATAAAGAAAATTTTTACACAATAAATGACTGCAAAAACGCTGATAAAAAAATTATAAAGGGCGCCTAAAAAAACAAATCGCTTTTGAAGAGACGCTAATTCATTAAAATCAAGGAAAAAAGTAAGCATAGTAATAAAAAAATGTGGACCATTGAGACAAAAAAAACTGGTGGATTAGAGTGAAAAGTTAGCAGCAATTGAGATATCGACTTTGGAATCGCCAAAGGAAGATAAGGAGGTGGGTTAATCAATGAATCGACGATGGGCAATGACATCACTTTCGCTTGATCACTTCCCCACTCACTTTCTCGATCACCATCCTGCAACAATTTGCAAAACCTAATGAAATTAAAATAATGAAAACTAATGAAATTTTATGCACTATTAACAATTTCAGTCAAAAAATCCAATAACAAGAAAGAAAGAACCAAAGTGATTAATATAATTACAACTGAATATGTAAATCAAACCGACCATAAGAATTTGATTATATGAACAATTCGTTATAGGCAAAAAAGCGTAATTCCATCCTTCTGCCGAATACCTCCAAGAATAACCATCATTCAAGAAAACCATCGTTCTCTTTGTAGCATAAGACACGATAAAGCAATAAGTAGCATGATGAATTTGGCATCCAAATCCACAAGCTTTATTTAGCGTACATACTAATTTTCTATAAAATAAGCATTTTTTGAAAAATTTAGTAAAAATATGAAAAGCTGATGGATGTTATTTTATCCAAAAAAATTATCAAACAACTACGTATTCGATGAAGCTGAGTTCTGAGTTTATTACTGCATGCATATGTGCATGTTAGCACAATTAATTCAGCCAATAATAAAGATACCTTGCAGCACTACAATTAGCTGGATTTTGCAGCCTGCTGAGTTCTTCTTGAAAATTGTCCAAAATTTCTCGCAAAGCCATCGAGCGTCGCTCTCCTGCATTATCTATACTCCCAAAAGCAAGCGACTGGCCCATTAAAGAAAACAGCTGTAACTTAAGTTTGTTTATCAACTTGAAATAAGACTGTAAAATGTAAAAAGGTAAAATAACAGTACGAAAAACTATTTAAACCCACTTCTTCCATAGTATGATTAACGAAAGGATGATTGTCCAATTTCTCGAGTTGATCATTAAGATAAAAATACAATTCTTTTATGGAATTTTCAAGATCACGACGAGCAATCTAAAATAATGTATTGGGCCTTTCAAAAAAAGAAAAATAACTGCCTATTTTACAAGTGAAATTAGAGGACAATATGAAAGAAAAATTTACAGTTTATGGACCCAATTCCCTCCATCTTAAACGAAAAATATTCAAATATTAATTGAAAATAGGAAAAACATTAACATACTTCTTGTTTTTGTGAAAATTGTCCCGCTAGTGGTAACTGTTGCAGTCTACTGAAAAATTTTTGTTTTCTGCTTCGTTCATTTGCCAACATTTCCGCCATTTCTTTATTCTGTTTCTGCAACATTTCGAAATCTTTCATAGCACGCGCATAATATTCTAGCAAACTTGCCGCTTCCTTATCCGAGAGACCTTAAAATTATAAAACTGAACAAATATAAAAGCCACTTCTAACATTGTAAAATCCATTTTTATTCTCTTAATCAAAGGAAGCACCAATTTTTTACCGCAGAAAACAAACTTCGCTAAAATCTAAAATCATATTTTAAATGAAAAATCGTTGACGATTAAAGCTAAGAAAATGAAACACGAAATGATAATAAAAACTGATGTCAAAAAACACCTTTCGACTGAATATTAAGAAGACCGGCCGATAAGTAAACGAGAACAAATATCCATATTGCAACAGCCGATATAAGAATACTTCGTATCAAACACGACGAACGCATTCGATACATTGTACCATAGCGGTATTCTGCAAAAAAGGACGATTCTGACGAACTTATTCATATTGAATAAAGAGGAAAAAATCTGACGTCTGATTTAACTAGGCCATCAAAACGTGTCTGCATGCCGTGAAAAATTTCCCAATTCCGTATTTCACAATAATACAAAATTACAAACAGATGTGGACAGTGATAAGGCTAAGAGATTATGATAAGAGTTTACTGAAGAAATTTGTATAATTAAATTCATTATTTGAAGACTAAGAGGATTGCGAAAGAGTCAAAGACTATTGCCTACATAAAGTAGGTGTAAGCGATGCTTCTCCCTCTATTCATCTGTTTTATCGTATTGAATTTTTAATGGACCACTGGTCGGTGATTATAAAAGACTCGTTTTTTCCAACAAACAGCGTTTCTCACCTAGACGCTTACACTGACTACTACGAAAGTAAAGTGCTCAGCGGAGGGTCAGAACCGTAATAAACCTACAGGTTTACCTCTTCGAAAGACAGGGAACGAACCTATATGGACTTCTCATCCGTCCGAAGAAAACTCTTCCCCACCATACATTACGATTGGCACTTATTGCCAGCAACCGACACCCTTTCACCCATTCATTTAAATTAGTGAAATATCTATGAAACAATAATCGTTGAATTAAACATCGTGAATCCATGTCGTTCACCACATTATTTAAGCAGATTTAATAATAAATTTTAATTATTAAATTTCGTTTCAAATTATTGATAACATTATTATTTACGCAATTATTATTGAAGAAAAATCATTATTTTAACATTTGCCTATTTTAATAAAGAATTTAAAGAGCACTTCGTATTTATCAACAATTACCAGTAAAAAAGGTATCAGTAAAATGTCTGACATATGACACTCGCGTGGATTTCACGCCTACACCCGCCTCGATCTCACGCCTGCCACTCGCCTCGATGTCACGCCTGCCACCCGCCTGGATTTTCATCGTCAAGCGATTCCCTCCATAACAAGAATCGCAACCATTCATTCCAAACCCCAATAAAAACAAATTTTTCGACCATAATCGCTTAAAAATTTCTTCTAGTCTAAAAAATTAATCGTTTAAAACAAAATTCTGCCAAATCATAATCCTCATTCGTTTATTCAAAATTTTCTCAAAGAATGACAATAGGAAAGAAAAATATTCTAAAATTATTAACCATGCAATTTACTAAAATAATTTCTCAACTTCTCGACCTTTGAACCCTTAAAATAAAAAAACATAAAAGCATTATGAAGCAGATAAAAAATCAATAAATTCAAAGCATAGTTCTCCGCGAAAACTTTCGAAAAACAACTTTAATCGATCAAACAATGTGCATACATATCGAAAATGATCATATCGCTCGCCGCTTTGCTTTATTTCATTCGATGCTTATAGGCTAAAGCTGGGCGGAAATAAAAAGAGTATTACAGTGAGACATATAAAGATATTTCGACATCGATTGATATTTTATTTATATGAATTTCAACAATTGTGATTTAAATCAGACGCAACTCTCTCAAAATTTTGTAGAAATTCCATTTTCGGTACGAATACAATGCGATTACTTTCATCACATGTCGAGTGATATAGTATAATAAAATAATTTTCATTTCAATTCGCTAACAATGAAAACTTTTCAATGATTCTTAATTTTTATTCATTTCAATTTGAAAAAGAAGTGATAAGCTTCATAATTTCTGGTGTTAGGTATATCCGAATATTTTTTGCGAAGAAGTCAGCAGTTGGTGATAGAAGGTGCAACATGTAGGCCACATAGATTTATTCCTGCCGAAGCAGATGCGAACTTTGACACTCGAGAGAATGGCAAAAGCTCCACTTGGTTACCTTGTCTCCAATTACTTAAATCCCAGACACATTAAAATAAATACAATCTTTTAAATGAAACAAGCAACAGCAAAATTTCGATCCTCGCGAAAAAATTTCGAAAAATTGCCAGAAACTCGAAGAATTGTGAAATCCCTATTCCTTTATATATTACCCCTCTATTACTTTACCCCTCGACTGTTTTTTTTCTAAAGAGTCCTCACCATTACTAGCTAAACTCGCCCCGCTAGCTTATCGCACTGGACAAATATACCAGGGAGAACCTTGGCAATAAAAGTACAGGTGAGTCGCCAGCATCACCCGGATTTTTGTACAGGTCTACCCCTGCGGCCCTCAGTCGGTCATAATAAAACCTCAGCATCGGCGCCCCGAATTGAGCAACGACCTACTGAACCACTCTACCCCTCGACTGTGGTAGATTTTGTCATTTAAAATAATACTCGACTGGTGCTAAAATTCCATTCATCTATGCTTCTATTCTCAAATGATCTCCTTGGTGAAAGGTTCATTTTAGTATCAGTAGAACCAACCAAACAAGAAAAATAGAGAATACTGTTAGAAAAGGAAAACAAATCATAACAAATAAAATAGCTAAATTTTAGCCAAATAGCTTTTGAAAAAAAAGAAATGATTATAAGAATGACAAAAAGCAACTGATAAAAATTTCTCCAATCATTAAATTTAATTTTAATTAAAAAACTTCATTAAATTACGTACAGGGTTATATAATAGTGATAATTTAACGCACACAATTAGCTGTCAAATAAAAAATTTGCAAAAACGTAGAATGAAAATGGATCATCAAAAAACACATAAATAACGAAGAAAGCAAAGAAGGTTAATACGATGTTATACCATACAGAGAATTCAAACAAATATTTCTGCGACATTTTTTCATTATTAAAAGTTAAATTTAATTTTTGGAGAAATGCCACTATTTCGATAAAAATTTCCTAAACCATCGGCGTTTGATACTTCGAAAAATGCGAAATTCTCTTGTGCTTGAATATAAATGACAACAGGAACTCACCATGTCTGGTAAAGCCCGTTCCACTGGCCATTGGCACAAAAAATTTTTGGCAGGAATTCACTTGAGAATAGAAATACAGGCAAGTCCTCGCTTAGAAGTAATACAATTGAATAAAATACACATATAAAATGCATATGCCATTATAAAGCTGGATGATATTTTTTTTTAACTATGTCCACATCAAATCAATACAACTGAAATTATTATCAAATTTTGATAAAGAATTCCTGAAAAAATCGACCATTCTGTAGCTAAAAAAAATTAATAATTAATAATTAATATAGCTAAAAATTTAATAAATACAATAAAAAGTACCAACCGTTAAAATCTATTCAATAAAAACTGATATATTCACAACCGTGAACCTCTTTAGCTATTTAATATTCACGACTGATAATCAGTATTCATAAAACATACCGATTCGATCATAAAATTTAACATTGACGACGCCGAAAATCCTCATTTTTTCCATAGAAAAAATTCTTTGAAATTTAAAACCATGCATAACCAATAATATTTAGCAAATTTCATATTTTCTTACAAATATAAAAAACTAGTCTCCAAAATTATTTATTCGAATGATTAGGAGAATTTTAAATGCATTCTGAATGTAAATGCACCTTAATGTATTTTGCTTATACTACAGTGGTTCTCAATCTCTTTTTTCCTACCGCCTCTGAAAATTGTTGATTCACAGGATCCCCAGCGAATTTATATTTTATTAGGACATGACAACTGGTATTTGTTGCATTAGAAATTAGAATTGAGAAATTTCGAAAATAAATTTTTCTCTTTAAATGAAATTTTCAAAATTACAGAATTTGCTAGGACTTAGATTAAACACAAGCATATACTTTAGAAAAAAATTTAAAAATATTAACGTCCTGGCATAATATAACGTTAAAATAATTTATCGCCTACAGAACCTCCTTAATGGTCTTCGAATCATAATTTAAGAACCACTGATTAAATACATCGATTACCACAATAAAATACATCATTTTAAACAAAAAAATTATCTTTAAAAATAATCGTTGATTTCAAATTTCTAAACAAATAATCACTGATAAGCCCCACCTACACATTCTATATTTATAAAAAATGCAACAGCTTGCATTTGTGAATAAATGCAAGAACCAACTTCTCTGATCCATTTTTAAGACAATTTAAAATGAATTAATTTTAAAGTAAGGAAAATAATTCGGATAAACCGATAAAAATGAAATTATCCAATTCGTTTTTCCACGATGTTTTTAAGGCAAATTTAATAATTAAATTTAATAAAAAAATGTAATAAACGTTCATTAACCAATATATTTGTTTTTACCAAAACGAATAATAAGACAACAAAAAACTGAGAATTTTAATTCAATATAATTCAATTTTAATTCAATAATTTAATATCGCCTACTCAAGTAGCTGATTCTATATTCAGGGAAAAACAAGATGATGGGATCAAACTTTTCCAGAAATCTTTAATTCTTCAATAACCTAATTTCATTAGTTCATTTCGTTCATATCTTCCAGATCTCTAAGGTTTCGTATTATCTATTCTAGCCTGTCAAAAATAATAAGCAGGGATAAGGTAATGACTACCACTTCTGCAAGATTTAGATCATTCAACTAGACACAGCAAACAAACAAAAGAAATCGTCGAATCAAGACTGAAAACAAAATAACGAAGAAAGAACTGGATGATTGGAGCATGGAATAAAAAAATCTATGGAAAAGTTAAGCACTGTGACAAAGGAAATTGAACAAATGAAATGTTGCTCACTACTGACTGGAGATTGGAACGCCAAAGTGAGACTTACGATAAAGAAATTATGGGAGATATGGGCTTGCAACGAAACTCTTAGGAGAGCGTAAAGGAGATCGCTTAAGAACTTTTGCTAATGCATATCTATTCACATATTATTCACATCCAACACCTATTAACATATTCACATTCACATATTCACATCCAACACCTTCTAGCAATTTCACAGACATTACATTATCGATACATTTGGGAAACCCTAATGGAGTTCGCAGAAATCAAATCAACTATGTCAGCAGAAACTAGTGCTCAATAAAGTACGCGAAAACCAGGATCGCACTGTGGCATAGAGTGTCAACTATCGATTTGGAAATTTCTAATGAAATTGAAGAGCAAGTTGGAATCACTAAGTTAGGATAATGCAGATAATGCAAACCAAAAAAACAAAAATATTCAACAAATTTACGGTTTTCAGTTTATTGGAAAGTTAATCGCATGTGGGACGACATCAAATAAAGTCTAAAGGGCGAGAATGCCAAGCAATCAAAATACAAACAACTGGTGAATAGACAAAAGAGCGAGAAACAGAAAGTGTAGGAAAAATTTATCAGAAAAAAAAACATAATACGAGACAAATCAGGGCGTAATAACTGGGAACAGAAATAAGGAAGACCTACAACAAGAAATCATGAAGACGATCGCACGATCGTTATAAAATTTGATGCAGAACAGAAACGACTGGAAGATGATCCACATGGAATTAATATATCGAGAAAGAATTCGATGATTGATGATGGTGATTCCACTAATTTTTTTCTTGTATCTTTTGTTTGAAGAGAAATATAAGCAAAATAACCAATAAAAAATGCTATTAAAATGCTATCATAGTCAGCTGTATTTCCAATGTGATGTTTTTTCATTAAAGCATTTTCATCAGTGCAAGAATTGATGACAGCTATTATCTCAACTATTCAATTTCGCATGTCACTTATAATCCTTTTAACTCAATTTTTGCCCAATTTAAATGAAAAAATAATTGATAATCATGATTTTACATTTCTAACTTTTGATCTTTTCTTGGTTTTATGACTTCCTTTCATCAAAAATTTATAAAAAGTCTCAAAAAATATTTTTATACCTTTAAATTTTTCATATCTTATTTTTATAGCTAAAGGCAAGGCAAATAACCTTTAAAGTCCACTATAGCGCGAGAAGTTAAACTACATGCGTAAACATAAAATATAAAAAAAGAGCATAAAAAATTCTAAAAAAAATGTAAACAAATTTTGATAAAAAGACGTGAAAAAAAATTCAACCAAATTCATTTTAGAAAGCTCACCTTCAATCAAATCTTTTTGCATTTTCAATAATTTTTCGAAAGCAAAATAACTGCTGCTTCAGTGATTCCAAGAGAAATGTTATAAATTCCAGAAATATGTATGGGAGGTGAAACTGACGAAATTATTAGGGACAAACATTCCAGTGGAATCAGCAATACAGCTGTACAATTGTCCGAGCACCTATCACATATCCATTCATTACAAATCTCTTCAAAATATCTCCTATCCTTTCGTTAAATATTAAATGGTTTTTTTTTCGCAAATATATAATCGATATTTAAAAAATTATTTTTCCACTGGAAATTTATTTCAAATTAACCAAAAAAATAACTATCGGTGAAGATAAGAAAGAAGCGCGAAAACCTGGAAAATATTTCCAATGTCCTTTGCAAGATATGCATTGACTCTTGAACAGTACCATGGTGTTGACCAAACGGTAGGTCGGAAATTATATGATCTACGCAACGAAAGTTGAAAAAATCTAATAAAAAAAAAATAAGTATTACGCATGATAATAAAACATTACCTTTGTAATAAATTATTAGGATTTCAAAAAAAGTAAAAATAAAACTACGCTAAAACTGGGCTAAAACTTTGCGACAAATTCTTTTACCAATTATTTTAAGAATATATTCAAAAGATATTTAAAAGATAGGTTGAGACTGTACTTAATTCCTGTTCAACTTAAAAAAAACGCTTTTTATCATGAAACTTTTCTACTTATATATTAAAAAAATTCTACCAAATATCACATCCGCATTGATAAAGTCAATATATATATCATTCCTTTCGAAATCGCATAAATACTTCTTATTTTTCACTGAAATTTCCAAAGCTGACATTGATATATCAACACCAAGAAAATAGCACTGAAAATACAATAGTAAATTAAGATATTTGATAATAACAATAATATTCCATATAGATAACCATCTCCAGTATTCTACGTTGACTGTGTATTTTTATTTTATATATTGCGTGAACTTAGCGAATCACGTTCCTTAATCCTAATGAATAGAAATATAAATCATAGTAGGGATTACTGGTGTGCTCGAAAAATATGCGGTTGCACAAATTACCAATATGAGTAATATCATTCGAAATTTACCATGCCAAGCCTCATTTTCATTCTCACAACGTACTGCAACTGCTCATTTGATCATTAAGATGGCTTTTATGTATATGTGCGTATATGTATGACAACGAATCAAGGAACAGCAACCTATGGGACTTTGAGATCAAGCCCCGTTTTATTTTCAAAAATCGCCTCATACTTCCTCAATAGCTTTTCAAACCCTTTCAAAAGCTCTTATGTTGCCTTTTATGCGTTAGTGTGTTAAACATGTTAATGTTTAATATTAATGCCAAATAATCAATGTGACAACAACTGCAGCGAAAACTGGACCCAAAATCAATGTGAATAAATACAAGATGCTGATAAAATACCTATTTTTAATCAATTCATTGTCGGTTAAGGAAATGAACCGACTTTAAATATCTTGGATCTTGGATCTACTTTAATCCCAAATGGCCAAGCAAAGGATGAAGTTGTAATCCGGATAATGGCAGCAAAAAATTTGCTTTTCCAGTTGATGAAACCTCTATGGAACCGTCACGAAATCACCATAAAAACGAAAATCCGTGCCCATATAGCTGCAATTCGTTCGATTGCTATATGGCTACGAAACATGGCTAACATGGCTTTCTTCTATAATTGTTGAAGACTATGCCGCTTAAAACGTCATACCCTTATAATCCTTTGAGCCAGCCTAACTAGTAATGATGAAAGCTGTTAGAAGAAAGTTGCCTTTTATCCTCAAAATCCCTTAAACCTATCAAACTCTTTTATTACCCTACTCATCCTGTCACATTCCTTCAAACTCCAGTTCTTCCAGCTTCGTTTCTTCAGCTCTCCTACGTGGTTTTTTTAAATCTCTTCATGCCTTCTTAACATCCTTTCGTCTCGAATTATTTTTTCTGAGCACTAAAAAGCTCTCTACAGTCACAGATCGCAGTCGCAAATATATCCTTACTGTTAGTATTTATAGTATAGTATTTATAGTATTTAATATAGTATTTATTATCCTATATTTATTATAAAAATTCCGAAAATTATTTATTATTTATTTATTATTTTATTTATTATTTCTATACTTCGATATCTCGAGTATATTTGTAGATAATTAAATTTTTTTATCTCTCTATGAAATAAAAAAGATATGACTGCAACTTTGCTTTAAAATTGGCGAGATTGTAAGAAATTAATGAAATTTCATTATATTATCGAGAAACAACTTATTCAGTTAGAAACGAGTCGGTTAAAAAAATTTATTAAAAGAAATCTTCATTAAAAAATCATCTTTTATATCTCGCCATATTCATAATTTCTATTTCCTTCCAGTGTACCAGTTAGGATTGTTGAAACTGTTTTAAACCTTTTTCTCATTAAAAAAATTTGAAATAAAAGAATAGGAATAACGTTACTATAAGGATTGGCAGAATGAAAACTTAGCTGAAAAAAAAAAAAAATAAACGGAATATCTTACCCTATCCTTAAACTCATAAGCTGCCTGCATAAGAATTGAAGATGATCCACAAGTCAAATCAAGAATAATTTGATAATCGCGAATATCAGCCAATGAAACCATTGCATCAGCAACTGTTGAACGAAGATAATTTCGCCATAAATAAGGCCTCTTTGATAAGCGATCTCTAAACTCACATAAATACCAACTTCCAATGTATATACTAAAATTTAAATTACCACACTCATTGAATTATTTATAATTTACAATAAATTATAATTATCCACAATTATAAAATTCTAAACGAAAATATGAAACTTAAAAACATAAATAATTGAAATAATTCAAAAATCACCGTAAAATTGGAATACCGATAAACAGCAAGACATTAGACAAGTGAATAGAAATCTCAAAAAAAGGATTTTTCAGAGCTGCGCTGCACTTATATGTGTTACGAATATGTCTAGCTAAACTTGTTGATAATTTCTGAAATCTTCCTACTCATTGATTAATTTGAAAAAAATGATTAATCATTGTTATTTGCACTAAGGCAATGCATCAAATTTATATATTTCAAAAATAAATTGAAACAGAAAAAATGTATGTGTAAGAGTGAAAACCTGAACAGATGAACAAATAAAAGATGAAAATAACGAAATTACTAACTTCCACGTCAATTTTTTTCTTCCATTTTCCAGAAACTTTCATGGAAATGCGAAATGAAGACAGCGATATATCCTGACTAATATTATTGAGCAAAAGCAACTCGTTGAAGCCAACAAATACATTTTTAGATTTACATATAGCAAAAATAATATTGAATAAATCTATAAAAAATTCCAACAGCTCAAATATGATAAAAGGTTAACATGTGGGATGATCTTCTCTGGAATAATCGCAGAGCTTCGGAATGCCACCCTAACTAATAAAACAAATGGCGGTTGGTTGTCGATATCTGAATCGATGTTTCAATAAATTGCTTATTTCCCAGTCTAAAATCAGCTTGATTGGGGCCCAAGACAAGTTCCATGAATTTAGCCAAAAAAGAAAAATCTCCGAGCTATCTAGTAGGGCTGATTCCTCTAAAGCTATCGCAATTCCTCGTTTAATCCTTTGAGAATATGGAACAGAATGGCTCTGTTTCAATTATTACAGTATAAATTCTTTTTTCAATACAGTGAATAGATTCTTTAAAAATGGGTTGCGAAAGGGGCTGGGTTGGATAAAATTTGAAGTGTTCGACCAGCAATTAACCCTCTCTAGGAGTTTCACTGACCAGAATAACGAAGATTTTTTTGGCGAGTAGCAGTTGCAAAAATATAACTCGAAAAACGTTTCAGTTATGTGCGGTATAGTGAGTTGTGCTTGATAGTCAAGGGTTATCCACTTTTATCTCACATGACTGACTACCTCTTGACTTGCGATAGGAAAGAAGCCAAACAGCTCTCGGCCATCTAATCTACTCGGGCAACAATAGCATCGTTGTTACTGTACAACTTCAGTGCTGCCCAGTAGTTAGGATCCTGAGAGTTTTCGATTAAACCAAGACAACTGTTTCATTTTTCGCCAGAACCATGGATTTAACCAATTTCTAAAACAACAATTTATTTTAAATCATTGTTCGGCTGTTCCAGAAATATTAACTAAGTTTATTGTGATGTTTCGATAATTCTACCGTCTCCGAGTTTTTCGGTTCGGATTAAAATATTTTTAGTGCGCTGCCTTCTAAAAGCTAAATATTTATTTACGAAATTATTTGAAATTTTTCTCCTTAAATAAAATTTTTATTTAACAATCATATAATATGCTAAGGCTAAGACCAAATGCTAAGCCTAATTATAATTAAATAGAAAAGAGTGAAAGAGGCAAGTAACGTCTTTGTACTGTTATCTTCTTTTTCTAATAATTCATACTATCGCTCCACTGGCAAATAGATGTTTTCACGTCATTCGATCCGATGCCACTCCTGAAACTGAAGCCACTCTTTTTCCACTGTCTAAGCCCGTACACCGCTGCGTCGCCTATTTCGAAACCTTTCTTGACCATATCAGTCCAGATCTTAACTGGTTCTCATCTGGAAACTAAAACGTTTGGCAGATAGAGAATGTGTATAAATTTCTGTGGTGAACGACGAAAAACATGGCCAAACTAGTGCAGATGACGCTTTGCGACGATATTCTTAATGCAGATGGCATAAAGCAGTCATGTGAAACTTTGTCCATTTGGCTGAAGGATATATTTTAGACATGGATGTTCAAAGACAGAAAGACAACTCCTACTCTCACTGGCCAAGCTTCCCAGCTGTATGATAAGATTATGAGTACCACAACTTAATTTTGCGGCGATTCCAGATTCAAGTTTCACCAGATAAAAGCAGGCATCTCTGGTTGCAGCCATCCGAGCTGCAATTTTATCGTTTATCTGGCCATTATGAAAATGGATTGGAGATATTTAAGATCTGAAATTAATATAAAATGTATATGAGTCTCTAGTATATAAGCAGAAAAAAGTTCATATTCGGATTGATTTGAAGACTGATTTTCAACTACTGTTATTATGGAAATGATTTTGGGTTTGAAAACTTCAGCTGTCGACATTTTTAGAACAATCGATAGAAAACACTAAATAATAAAAAAAATCGAAGGGAAAAAATCGAAAACATGGTGAAAATACATGGCAAATGAGCAGAACTGTCTTCCGATACGGTATACCCCTTGACATCTTCTTTATATTCCACTTCACTATTCTCACACTCTCTAAATGAGAGTCTATTATTCTCTTATATATCCCCTTCCAATCGCCTTCCATTTCTGGTGCATTCTACTTCAATACACCATCACCTATCGCCATATGATTTTTTTATATAACTTTGTAATTTTATAATACGTGGCAGCGAAAATGCACTGCGCGGTTTGATGTGCACTGGAGAAAACGACGATCCGATATTTCGCAGTTCAGCACTGTCACGCTTTTTTCGAAAAGAACATCCATACCTATGCAATTAATTTGAAGCAACAAATCTAAGAATGAACTATTACATAATACATAATTTATTAGTGAAACGAAGCCATTCGCTTATCCAAACTTTAAATGTTTCCTTGGATGATCTCTAAATTGGTCAAAAATTGATTTGCATCTTTTCCACGAAAAAAAAGAAAAAATAGAAATTTCAAAATACGGACCTCTTTTGTTCAGTTTTAAATCGGTTAGAATGCCAAAATGTACGACAGCAAACAATCTTTCCGCAAATTTTAATTTTGATAGATTTACTCGTTTATTCATTTCAAAACAAACCTTTCCCTGAATGCTTTCTCGTAATTCCAACTGTAAATTAAAAATTATAAACACATAAACCATTTTGGTTTCAATGCTAATTTTCGAAAACGAACACGAAAAAAATTTTTCTTCATTCCAACGATAACGACAATAATAACGAAGAAATGTACACGTGCTACACAAAATAAAAAATATTTTTATTTTACCTGGTACTTTTCTAATTGACTTCTAAAGAAAACTTCCAATCCTTTACCAACAGTAACACAATATAACATTGCTGACTTCTAAAGTTTAAGTTTAACGATTCAAAGTTCAAATCTATTTTCTCCTGAAAAAATCTCTTTTATAAATCAAATTTTCAGCCAAACCAAATTAAAAACATACCACTGATCCTAAGAGAGAAAACATTTATGCATTTCTAGATTCCAAATTTAATATCCATCACAATTAAAGGGATTTTCCCTTCATTAATTCTATAAGGTATTATGAAATTGCTAACTTGATAAAATGGAAGAAAATATCATAAATTCGATTCTTGTAAACGTATAATCAAAAATGAAATCAGGAAGTGCTGGGGATTTAGCTGTACTTCGACACATAAATGAAAACTTCACCAGCAAGTGCAGCCACCATCTCCTCATCGGCAAATTCTCAACGATATTGCACTCGTCCCTTATATAACAATGTTAAATTATATGACTACTGGAGAAGAAATCTGAAAATATACTAACAAGGTCCAGCTTGCATGATGAGCAAGGCATAAATGTATAGTATCAGATAGAATGTTCGCAGATTGGATAAAATATGCGAGAATCAATGATAATAAAAGACAAAGGGCCAAAGTTTGATCGAACTTCGCTTGCGTATTGGTCAGTCGGGTATTTTCTTACAATACAAAAATTTTTTCAATAAATAACTTCTTCTAAAGTTTTTTAATAAAAGTTCCAATAAATAACTTTTCTCTTTAACTTTACTTCAACAACAGAGGAAAAGAAATTAGTAGTGGCAAAAATTGATCCTATAACCCACAATTCATTTCTCTTCTAGTAAAGCCTTTTCTCCACTCCACTGGCTTGCCGGATAAATTCTGCCAGGAAGCCACTCAGCGATAGAAGTGCAGATCAACCGCCAGCATCACTCCGATTCTTCGAAGGCTCTAGCCGCGCGCAGAACCAGCATTAGCGCTCCAAACCCCTCAGACCCCATCGTGCCAGACTACTTTGTGCAATCAATTTAGTGTTTAGCGGAAATTCTTAATATCCCTCTGCTTGTTACTTATGCGCAGAAATGGGGAATTTAAAATTTGAGTTGAAAAATTTTTTAAAAAACCGACAATTAGTATAGGGAAGAACGTTTTCAAAAAATGTAAATTTTACTAGTATTTTTAAAAAATTACGAGAAATTGTCAGTTCTTCAATAAATTCAATTGCTGCTAATTATTTTATAAATTACTGATAGTGCAGTTCAATTCAGATGTGAGATTTGGTTAAATTTTAATGTTAGTATGAACTTTAAGCTAAAACTAAAACGCAGTGTCGGATGATGATTTGAGGCCGCAGATTGTCAATGGTTATATTTTGGGAGACTTTTAGATGTCGCTTTACTGTGCAGGTTTGCGATTGCGAGGGAGTGTGAGGTAATTCTAGTTAATCTCTAATAGTGGGGTGTGGGGGTCCTAGTGGCCGTAGTTTTAGGTTTTTTTCTGCTTTTTTTTCATTTGGGTCAGTTAAATGGGCCACTTCGATAGTCTCTGATTAAAAACCGACGGTTCCCTTCAGAATTCTGTGAAAGCTGTGGGTCCTCTTGGGAAAGGTGGAATTCGTGGATATGTCTGAGGATTTAGTGTAAGTTACGATTTTTCATCAGAATTTTTTATGAATTATTTATTATTGACTCTAATTAATAAGAAGTCTTTTATCGATGTTGCTGATTGATATGCTTTATTTACGTTTTGATCATACAATTGCATGTATTTTTTATTACATGAATAATGGAAATAATTTAAAATTGTCAAATTCCAGCTTTTCGCATGGAATTTTATAAAACGAAGCTATCAGAAAGGTCATTGAGTAATAGAACTAATGACTGTCTCTCTTAGTGAAGAAGGTTGGTTGATTTTATTGCAGAGTTCGTCTTGTCATTTCGTAATAATTGCATACAGCTCTTTAACACTCGCATATAATTTCGTAATGTGTGCAGTTAATTTAAAAAAATGATTGGAAAGATTTATATCAATAAAGATTTATAGCTTTTGTCTTTTTCTAACTCTTGCCATTACTGGTTAGGCTTCAGCTCGCTGCGCTGGCTTCAGTGGTAAGAAGTCTCCAGGTTGTTCGGTTCGACGCCATCGCCGACAATAATAAAATGCATTCTGTGATTATGATCTCCGTAGTACTCCGTAGTAGTAGGTGGAATTTGAGCGAAGGTGGCTGCATTCATGTTTGATTTTATCTGCTCGTCAAATTTATAAAATGTTTCTTAGAAATAAGTTGTAAAGGAAGATCTTAATACCTTTCACTCATTGGTCATGTCTCGTAGCCATGCAATAAAATCAAGTGATTAACAGCCATATAGACGCGGAAATTTGTTTTAATATTGATTACACGATGGTTCAGGTTTCGCTGACCAGGAGAACGCATTTCTGTTTACCGTTATCCGGATAATTTTCTTCATTTGGAATTTGGTCCTTCGCTTGGCCATTTGGAAATACAAGGGATTCAAGATATTTAAAGTCTAGCATTTCCTCAACCGGCGATGAATTGATAAAAATAGGTATTTTATCAGCTTCTTGTTTATAAGACAAAAAGATTTGCGTTTTATTTATATTGATTCCACGTCCAATTCTCGCTTCAGTTGTTGACACATTGTTTAGTATTATTTGCATTTCATTATAACTGTCAGCAAAAAGGTCTACATCATCACTGTATTTGAAATCTATGATACTATACTCTGGATTCATTTTTACACTTATTGAGTGCAGACAAGCGATGTCCATTATCCGGTCTATCGCATTTTTGAATATTTGAATATTGTAGAAGGGACGATGCAGTCTTGACTCTCAGTTTTTTAAAAATGTTTTTATGGTTTGTTGGAAATGAATGTTCGAAATCTTCAAATGGTATTTGCATCTAAGAAGGCATAATAATAATCTGGTGATTATTATCATTGTTCGCATTATTGTCAAGGTTCGGACCTTGCCTCTGATAGGAGTAAAATTGTCGTTGAAAAATCCTGGTAGTTCTGGAGTTCCGCGTATATTTCTGTTTCTAAATAGCTCCACTTCATAGCAAAAATTTTTTGCCATAGTAGTAACTAGTTTACCTTTATATTTTTTCACTTCATTTTATCTTGAACGGAGAATAGAAATGATAAGTTATAGAGAACTAATATGAAATTATGGGTTTTAAAAGAGGAAAGAGATAGGGAAAAATTGAAGATAAAGGAAACATTTTATTTTAAAGTTCTCTCGGTTTCACATTGGGCTTTATCGTCCCTACAAGAACTGATTAGGTTTTTTTTACTATAATATTTCTCTCTAACAAACATTTAAATAAATATTTGTATTTTTTTTCCTAGAGTGAACGCATAATATGAGTGGGTATAATTTACTGTTTGGAGTAAAATCAGGGGTATTCTAAGCGATTTTTGCTGTGATTTGTGACGAAATGTTTAAATAAAGAGATAATGAATTCGGCAAAATTTTTCACATCATTTTCTTTTCACGTTGAATTTTTTTTCCTTTTCATGTATTGGGAAAACCCTATGTAATTATGTAATTTCCAGATTTTTCAACGATGAAACGTAGGCGTTCTCGCGAATGTGCTGATATAACCATTTTTGAAGATAATACAGCTACTGCATCGAACATAAGGGCAAAAAATATCGATGAAACAGATTGTACTGAAAATGAACAAGAACTCTCCGTAAATCTTTTTGTTTACACTTTTTTTTGATATAACAGTACTCAGTATTTCTGATTTTACTGGCTATTGACAATTAAGATCGCCAGAGAATTAAATGGGAGTAGAAATGCAGCTGGATCACCTGGATTTCTTTTTTAATTCCAGGTTTGCTTATGTTAAGGGGCAGAATTAATTACCCATAATGTTTAATCATTAACCGAAATAACTGCTGGGTCATTTTTTTTTTTCACGGTTCTTTCTTTCGTTGTAATAACAGATACCTTGATTTTTTTCGTTTGGTTTTCCTTAGACAAGTTGAGTATAGTATAGTTAACGTTCAACATTATTTTTATTAGCATTAGTGAGGCTAGAAATAATTTTTTTACCGTTCAAACGAATATAAAATTTTAGCTCATTTTTCAGGTCAATGGTTCAGTAAAACCGTTTAGAACTAAAAGAGCAATAAATTTTGGAGATTTGCCCTTAAAAGAACGAAAAATCGCCATTGATAAAAAGTGTGCTTTAAAATTTTTCAGTATAGCTTAAATATTATATATATGAATTGTACACAAAAAAGTTAAGATTAAAACATTCTCACCATTTTCTCATGTAATCTGTGCACGGTCCTAAATTAAATTGATGAGTTATGTATTATTGCAGTAATAAGTGCTTATATCATTTTTGGGGAAAAGATTGTAAGATCTTGTGCCTTAGCCTAAACTTGCTGTAGATTATATGTCGTAGATTATGCAGTGTTTGCAAATCATTATTGATTTTTTCTTCTGGATCTCAAGTTGACTTAATTTTTTAGATCTAATAAAAAAATTGATCAAATATCTGATATCAGTGAAGAGTATAATTCAAATGATAAACCTAGTACGTCGGAAAACAATGCAGGCATATGTGTGAGCTTAATATATTAACTTTTTTGTTAACTTGTTAATTTATTTACTTTTACTTAATTATTGGCCATTTTAAAGGCACATCATCGTTTATTGTTGGCAATTCGTCTTTCCTTAAAATTTCTGATGTACAACATTTTCAGAAGATTAGTGAAGTTGAGAAAAGTTTATCAATTTTGTTGTCTCAAGGTATTGCCAGCGGTGATAAACAAAAGCTGGATAAAGTTTTGTCGATAACGGATGTCGTTGCAATTTCGGCAACAATAAATGATTTATCTATTAGCCAAATAATACCATTACTTAAGGAAATCGATACGCGCTTCAGAAATTGTAGTGTTCAAGAGTAAATTTCTTTATTTCATTTTCAGAAGATAAATATTTTGTAAATTGTGGTGTAATCGTTATATTATATAAGAGTTTTTCCTTTTCAGTATCCGTCCTTGGATTTGTTGGGCTCATTATGCTATTAACATTCATATGCATTATCTTTCTACGGTAAATATTTAATTTTCTGATTAATATTTATCTGAAAATTGATTTCGATGTTAAGCTCGTTTCCGGCGGTATTAAATAAAAGCTGGGTAAAGTATTGTCAATAACGGATGTATCTATTACGTTTCTAAATATTAAATATTACAATCTTAGATTGGGTCATTGGATGATGATTTGGATTCCTTGTTTTCTTGGATAAAAGGTCGCACTTCTTGTCTGGGCAAATTATATGAACTAAAAGGCAAATTTAATATAGTTGTGGAGCAAATTGAAAGACGATTGAATCCTCAAGTTTTCTTGCGTCAGGAACCTCTCGTTTCATTCAGTGGTATATTTATTTTAATTCAACTAATGATACGGGAGAACATTTTAAGAAAGAAATATTAATAAATTCAAATATGTCAATTTTAAGCTGACTCTGAATCTTCGTCGGATGAATTTGACGACCTGGATGAAACCGAAGGAACTGAAAATTTTGCAAGTGATGATGAATGGTGGGAAGATTATGACGTTGCTTCAAAAGATGGTTATGGTTTTGTCTCAGGTAATGAATTTTAAAATTTGATTAAAATTAAAAATTAAATTATCTTCTAAGGATAATACAGTACAAATTGTCCTTTTTTTTCGTATTGACTTGACCCTAAGTTAGAAGTGGTAGATAGAGGCAGAATGATGGAATTAATATGTTATTTTGACGAACAAGCATTATATGACCAATTTCAATTGCCGTAAATCTGTCGTTAAAAGTGAAAATCGAGTGAAATTAAGGAACCATCTTTATTTCCATTCTCAAATGATTTTCGACTCAATTATTAGTGGAGCCAGCCATATTAACAGTGGTGTTGTTGCTAAAATAGAGAAATGATTGGTATGGATGATATTTCATTCTATTTTCTTACATTTAGATGACAATATTAATGAGGATATGGAAATGCGAATTACTTCAAGCGGTTCTTCAGGAGGAGATTCCAGTGATATGGATGATGCTGAATGATTTATAATTTCTAAAGCTGAATCGCTGCATTAATCAGTGAAAAGTCGTTTTTATTGAAAATTAAAAGATAATGGCCGATTTTGGTCCTTAATTTAAAAAAAAGGAAGATCTTATTCCGTTACATGTGGAATACTCATATCTCATTTTAGTGGTAGAAAAAAGTGATTGCAGCTAATCAACATTTTCTCATTTTTATTTCCTCAAGTTTAAAGTGTATTAGTAGTAGTCAGAATTTTTTTTTTTCTGTGGACCCTCTAGATAATGCCATGAAATTTTTTCATCGGAAATTTCGCCTAGGTTAGAGAGAAATAGAAATTGTGATTTGAAAGAGTTTGTTGTATTAAATCAGGTTGATTTTAGATCAAAGTGTTGTTTATTTATGCACAATATATTTTTTGTTTGAAATAAATGTATTGTTTAATTTTTCATTTAATTTTTTGATATTGGGTCATTAACGTTTTTTTCCTTATGTTTTAATTCCTCAGCGAAAAAAGAATTCTTTCAATATTCGGAGTTTTTTTAAAACCGTTTTTCGCATTTTGTTTTTGCTTTCAATCTTTTATTTTTTCAGGTTCTCAAATTTTCATATTTTTCATCTTTTAAAAAATAAGTGACGCTTAGTTTTTAAAATTTGAGTAATGTAATCAATCTCTTTGCCTTTTAATGTATCTTTTCCATTCTATCGAGATTTGCTAGGTTTTTTGTTGGATTTTTGGTTTTTAAATCCGTAAAATCTTTAAATTTTCAATTGTTTTCATAATCCATTTTATGCAGTTGGATTTTTCAAGTTGTGTTTTCATATTTTTTGAGCTTAGCAACAGTGATTTTTAGCATGTGGAAGCTCAGTATTTTAGAAGAAATACTTATATTTATTATGTCTAATTTTTAATCGAAGATTCTAGTTAATAAATTCTGTTGTGTGCTTTACATTAATTCAAATAATTGCTTTCTTGTAGAAATTTTTTTTTCTATTTTTTTGTAAATTGTGCTAAATTATTTAAAGTTTTTTCAGGTCTTAACATATTGTTTTCGAATATATTTAATTTCATGAGATTTTTAAAAAATTTCGCCTAAGACAATGAACTATGAATTTACTATGAATTTCAGGTTGCATATAGCTGATCTATCGAATGAAGGTGTTTCAAGACCGATATTTTCTTAATTTTATAATACTTTTTTAATATTTTTTAATATTAAGAAATGAAGGTGTTTTAAGACCGGTTTTTCGTAATTTAAAACTTTTTTTAATATTTTTTAATATTACGAAAAATCATCTTTTAATATTAGAACATAGAAATTCTTGAAAAAAAGCAGTTGGATTTTTATATAAACGAAATCACTGAGAAAATTTGAACATTTTATTCTAAGGTTTAATAAGCTTTAATGCAAAAAATTCTGAAAAAAAAACTTCGTATTTGTAAGGAAATCATTAATTTGATTGTAAAAAGATCAAAAAGAAAATTCATAAAAAAAGTAGTGTACTCGGTTAAAGCGGTGAAACGATAGAGGTGGGAGGGGTGGGTGAGAAGGTTGGTGTGGTTAGTGGGTTGTGTGGCATTTGTGTATGCGGTTAAATAGGTCGTGTTAAGTCTGTGTGGTCGTAAAATATCGACGAGGAAATTGGTGGATGCAAGAGCAAGGTTGGAGTCAATCTGTTTAATTTTAGTTTATTGCCTATAATTTGGAATTTTTTAAAAAAATTTCAATTCTCACCTTCAAAACTTCTAGTAAGCACGTTAAATCATCAAGAATGCGGTGAATTGGGATTCTTCGTGCCAACCTGTTTTTGCAATTTTCTGATAGGACGCACGCCGCTCTAATGCCGAGATCAATAGATAGGAACAACCCACGTACACACACACACACACACACACACAAGACATTTATAATATATACACATCGGCATATCAGAGCACATCAGCGCTTGTAGGAAGAAGTGAATTTTTTTGTGCGGCTAGTAATTAGTTTAAGGGAGGCCGTTGAAAAATTTTGGTTCGGTTGGGCTTTTTTTGCAAGAATGAGTACAGCGACCGCAGCAACAACAACAATGTCAACGACAAGTCAGTCGTCATCAAATGCAATTTCGTCGTCGAATCTCATACATAATGCACGTAATGCTGGGCGAAAAAAAACTAATCCGGTAAGTTTTTTCTTTTTAATAATTTTTTTCTTTCTTTTTTGATTGTACTTTTGTAACAAACGCCGAGGGGCGGGGCTTAGTTGATTTGCAGCGGACTTGCATTTAATTATTTATTTATTAGTGAAAAAAAGCAGAATCTATTTTAAAAAAAATAAGCGCCTTAAATTTTGTTTCTTTTTCACTGTTATTTTAATTCTTTTCATCATCTTTATTGAAAAAACAAATTTTTTTCTCTCTGAAATCGCTGCAAATTAATTGAAAATCGGCGAAAAATTGTCTTGTTTTTAATAAAATTAAATAAGCTATTTGTGCAATTTTTTAACAAAAAAAACAAATTCTCCTTGAACCAGGGATGACCAACCATTTTTCTGTTTTATTTGATTTTGCCTGAAATTCTTCAATTTAAAAAAAAGCGGAGGAGGAAGGGATGTAAGGAAAAGGGATGCAAACAAAAAAAAAACATTTGAGACGGGTGAAGGTTGCAGGGAAAGGAATACACCGCAACAAGGACCGTTAAGGCCGTCTTAAAAAACATTACTTTTGGTGGCAAGAAAACCAATCCGGTAAGTCTTTCTTCACATTTATCCACCACCACTATCAGTAAGTGCCATATATCACTTAACTGATACGATCCGATCTCCCGAAACTTCCTCCCTATCTTCTCCTAATTTGTTCTAAAAAAAACGAATAAATTTTAACCATAACCAAAGAAATATATAAAATATTCGATAGAGTGAAAGGTTGGACATCCTGGTCTAGGCTTTCATATCTGTTTCAATATAACCAATGCCGACCCGTCCAGGGCACATCTATATGTTTTTGTGGCTTTCTTGTTTCATGTCCTTGCTTTTTTTTTCAGTTGGCTTCACATCCTTCGGCTCTCAAAAACATGTTCACATTTTTTTTGATTTCATTTAGTTCATGAAAAGGAAATTTTTATGGTTTTTTTAGTACCACAATTTTAGCTCTAGGCACCACAGACCTTAATTTCTGGTTTTATTGTGAAAGTTTGCAGTGATTATCAGAATAGAAAATAGATATGGTGCCAAAAATTTTAGGATTTTCTGGCTCTTAGCATTATATTATTTCTGACTTTTCGAGCTTCATTTAATTTCTCCTTTTCATATATAAAAACGTTTTCTTAATCACTTGCATGCTTTCTTAATCATTACTAGTGACAGCGAAATTGGTATTTTTTCTTATTTTTTAAGGTGTGGACTTGTTTCGAAGATCTAAGAATTCGAGGTTTGTCTGGAGTTCGCTGTCGATATTGTTTATGGATAACAAACGATCGAAGTCCAACTACTCTAAAGTTCCATTTGAAGAGAAAACATGATACGGGTTTGGGTGGAATTTGGTCGAATGTTGAAGAAAAAATTTACTTATCACCGTCGAATATAAGGCTGGCTCGCGTTAAAAATGTTAGTTTTCCACGTTTTAAATTAGGAATGAAGCTAAAGCCCGAAGATCAGCTACTCCATGAATCAGTAGCAGTAACCAATGGATTTTTTCATTTCTTTCGACCTTGACCCATAGCGTCAATAATTAATGATTCGTTATTTTCAGGCTGAAAATGGAATCGAAAATAGTTTAAAAGAGGTGAACACTACAAGTTGTTACCCAGGTTCCTTTTCATTCTTGTGTTGAATGCCATTCGTTCAGAACTGTTAATATTCTTTTAAATGGTATACTGAATGAATAGTAAATGTGCACATAATTGGTTCATTGAATGCTGTGTGGCCTGTGTGAACTCACTGTTTGTGGTTATGTTTGGTTATTACTACAATAAGAAATTTTTGCGAAGGAGTCACTTGGGAATGAAAGCATAAGTGGTCTACAGCACTACTCGGTTTTTTTGATGGTAAGTTTACTCCTGTCGAAAGCAGGCTTCGAACCTCGATGACGGGCATAATAAATTGAGTAACGACTGCTCGATTAATCTGTCTCCAACTGTTAATTCAGGGTTTTGGTCCGTTTTTGATTGCTAATTTGTTCGCCAAAGGAGTAATAAAATAAACGCACGGCGGTGATCAGAAATATCGATTGTGCACCAGGGAGCAAAGGAGCACCCCTACGCTTCAACTGTCGTCATTTACATTGATGTCTGAGTGCTCTCAGCCATACCCCCTCTATTTTTATGTCTGCCTCATTCTCAATTTATAATGATATTTTCCAAAATTCTCTCTTCACCCATCCCCCTATTTACAAATCTTCTCTATCCACCCACCCTTCTTATATTTTTATCACCCTATTCCCCCGAAACGAAATATTCTCTTCACCCATCCCCCTATTTTTATAATTCTTTGTTATATCGTTCCCTTATCTTGCTCTTCAAAACTTCATCGATTTAGTCGTTTCAAATTTATTAAAGGAGTATTGTCTGTTGACCTTTAACCTGTTGTTGCTTTCATTTTTTTTAATAGTTGAAGTAATCCAAGATAGGAGAATTCGCAAGTGGTAAATTCGATGGATAAATGTCCGCCATTATCTTCAGCGTTAAGTGATACTCAGTTTTTGCTGCTAAAGGATGATTTTCAGTATGTTTCACCGTCGTCATTCAGTGATTTAACGTGTTCGCATATAGGAATGACAGATATTACCTGCAGTGATTTGGAACAACGAACTCAACGTAGTCATATTAATCAACAATATGCTTATAATGCATGTTATCATACAAACAGTCATGCAGCGCAATCGGATGTTTTTGACTTTTCATCACCTTTTTCCACATTGCGAAATAATTTAATGAATGTGACAAAAAATGCTGTTTTATTCAATTCAAATGAATTGTCGAATAATAATATTAATAATAACGTTGATAACAATAATGATGATAACGAGATTATTATTGTAAATGACGATGAAATGATATGTAGTGAACGACAAATTCATAAAATTGATATAATGAGGCCAAAGTCTTTATCACCACAAATAAACAGTATTGCATCACGTCTTATAAAAGAAACTGGTAATAACTTAACTGGCATGGAGAATTTAATAACTGTTGATGAAGTGAATACAATGGATGTGCATGTTTTAAATAATATCCTTGGTATGGTTGTACCGGCAAATAAAGGTAATAGTAATGTGAAACGTGAATGGCGTAATGTCGGTTGGTTTACATCTGATGATCAAATGAATGAAGTACGTAAGAAACAGAAAGTTTCAAAATGGAAAAGTGTCGAACAATTAAATGGTCTGAAGGTATTTTTTCGTTGTAATAAATGGAAGCGTACGAATTGTAATTATCGTATGTATGTCATGTATTATGCATCCGATCGTATAAGTTTAAATGAAAGTGGTGAACATGATCATTCTACACCAAATGCTGACTATAAACCGAGAAATTATCATACCAAGTCATCACATTGTAAGATTTTTTTCCTAGAAAACTCATTATTATCGGAGGCATGTTAGCCGAGAGGTTGTTGTATAGGTTATCACTGCTAGTGCTAGATTTCGAATTTTGATTTTGAGGAGACTCTGAATATGCCATTAAAAAACCCTGTTGGTGATCCATTTGTGCTTCTAGAGGAGTGAACCTAATTAGAAATGGTGAAAAATGGGATACAAATTGTATGAAAAGGATATAAATGAAATATTTAGAAGTGGTATATTTTTTTGCGTTTTTATTAGCCAAGAAGTTTTAATCTTGCTTTTTTTTACAGGTGCTCGAGCAGTTATTGAAGCGACACCGAGTTCATCGCAGCAGCTTGTTCTCGATCAGTTGCTACAGAATGTTACATCAACGCCGTCTTTCAGTAATAATTGTAGTCATTTGGATCAAGAAAATGTTTTTGAATCGGTAATTTTTTTTAATTTTTCATATTTGCTTTATATTTTCCGTTGAAAAATAAGAATAATTTGTAAAACATCCAGATGTTTTATGTTTTATTCAAGAAATTCAAAATCATTTATATTTATTTTATTAATTGATCAATTTTTAGAAACTTTATTCCGATGATATTGCAAGCGATTTAAAAGCCAACATTTCTTCACCATTGGTTGTTCCATCGGTATTTTTTTTTGACATTTCTGTGTTATATAAACGATATATTCGTATAATAGGTTTTTTTTCAATGGATATCTGGAAGATTCTTTTCACTCAAATGTATAGCAGCGAAGCCATTGGTACGATGAAGGGGAAGAGAAAGTGAAAATGAGCAGAAGGACTACTAGCGTAAACACACGATTTTTCCCAGGCGCAGTGTACTTGATAGAAAAGTACCTATATTTTTGATCCCCTTCCCTTCTATCCACTTTTAGTTTAATGTAGATATAAATGCTTTTGCTTCTAGCCCTAGTTAAAAATTTATTGAGGGTATCATTTGAAAGAAAAGTATTATTTCATAGGTGGTCGAAGAATTGAATGAACCATGTTATATGTTATCTGATCCACCCAATGTCGTTCAGCTAATCCAGGTGGCTACTGAAATGAATTTGACTTTCACTTACAATTCGCAAAGGTCGGTTTTAATTTTCATTTAAATGAATACTGCGAAATTATTATAAGTTATATATTTTGGCGAAAAATTGAAAAACAAAATTCGCACTGATTTTTATTAAGATAATATTAAGTTTTATCTTATTGCTTATAGTACGAATGAATATTGCTTTGAGTCAAATTGGACAGAAACACGAGGAAAAATGGTGGCATTTTTTGATTCTGGGATGAGGGTTACAGTGGTTGAACGAATCAATGGTGTCGATACAAAGTTTGTTTGAATTTCTTCTTCTAACAGCTCCCACCATTACTGATTAGGCTGACTCCACTGGATACAAGGGTAAGAGTTTCCAAGCTGCGCTATCTGATGCCATCTTTGACATTAATAGAAGCCATTCCTTTTTCCATCGTCTATTCATATATTGCTGGTTCACCTATAAGTTCAAATTCTTTTCTGATCGTGTCAGTCTAGATCTTGATTGACCCATCCCACTTTTTACCCCATTCGTCACAGGGTTTAGCAAATAACGAAATATGTGTCGACTCTCGTGGTGAGCGACGAAGAACGCGCCCTAATCAGCGAAGACGACGATCTGTGATAATATAGTTAATGCAAGTATGTGAGATTTTATCCGCTCGACAGAAATCAGTAAAACCATAGATATGAGTGGTCAAAGGCAGATAATTTCTTAATATCCTCGCTTTCATTGGCCATGCCTTGCAGCTATATAGCAAGATCGAATGAATCGCCGCTGGAGGCACGGACTTTAGTTTTTATGGTGATTTCGCGACAGCTGCATAAAGGTTTTATCAACCGGAAAACCATCGCAGCCATCGTTACCAACAATTTCTTCCTTTTTCTGGCCATTAGAGTGGATCTAAGGGGATTTAAAATCGGGCATCTCCCTAATCGGCAATGAATTTATAGAGAGAGGCATTTTATCAGTTTTTTTATATAAGACGAAAAGGCTTTCGTTTTATTTACATTCTGATTCTACAGTTGCTGGCACATTGTTTAGCATTTTTTGCATTTGCTTTTCTTAATATTCCAAAAATTTCACTTATCTTTCAAATGATTGTTTTTTAATTATTTTTTTTTGTAAAGTGTAACATCGATTCGTATAATAAATTCGTATAATAAACGCGCCATTAAAAGTTTTCTGGTGATGCTGGGGATAGGGAGGGAGGGGTAGAGTTTAGCGGAAATCTCTCTCTAATGGTTTGTCAAATTAGGAATGGTGAACGGAATTAGAGAAAATAGAAAAAAAATTTCTTTAATAATATTATAGTGCCTATACCATGCCTTTTTACAATCAAGATATTTGGCATCCGGATTTATTGTATTTCTTACTTAAGTGTTAGGACCAGATTCTTCCGTTGTTATGGAATATATATATATACTTTATGTTCAGCCTCGAGGAATGGAATAAAGCAGATTGGTCTCAGTTTTTGTGGGCGGTGAGAGGAAAATGTATGAGTGCTTTAAAGTAGTATTTGTTGTGATCATTGTTCGAATTTATTTAATCGGTAAGTTGTTCATTTAAAAATTTTGAAAATTTTTATTTTCTATATATGAAATTTATCAGGGTGGTAAACGAATACTTGTGATTGCCAATGGGCATCAAACGAAAAAATGAAAATAGATGATCGTCGTCAAGCTAATTTATTTCTTGTTATGATTTGTCCTTAAAGTTGCTTAGAATATTGGTCAACCGATTTTATCAATTGCATTTTGGGAAGTGGGGTTATTTTGTTTTTGCAATAGGCTTGGTACCACACAGTGGAAAAAGATACAGTTTATGGAAATTTCAAGTGGTCCCATTTATTTTTTATTAAGAATCCCTTTAACATTATTTTGTGAAGACTGAGTCTTTTAATAATTAAAATATCATACTTTAGAAAATAAGAATTATGAATTTGTATTGGCCGTAAGAAGCTATAAGTTTTAGCTGGTTTATATTTTTTTTATTCTAAACGTTTTTTAAGGTTAACTATACTTTTAATCGTTCATCATCAAATTCATCGCAAACATCATTTTTCTCTCATTTGGTACCAATTTTTATATTTTTTTTCAACTGTTTCGAATATCGATTTCCCAATAAATTGATACTGATATTAAAGCTTTTGCAAATCAGCGATTTGATTTGATATACCTACCTATTGTATAATTTCATCTAAGCATTTATTTCCTTAATTTTTTGTTTTCCGTATGAAAGGCACTGCTGACTGAGTTGTATGTATTTATAAAGGGAGAAAAATTGAACCTTCCTCGGTACTCTAAATATTTCCATTTTCTAATAGCATTCACCGTTCCTCATTTGATAGACTCTGCTGACTGCTAAGGTGAGATCTCTTCACGATAGAGGCACTTCGAAATTAGAACAGGTAGATCTCTAACATCACCCGGATATGTTTATCCTCTCAAGAGAGTAAATGGAGAAATGAATCGAATGTACGGTTTTCTTTTATAAATAATTTATAAAAGTTCAGCCATATAGGACAAAAACGATTGATAATTGAGTACGCATTCGTTTTGTTGAATGAATTGAATATTTTTTAAATGATTGTTCATGACTGTATATAAATTATGTATTCTTTGTTTGATAGTTTGATAGTTTTCTTGAAATTTAAGATGCAGCAATTTATCTTGCTTATTCTTTTTATTCAGATTTATTATTTCATAAAAAACTAAAAATATTGGAGGTTCGTTTTTGGATCCTATATCAGTTTATAACATTGCTCCATGTTATGGCTTAATTTCATTTGTGTATTTCGGCGACATTTCTATTGTATTCTTTGAATTTTTATAGTCATTTGACAGAAATGTTCCTAATTTTACATCGGCTCTATCTGGTTATTGCAATGTCACATTTTATCACATTTTAAGAATATGGTGGTTGGAAATGTTTTACTATAAAGGAAATCGTGTTTATGTAACGGAAGATCTTAGGCATATACATACTGTCAGCAGTTATTGATGATATATACTGATTAATGAAATTTAGACTAAAAACAACTGGAAGAAAAACATCATTACCCCAGCATCATTATATGGTAAGCTCCCAGTTAAATTTAGCTCGCTTTCTTCCTTCCTTAAACCATTAAGAAGAAGGAGAAACCACTGTTATGAAGAGGTTTCGATCTCTTATTACTTATCTCTTATCAAGGTTTTTATTTTGAGTATTTTTATTATTTATCATTTAATGTTTTATATGATGATGGATAGTTTTTTCCCGGGTCATATGTGGTTCGACCTATTTTGCAATTAGCAATTATCGGGATGCCAATTCTGATGGCCTAGTTTCCATCTTTCCAATTTTCTCGGGCAGGACATGTTAAGGTCATCCGAGCTTATATGCAAATCAGTCGGTAAGCAGTGGGGTGCATTTAATCTGTAAACCTCAAGGTAATGATGATGAAGCTAGGAGTCGAGAAATGGAAAGTCACGTCCATATCAGAGAGCCTATAATGTTTGAACTCAATCTATTCATATTCTTAATATTTATAAATATTTGTAAACTTATAAGGAGACTTTGCAGTGGCATCAGAGCATGCTTATTGAATTAACTGAATCGATTGGATTTATTTTATGCTTACATTATAAAATAATAAATGAGAAGTATATCATTAAGTGGGACCATAAAGCACCATGCAGAAATTGAAATCATTTCAGTATTTCGTCTAGGACGGATATCTCTCCGGCTAAGTCCATCTTACATTTCCATCTTATTGTCTCAATTCGATCGCCGCCATCGGCATGTCTGTCATTTTTCTCGTAAAATTTCGCTTGTAATTTCTTTTGCAGATAACAGCCGACTCCCTTTAAAAGAAATTTTCTAGAATATTTTCTGGGTTTTCTTGTGGAAATGAGACTGTGGGTTCTTTTGAGTCTTGAGTAGAAATCTTTATGGTAAATTCTTTGAACATATAAAATAAACCTGAATGTTAATTAAGAGATCCTCTCTTGTATTCGATTTGTTAATGCCAAAACCCTTTGTGTTCCATTGGCCTTTATAATCACCGCTACTTGGCTTTGTTTCTGCCAGTGCAATATCACTACCAGATATTTGTAACGATCTAAAATTGTTTAAGCAAACTGAGCGAAAAACAGATATGGAGTTCATTCCACTTTAAAAAGATTTTTATTTTGCTTGTAAATGGAAGGCTGGCTTGGACTTAGTTACCGCCTGCATTTAGGAATGCTTAGGCACCATTCGAAGGAAATGTTAAACACATTCTAAATAATATGTCTTCTAAATAGCAAGTTACAAACTTTCAAAGAATGAATTTTTAATTTTTATGCACATAATGAAAATGGCTTTTCTAAAATCGAGGATTTGAAATGGGTTTAAAAGATTGTTTTGAAAAAAACATTTTCAATTGCTTTTTTTGACGATTAAAATATTTTGAATCTTACAATTCATTCTGGTGCAAAAAATCAATCACCATTTTATGCTTAAATGAAAGAAGTGAAAGTTGGGAAACTCTTAACGTAACGAACAACTAGTAAAATATTTGCAAAACTGAATGAAAATAAGACTCCTTATGAGTTTGCCACCAGCTAAATTTAATTTCTAATTTACGACTAAAAAAATATGGCTTTCATTTTTTAATTACTTAAAAAAGACTTAAGGGAAAACGAACAAAAATTTGCAAATAGGCCTAACAGTGATTGCAATATTATATAAGAAATCTGATCGAAATTTTAATGTATAATCGGAGGTTCGAAATCTTGCACCGTCGACTTTGATTGCAATTGGTTGATTTGTTGTTTCTGATCTTAAATTTCCATGGAAATCATTTATCTTCCAGAAAATTTGAGAAACAAATGCATTTTTTGCCTATTGATTTATTATATTTTTATTCTAATGAAAGAAAGTTTATAAAAAATTCCCTTCGGACCATTTAGTATGTTTCGAAAAATAAAAATCGCTTTGAAAATTCTCACTAGTTTTTTCGTTTTTTCGAAGAATTATTACAAAATAAATTTCAAATGAAAACATATTTTAGTATTAAGAAAAAAACAAACCTGAAAGAAATATTAATTTCGAGACCAACATCAGTAGCCATAGCGTTTTTGCTGCATTGATATAGCGCATTTAATAGGCGTTTTGCAGATCGATTCAAGCCAAGCAATCAAGCTGTCGTCCTTTTCTGTTCACACAATCATCCTTCAACTTCGAAAAATCCTATTGCAACAACCATTCTCACTAATCTTTTTTTATATCGACTTTTTACATATTTAAGCTAAATTGGTTAATATCGAATAGTTTTTGCTATCATTTTCTTCTTTTAGTGAAATAAAACACCTCGTCTAATTGCGTTATTAACACTGATTGTTAACTGATAACTGATTAAGATAACTCGCTGCGAGCACGGAGAACCTTCAAACCTTCCCACTGAGGGCATATTTCACTCCTCTTTAATGCATTTAATAGCCAATTTTCGAAAGCTCATTGTTTCTACTTCTGCTACAAAGTATCGTTGAAAATCCATTTTATGCATTCATCATATATAGAGATGTAACGAATAGAACACTCGTAACATCGAATATAAAACCGTTTAATTTATAATTCCTTGGTAGGTTTTAACAGTTATTCCGCAATTCATATGGATTTCTTAGCTCAATAAAATAAAGCGTAACTCCATAACTCTGTAGCTCGTGACTCCATTAACAATAGTTTTATAAAGGTGTAAAAAATTGGCAAGCAAATACCTTTTTTTAACATTCGATGATTCTAAAAGATTGTGAACAGCTGTTGGATCCAACATTCAAGAAATCTTATGTTTTACAATGATACAATGAATTATGTTTTTTTTTCTTTTGTTTCCTTCAAATTCATATTTTCATATTTTACCTCGAATTTATCATCATTATTAAATGAGTAAAGATAATAATCGACTGAAGACTCAAAAAATTCATATTTTTTAATTTTATACTTAATTCGAAGTTAAAGGGGAACGAATATAAGAAAACACAATCAATCATTTTAAATGCATAATAAACAGCAAAAGTTTAAACTGATTTGATCGCCACCGAATGTCTCTTATAAATTCCAGAAATTTCGATTTCGTTCCTTTGTCGATTTCGTTCAGTGAAATTCCACTCGCCTGAACAAATTGAGGAAACATTTTTCTAATAATATCTGATAAAAAAATTTGATAATTCTAATAAGAAATTCAATTATAACTATTTAAATTGTCAGTGAGAGTATAAAATTACAATGAAAGGTTGTCGCTAAATATTTCTAGTTTATTCAAGTTTTTCAAAAAAATAAATTTGTTTCCTCATGACGAAAATTTCAATTTCATCTTTTCAATTTTTTTACAATTATCTTCGCAATAATTGTTTCAATTTAACTTTAAAAATTTTTGTCACAAGTTGTTGAAATAATTAATGTACCCTGAATATATGAGATTGCAAATTCATCTTTATATTCTCTACTTTACCTTTATAAATTCCAACCTTATTCTATTCATTTAATCGTATATTCCAATATTCTCGAGGGCAATAACTGAAGATGAATTCCAAGCTCTAAATTGCTCGGAGACTACAATTTGAAATTCAATTATAAGAAATTCCCTTTTTATCTCCTATAAAATTCTTCTATGAAATTTTATTTGAAAATCAGCAAATTTTTGAAAACGGAAAAAAAAGTTTCCATTGTCATCCCGAAAGTTTCCGTATATAATCTCCAATATCTAATCTAAGTTTATTTTTTGATTCACTTACCCCAATTCTTTTAATGTTCATTTAAAAACATTGAAAAACATTCAGATTGCAGGAATACTCGCACTAATTTATTTTCTACATAACAAAGCCGACCTGTGATAAACGAAAGCAGTGGGAACCAGTCCAAAAAACTCCATCGAATGGTTGGCGAATCTGCAAAATTTTTCAACTTTCTTGTTGTAAAAAGAATCGTACCACACATTTTCCTTTAAAATGCAGGCCAATCGACGGTATCACTTAATAAATTTAATAGTGCTCAAAAACTTCAATCAACCAAATCTATTATTCAATAGCCGTTCAAAAAAGTACTTAAAGAATGAGACGTCAACGATATTGGCTATTCATTTCCCCAAAATTAGCTTTGAACTTCCACCACATCAAAAAAAAACTACAAAACCAAAGATGAAAATGAATCTGCAACAATAATGTAACTTAAAATGAGCAAAAATTAGACGAAAAGCATGAGAAAAACTAAAATCAGTTGGCATGAAAAGAAAAGAATGACAGATTTAATTTAAAAGCAGTTTAATTCAGCGACATGTAAAAAATATTTGTAAAGGTATTTAAAAACGTTTTTACAATAAATGCTTTCTTTCTGCAGCTTAAATGAATAAAAGCAATGAAAGAAGTGAAAAAAAGTGAGAAATAAAAGTATCAAGAAGGAACTCATCTTCTCCTAAGTACATCGATTAGATAACTCGAAATACGTTCTTAATTGAAATTTCAATTTAGATTGAATAATTCTAACTAAAATATATCGACTGTTTATAAGGTTCTTTACTCCATCTTCTAGATTAAGTCCATAAATTTATGGGCAAAAAAAAGATTAATTCCGCAGAAACAATAACCATAAAAACGTTAAAAAAAATGAAAATAATTACGAACAAAAGAATTGATATTTATTGGTAATAAAAAGAAATAATAAATAGATAACAAAACTTTTAGGAGACTCAAAAATTCACTGAATCTCTAAAATCAACCAACATATAGTTAATGAAATATGAATCCCCTTTGATTTTATGCACTACTCATTCCTTTGCATCGTCAATCCCATGAGTTGTTATGGCAAAAATGGCTTCATTTTCTGGCAGGCAAGGAGAATCGTAAATTTTACATATTCTCGTTTCTCCTTTTCTCTTCCGCAAATACAACCTGCATCAAGAACCATTAGAAAAAAGAAAATTCATTGAATCTCTAAAATCAACCAACATATAGTCATAAAGAATTACTCATCACTTATTATTCACAGATTTAGATAACGAAATTTCAGATAACAAAACTTAAGGATTTTTTTAAAATTTAAGTTACTGAAAATGTAGTGTAAAAAGGAAAAGATATGAAAAAAATAGACTTGCAAAAATTTCTAATTACCTTGTTGTTGAAGCATGTGCGATAATATTACCACCAATAGGTTTCTTAGAATCATTTTGAAACATACCGCATGCAGAATCGACTTGAGCAACAACTTGGTTAGTTATTACTACTGCTACACCGAACTAGAAATTAAAGTCCTATCAAAGAACTGAAACGAAATTATTAAAGCTTTAAGTTTTAATAGCATCGGCTAACTAATGCAATATTCACAGATAAGTCATTCAAACCTGATTAGAGATTAATGAGTTTTGATTATGAGTTGAGAATTATAAATGTACGGTTGAAAAAATAAAATAAAATTTAAAAAAATCAAATTACAAATGAAAAATGACTCAAGACTCAACTCACTTCATCAGCCAATTTTAACAAGGCACGCATAAATTTTCCAAGAAGCATTTGGCGAGCAGCTAGTTCCCCTCTTCCGGAGTAGTCCGTTCGAAATAAAGCTGTGGCACTATCAACAACGAGCAAGGCATATCTTAAAAAAAATTATGAAAGTTTTAGATAAATTCACTGAAAGTTCAAAAGTTCTGTTCTATTTTTTGCAGTTTTAAATTTTTGCACAATAAAATAACGTTTGCTTTGAAATAGGCTACGTCGTTAAGCATCAACATACCCCATATGAAGCTCAAATTTAGTATAAACAATGCTTAAATGGAGTTAATACTTCATGAATGCAGAAAGATACCTCGATTCAGCCATCATAGCAGATGCTTGAAGAAGTAGATTCATTTGATGATCAGTATTGTAACAGCGAGCATATGCAACGTTATCAAGAACATCTTGACCAGATAATTTATAACTGCAACTAATATATTCTAACACATAATTCATAATTAAAATTATAACAAAAGCACGTTCAAACCCACAATCCAATCATTTCGTACTTCCTGATCTCGTAAAAATGTGAAATAATGTGTCATAAACAATCCAAAAACTGGAAGAAAGGAACTTCTTAGGGAATTTTTTTCCAATTTTAAAAATTTCCAAAATATAATTTAATTATTATTTTATAACTATATTTCGCTATATATATTTGATTGTTGGTTTGTATATTTCCACTGACGCGAACATTCTGATACAACCGAACAAAATTTCAAAAGATGCAAAATCTGCTAAAAAAAAAAGTAAAAAACAAATACCGTTCAGCTACTGCAAGCAATCTCTCTGGTCGAAAAGTACCTTCAGTATCAATCCATAGGCATTTACCTTCAGCACCTCCCATATCAACCGGCAATTGACACATTACAGCCAAAGTGTGACACAGCTGACTTTTCCCAGTTCGAAATTCACCAAAAACCTGGTAAAAAAATTTCATTGGAAGATAAGTTCGAAATATAATAAATATATAAAAATAATTACATCAAAGATGATAAAATTACAGCTTCTGATAACCTCTGTTATAGATCCTGTTTCAATGCCACCACCTAATAAACGATTCAATTCTCTACTTCCAGTTTCAATTTGAATGATTTCTGATCGCTTTACATGCACTTCACTTGCTGTAGTAAATCCCATTGGCACCAATTTCGCTGCTTCTAACTTAAAAATTTAATAAAACTGGTTATGATTTAAACAAATAATAAAGCAAAATATGCATTTGAAGACAAAATGTTTGGCTCATTTCAAATAAACTAGTTTTTCACAATAAAGAGGTTGAACGACTCAGTGAGTTGTTGCTCTCATTTCGCAACACTGATGCTCAGATATTAATCCTGGCAAAAGCAAACCTGTCAAAAATTCTGACTCACCTTTTTCTATCGCTAAAATCATTAGATTCTTTGGCAAAATTTGTCTGGCCGACCAAAGCCAACGAATTAAGCTCAATCAATAAAAATGAGAGCTCTTAAGGCAAAAGTTATGGACTGCATAATTTATGCACAAATTTATAGATATAGGCATGTGGAACTTCGAAAATGCAAGAACAAGCCATTAAAAATTGCATGTTATGAATGTTAGCTTAATTTTCCTCAATATAAGGCTCATAATAAAATAAAATTTACATATATTTCCAGATAATTTCATATCTTATAAAAACAGAACGAAAGGCTAGAAAATGTCGTTTCAAATTTATATGTACATGTCATTAAAAAACCACAGGTAATTAAAAGGTATAAGTAATGAGTGGATCATATTCTAGTAAATTTTTTTTAAAGAGTTTTCACCATTACTAATTGAATTCGCTCCGCTGGCTCGTCGCATTGGACAAATAAGCCAGAAAGTAACTTGGCGATAGAAATATAGGTGAGTCGCTAGCATCACCAGGATTTTTGGAAAGGCTTACTCCTGCGGGAAATAGAACCTTAGTACCGGCGCTCCAAATTGATCAACAACCCACTAAGCCATCCTACCCTCATATGTATGTTTCCATTTCATCGTGGAAAATCACCCTTTTCAAGAAAGCAGTATAAATAAAAACGCTAAGAAATCCTTTGAAAACCATTTTTTGAGAATTTAAAGTAAATATCCACAATTTTTTTCAATTATAATGACTTGTCTAAGCGCATATCATACATATATATATATATATATATATAAATCCATTAAAAAATTGTTTCCATAAATTTGCGCCGGTTATGAATAAACCAACGAAGTTCGACGTAAAGTCCACCTGAATGATAATCTGGGAACAATGATTTACTTGAAATACAACAAGGTCAGCCCACAAAGGAAATAGTGGAAGAATTTCGATATGCAATTTACCGCTATAAACAGTGTAATCGGTGTTTGCGAAAAATGGAACAACTGAATCGATAAAGGAGCAGACTTCAAAGAAGACTAAGTCTTGAAGACAAGGATAAAGTTCTTAGATATCTAAATGATTTCTTAATCGGCCTTGAAAAAATTAAGGTTCCATTTAATTCAAAACATGGCAAATGTTTCGTTTGATCCCTAGTGTTTTCAATGAGTTCTACTACTTAAGGAATGTAAATGTGATTCTTAGCACAAGAAATAAAGAAAATAAGGAAAAAAAAAAAACGATTATGCCTTACAATTCATTCAGTTTACAAAGCGGACCATAATTTTTTTTTTTTTTTGTTGAAATGGATATGCAATTCACGATGGGCAGGAAAAACAGTGACTGGACACCACGCAAAAAGAATTTCAAATAAAGTGTATCACTGTGATGATTTATGCTTCGATATATAGCATCGGCCATACAATGCTGAAAAGTATGGGATATTTTTGAAAGTTCTGCTGGTCATCTTGAAAGCGTCAATAGGCTGTGTTATTGCGCTACTTATAGATGCACCCTTCATAAAAAATCAGAAATCAAAGATTGAGTACAACAGCATACTCCATGTTTTCTGTCACCATATAGCCCAGCATTAAATCTAGTCTAGGATGAGGAAGTTTTTCCAAAGTGAAAAACGATAATGCGAGCGCAAAATTGTCCAAGAATTTCTTCATTGGCCTCATTGAACAATGAATAAATGATTACAATAGTTATCACCCTTATATGAAGGAATTTCTGGACAAAGAAATACGGAAAAATGAATTCAGAGAAAAGTTGGTATGAAATCTTACGCAATTTACATAAATGCCGTTGTTTTAACAACTGACACTTTTTTAACTTATTGGTATAGTGTTTCCAAGCAATAAAGATGCCACATTTATTTACACTTTTTTTTGAAAGTTCTCACCACTTTTGGTTGGGCTCTCCTGCAGGATTTTCGGAAAAAATATCCTATTCCTGACAGAAATTAAAATCTCAGTAATGCTAGCGATAATTCCAAATCACCAAATAACACCCTGTCAAAATTCTTGGCTCCGATAAGCTAGCAGAGCAGAAATGATGAACGCCGTTAGAAAAAACATCTTACACTTAATTACTTACTTATATACTTACCTATAATTTAGCATATACGTATGTGCATGTATGCTCCAAAATAAATGCATTTGCTTTAAAAAAACGTTTTCTAGCCTTTCTGTTAATATTTTTATAAAATACGAAGTCACCTGCAAATGAAGATAAGAAATTTTAGAAAATTATGTAACAAATCTTGCAACACTGTCTATCACTGATATGAAAAAATCCATCTGTTTTCTGTTTGTTTAACCAGAATTTCAATGGAATTCAAAGGAACCCATAGCTTTGACAAATTCTCAAAAGCATTCGTGTTTTTGCCTGAATCTCAAAATGCACCATAATTTCATCGGATTCTTCACTTTTAAGGCCTTCCATTTTTCACAAAAAATCTTGAAATAGATATTTAACAAAACTTAATGGAAATGCTAACAAATATTTTATCAGCCTTTTGTTCGCTAATTCCTTTAATGGCGACCAATTCTTTTCGTGGTGCGTACGCAATAGATTCGAAGGTATTAAAACCGGCTTCTTTTAATTTTCGAATATCGGATGCTGATATTCCACTTTGCTAAAATAGAGCAAAAAATTGCGGCTCAGCCAAGTCCTGAAGAAATGCATTAAATGCACAGCAAAGAAGTTACAACAGTCGCTGCTACGTGCTGTTGCAACAATCTCCACTCTCCCTCGCCACCTGAAAATCGCGTCGCTGAACGATAAGCTGCGCAGTAAACGCTCGAAGCCAACTTACTTCTAACTTATCGACCACCGTGTACGGCCCCATTTCTTCCGAATCGAGCTGAATAACGCTCGATTCGGCAATTTTCTCCTTCCCCGTTTTTTGTTTTTGTTTTTCGGCCATAATTTTTCTTCCTAAATATTCAAATTATTATTATTTTCGATAAAACTGAATCACAGCTTATAGCAGAAAATACGAAATTTGCTTATTTATTAATCATTTATTTAATTTAAAGACGTGAACATGAAAAACAAAAAAGACCGGCCAATCCTCTAAATCTCGCAAATTTACTTTTCCATTCCTTCTGAAATTAAATAATTCCCGCAATTTTTTGAAAATTTGCACAATTCGCGAATTTAGTAGCTCCATATCCACACCCATCTAACCAACCACCTCAAATTACTTTTTAATTATGCGACTGGCACGGATTTGCTTCCCTATCGTTCTTTTCTCAGTTCTGTCTTTTTAGTACAAGTGCATCTGGGACCTTGCGCCTTTATTCCTTTCCTGCGGTCCTACTTTTTCTTCACTAATCAATGGAGCTCCTTGCTCTAAGCATAAAGTAAAGGTATCCAAAAATTGAGAACTTAGGAATATATATGTACTGCTTACTCCTTAGTGGTTATTTAACATTATCACTTTTTCCTATTTAATCCCTCATTTGGAAAATTCCATAAATTTCTTTCTTAATCTCTCACTGAACTTTATTAGAAACAGTGGGATAAATAATTGTAAATCCCAAATATTAATATACATATTAATAAAATAATCAGATTTTATTAAGACATTAGAAGTTAGCTCTTCGAAGTATGGAAAATAACTTCTCCGTGCATCGAAAGATGACTGACTCACTGAACAAATTAATGAAATGAATACAAATTACGCACCAGGGTACCAAATAAGCACCTATCTGAAACAACTCGCTGCTTCCAAACTTTTAAAGTAGTTTCTCTATGTGAACTTTGTATCAGCACGTTTGAAAATAAACGCAGTGGTGTACATAAACCTTGAAGAGGTCGAAAAGTTTTTGCTCGTCCAATATATCATTTAAAATATTAAAATATATCATTTAAAACATATCATTAAAATATATCATTTCTTTTATTCTTCTTCTAACAACTCTCATCGTTATTGGTTAGGCTGATTTCAGAGGTAACACGTCTTCAAGCTGTTCGGTCCGAGGCTGACAGTAATAGGAACCATTCCTTTTTCCACCGTCTAAGTCCATATTTCGCTAGTCCCTTTATATGTCCAAAATCTTTCCTGTCTGTATCAGTCCAGGTCTTGATTGTCCCTTCTCGTTTTTGAAGCCAACCATCACAAGATTTAGCAAGTAAATATGTGTCAACTGTTCTGGTCGACGTGTCTAACCAGGTGAAGGCTACACTGTGTGATGATACTGTTAATGCAAGTGGTATTTTAGTGAATGTGGATGCGATCATGCGAGATTTTATCAGCTAGCCCGTAAAATGCATTTTGACATGAATGGTAAATGATCATCTTAATATCCTCCATTCTCATCGATCATGCCTCATAGCCATATATCAAGATCGAGTGAACTGCAGCTATATGTATGCAGACTATTGTTCTTATGGTGATTTCGCCACGACTCCATAACAGATTCGCCAAGCGTAAGAATGCATTTCTAACCAACGTTTCCGGATTATAATTTAATCCTTTGCCTAGCCATTTAAGACGAAAACATTTCATTTTATTCAAGATTCTGAGTCCATTTCTTGCTGCAAGTGTAGATATCTTGTTTAGCAGTCGTCATAACTGTCTGCAAAAAGGAGTACATCATCAACGTATTCAAGATCTGTGAAAATCTGCGATGTTCTGGACTGATTTGCAAATCTCTTGAGTACCGACAAACGGTGTTTATTATCCAGTATATCGCATAATTGAATATTATAGGTTAAAGGAGGCAGCCTTGACGGACACCAGTTTTTATTTCGAAGGGACCTGTCAGTTCCTCATACACACAGGCGCTAACGTGCGCCTTTAAAAATGCCTTTATGAATCGAATGATGTTCTCTGGACTATCACATCCCATTACCCTCCAGAGTATTGCTCTATCAATTGAATCGAAGGTAGCTGCAAAATCAATAAAACACGTAACGGTGAGTTGCAGATATTTGAAGCAATGCCCTTCATTACCCTTCTTGACGTGAACATCAACCGCGTCCCGGTCCTAATTCAGTTTGGTTAGGGAGCATCCTGCTGTTCCGTAGTGCTATAAATCTCTTGAGTAGAATAGATGAAAATTTTCGCTGAAATGTCTAGTGGGCTGATTCGTTAATAATTGTTTCATTATGTCCTATCATCTTTCTTGAGAATTTGGGGCAGAATTGCTTCAGTCATCTGGTATTATTTTTTCCATACCAGAAAGTTCATTTAAAGATGGGCTATATTATGATGGACGATAAACAACGTTTGAAGAGTTCACTATCTTCCGGAGTTTTAGTGGCCTTATTCTTATGGATTACAGAGATTATTTCTTCTTCTATTAGTGATTCCCAGTTGTTACATATGGTTCACATATGGTTCGATCAGCTATATCCGCAACAACAGATGGCACATCATGGTTAAGTTTAGCCTCAAGGAATTCTTGCCATATTAGGAGGTGATCCCGTACCATTTCATTGATCGTTCCTCGAGTTAAGTTGCTTAATGAAGAATGCGGATAGTTTCCTATTATCGCCTAATCGAGTTGCCGCATCCATTCTGAAAGCCATCTCACTACAATAGCGATTTCTATTCTTCCGTGCTGTAGTCGTAATTTTGAAGCCTCAGATAGTCAGGATCTCCTGACATCCATAATTTGGCAGCCTTTTCGGACACCTGGACAGTTGCCTGTGATAGCAAACTAACGCATTTCCCACTAATATATCCTAGTATGGAAGTGGCTGACTTTTGGACACATGCCTTTAGTTGGGGCCAGTATTCATCTGCCGTTTACTGATATTTATATCATTGAGGTCCTTCAATAATTCGGTTTTAAATGCGTTCACTGTCCTGAAATCTTTTAATTTGAGATAATTGAAAGATCTTGGGAATGCTGTTTTTTGCAGGTTGTCAATTTTATACGGATCTTGGCTCGAATCATAAAAATATTTCACAACGAATTCGATTTTATTGCTTATAAATAATGAAAAAATGAAATATTTTATTTTCTACAGTTTGCTCTTAGAATTCTGAAAGCTCTCAGTTGTTTAATGAACACCAAATCCAACAAAAATTTATTAATGAATTCATTTAAGTCACCGGCTGTATTGATTTATGCTGATTTATCATAGAATCACCACCACAAAATCGCATTATTCCTTAATTATTCTCTGGTTTGGTTTGCTATTAGGATGAGAACTCTTTGCCAATGATCTTACCATATAATCACAAAATAAATAAATATAGCTTTTAAGAGCTGAAATAACGAACTTCAGACTCATCCGTTAACTGCACTGTTGATTAGGGGATCGGCGTTCTTCTATGATGCTTATCTTCCAATGAATGCGGCAAGGAAACATTAAATATTACGCCGATGGCTGGTATAAAAGCTTAGAAACAAAATCACTTTGTGCTTTTTTAGTTGTTAGTTAGTTGCTTTACTAAATTTTGATGGAACTGTTGCATAATTCTTGAATTTAGTAATTTCTGCTATAATTTTAGGAATGCTTCAATGCCTTACTTTTCATGATCTATGAATGAATATGATTCAGATTTTAGCGCACTTGGAATCCACCACATTTCAACGAAATTAAAATTTCGCAGAGCGATGTAAAGTTCTTTCTGCAGATTCACTCAGATATGCATAATTCGACACAATTGACCATTTGATGACTTTCCATCCAAAGGCTGAGCCAATATCGTATAATATCTTATGGCCTTGAAATACTTAAAAATCCATTTGAGACTTGTTCATTGGTATAGTTTGAAAAAGGTGCCAATCATTCATTCATAGTGTCTTTGACGGATTAAAATTGCTCACTTTCTCCGACTTTTGATGCCCATCTAATATTTTCATACTTTAGAATTTTGCCATATAAAATTATAATTATAACGACAACCGAAAAAAAATAAGCAGTTTATCTGAAATTCTGAAAAGAAATTAAAGTTTTGTTTTTTAGATGGGAAATCGCTTTTTTTTGAAAATTCCCGCTCGTGCAAAATAAAATCGGATCTCAGTGGTACTATTCTCGTTTTTCCTCGTCTAAAATTGCTTTCAATTCAGTCTTTCGCGGCTTCCATCTTGTCAAGCTTGTTTTTATCAACATTTTTTTACTGATTATATAACTGAATCCATTATTTCATTTGAAATTCCGAAAAAATGAACGATTTTTCTGAAGAAACTTCTAAAATTCCTTCGGAGAAACTTAACTTCTAAAATTCCTAGAGTTACGATGTGTAACGATGAAGGTATAAGACCATTCTCATTTATATTTGGTGCACTCGATAACATATGTTCAATTATAATTAATTAATTAGTTATAATTAGTAGGCCACTGACAGATATTTTAAAAATAATCTGTAATAATCATATCAGATTACTCATATCATATCATGCAACTGATGAGAGAAATATTTTCAAGGGTGTGCTCAGTTGTATGAAAGACAAGTCTGTTTTCTAATGATCCAGCTCATATTCATACTGAAAATTTTCAGCTTGATGGTATCGAGTTATTATTAAGCAATAATTTCAATGAAATATTCATCACATTTAGGTTTTCATTTTTTTAAAATCATATTTCTCTGATACATGAATTCATGAATCATATTTCTCTGATACATAAATTTACAAGATTTAACAAAATTCGTCGAAATTCAGTCTTCTCCTAATCTCTCATTTCATAGGTGAAATCTTTTCGCCTAAGACTCACTTGGGAACAAAACTGCACAATGGTCCTTGAAACCAATCGGTGTTTAAATGTTAGCATTATATATTTATGACTTGGATTTTCAGATGGAAAAACGACTCTAAAGGGACTGATTTCACTGAATTTCCCCAAGTTCTTCTACTATACGTTCGTTTATACCGTTTTTATTACAGTGACCAATTAACTTTCATTATTTTCCGATCCTAGAGTTTTTCAGAATGTCGTAGTTGAACAAATCGACAATCAATCTAAGCAGAGCTTCGGTTTATGCAAATACGCGCTAAAGGCTCTATGCACACTTTTGCAAATCAATTCAAATAGCTTAAATCCGTCTGAAGATATAAAAAAACGATCAAAACATTCCTCAACATTAATTGTTGGTTTTTCCTCGTTTTTTGCTATAAATTTATATTTCCCAGCCATTCCTACCTTCTCATAAGTCAATTACATAATTGAATCAAATATTATTTGACCTACTACTTGATTTGATATTTTTCCCCAAATTCTGGACTACTTTTCAACTGGTTTTTGTTTAACACCAAACCTATCTAATGTATTTTCAAAAATTTAAGAAGTGCACTGATTACCTAAAGGAAAATTGAATTCATTAACAGCCAAGAACACCCTGGAACACAACCTATGACAAAGGATCTGATAATGACTCACAAAGAACACCTTTTAATGGAACAAATCTTCATGCGGAATTTTTCATCCCACCACACCCATGCAACTTTTCAATTTTTGCATTTTCCTGGCAATAAATGATAAAGCATACAACCGCTTATAAAATGGGAAGAACTATATCGAGAACAAATGACGAAACCTCATTCAAATATTTATATCCAAAATAAATTAAAGACGTACAAGTTTTATTTTAAAAACTATTATATCAAACTTTTCATATTTTTTTATTTGGTTTATTATTTTGTTTAAATATCAATTAAAATCCAATTTCGAAAACTTCATACGTGATGCAAATTTATTAAATACTTTCAAATACTTGTACAGTAAACAAGCTTTGACAATTGCGCGATCATTAATAACAATAAACAATGAAAAAACCATAGTGAAATAAAAGCCATGATGATCCCGCTCATTATGGTCTACTTTTTCATTGCTATTCAGAAATGATTTAAACTCTGAAAGAAAATGATTCGTTATTTCACTTTATTTTTTTTATTCCATAAAAAGAACGATAATGATTATGATCATCTCATTTGTATAATACCAGCTTCTTGAAGCTTTAAAAGCTTTTGTAGAATATCACGATTGCGTAAATGTTCTTTGACGGCTCCTGGATCATTGCTCATTTGTTCCAATAGCAATCTCATTCCTGGGTCTCTGAAATATTCACCTTCTAACCAAACATAAAACGAAATCATCTTGAAAATAAAAAACGAACAACGTTACAACGTTGATTGAAAAGAATAAAAATGACCTTAAAATTTCTTGAACTTCTGGATCTTGCAAGGCACGCTTACGTGCTTGTTCTATTGGCTCATCATCATTTCGTATTGCATTCGTTAATCCTTCACGAGCCTCAACATTTGTACTGTCAAGTGCGAGTGCAGCTTCAAAAGCACTTCGCGCCTTTGCATATTCCTTCATAGCAGATAATGCAGCACCTTTTCTTATATATCCCTTAACTGTAAAAAAAAAAAATTATAAAACTTGAACCATTAAATTCAACATCATATTAAATTATTCCTAATTTTCACTAAAATTCACCAAATATAAATGTTACCTTAACATAATAACGACATACAAATTCTATTATTTAGTGAAATGATGACGATTCAAAAAAAATGCAAAGTGCATACTGAATTTCGGATCCTTTTTGATGCAAGTTTCACAATCTTCTAATGCCCTCTGGAAATCCATAAGTTTCGTATAGCATGCTGCTCTATTGGAGTAAAGGATGGCATTATCGGGATCCCTCTTAACGGCTTCGTTATAGTGTTTCATAGCTTCAGGGTATTTTCCTGAAAATTTCACTTAACAAAAAAATTATGAAGATATAACACCCTTATTTTCGACAAATTATGTGTGTTCCGTTCCAAAAATCCATGCAAAATATAATATTAAAATAAAAAAAAAAGAATTAACCCTCTTTAAAGAGTTCGTTTCCTAATTCTTTTTCTTTTTGAGCGATTTTAGGATTTATATAAGCCAATCTTTCTTTTTCGGCCAATAGTTTTTCCAAGTTCTTTTTCTTTTTGAGTAACTCCTGTCATTTCGAGAAAAGAATTGAATAATTCAGCATAGTTTCCTTTAATGATTTAAAAATTTAACGAATAAAATATATACCTGATCCCGATGTTCGGATAACGATTTGTCAAACCAAACAATCGCTTCCTTCATTTGATCCATTTTCATATAAGCATTTCCTATTCGTGTCAGAACTCTAAATACAATAAAATACAATTAAAATTTACAGTAATATGCACAAAATTTAAAGAACAGATAGGGGGTATAAGGAAAACAAACTTTGCAATGAGAGGATAATCTGCGCGTTGTTCACGACCAACATCCACTGCCTGCTTACACAGTTCGATACAATTTTCATATTCACCTTTTTCAAACATGACAGCTATAATTAACAGACTTAAAAAGATGAAAAAACGGCGTAATCCCTTCAAATGAAGTTAATTTTAAATTTGCAAAATAAAACTCTAATCCATCTGGACTATTTATAGTTCTAGTCGATTTCCCCCCCTCCCCCAATAAAACCTATAATAATCTCGAAAAGAAAACCTACCAGCTTTATTTGAAAATAATGTCATATTTGTAGGATCAAGTTCGATAGCTTTATCATAATGCCCAAGCGCTTCATCAAACTTTTTTTGTTTATAAGCAGCATTTCCAAGATCTTTCTCTTTCAGTGCCTAAAAGTCTTGAGATCTTTTGATATTTGATGGCCAAATAAAATTTAGAAATTTTACCAAAAAATTAAATTTAAAAAACCACTTGCATTCGCTACTACTTTCCATTGATCATAAAAATGGAAAAATTAAATAATAACCTCAATCGTCGCCATTTGCATGGAAATTTTCGATAATTTCTCAGGGAAAATAACTAAAAATAACACAATTAATCCAATATAAATCAAATACCTTTACTGCCGCAAAAGAATGAAGAGAGAAAGATAGGGGAGATAAAAAAAAGAAAGAACAAGCAAACTGATTCAAATTTGGTAAATGGATTGATTCGACTATTAGAGGAAGATGTTCGATTGGACATTAGACATTGGAACAACAAAAAACATGGGGTAAATAAGGCACGTAGATGACTAAGATAAAGCAGACATGGAAAACATGGAAAAAAGAAAAACCTTTCAACTTTCCAAAATTTTCGTTTCGAAATTATAAAAAAAACTGCGAAACTCATTCGAAAACCGACTAAACAGCGTTCCAGACCTCACCAGCACTTACCCAACGCATTTCCCTCAATCTTTAATTCACTTTCCATTCACACGTACCCAACACCCAATCACCTGACGTAATGCACAATTAGCAGACTGGAAAGGCTGACAATACTTTTGCCCTAAATGATATTGGCGTAAATGGCGTTTGACAATACTAGGCATCATATGTGAAAATTTCGCATGCTTTAAAGGTCATGGGTCTTGAAATATGAAATACCTGAAAAATATTCCCTCGCAAATTCCCAATGTCCATCCAATACGTTACGTAGCAACCTCGTTGCTTACGCTCTTCCCTTTTTCAAATATGAAAATTTATGAAAATGCTATTGCTATTTATGAAAATGAGCAGGTGAGGGATTAATCGAGGGTACAGCATTTTTCACGATACACGATACGAATCGACATCGAAAATATTCTACGAAAATTTTCTATTTTTTTTTAACACGTTTTTCTTTTTTTTTCAAAGCGCGATGCGGATGAACAATTTGGGATTCAATAAAATAGCGACGTAATGATCGTCGTCCAATACAGTTATCCAGGCTTGCGTCCAATTTAACTGCTCCGACTTAATTGCTCTCCACTGACGTAGCCACACGTGAGATGGCGGCTCTAAGCCTTTGTCAATTGCGCGTGCAACTGCCAATCCTCCATGTATCGACGAAATGCAACAGCAATGTCGCAAAAATGACGACACCTAGCGAATTTCAGGAATCACTTAAATTTGAACAGGCTGCTCGAACGCCAAATTTCGGAGAAATTTCCAGCCTTTTCTCCAATCTTCTCTTTTGCCAATTACAGCATAAAAATATTTTATGCAGCTTTATAATTTCGTTGTGAGATACAAACCTGTAAACGTTTTGCAATTTTTTTGTGTTTTCGCGATTTGAATCCAATAATTGATGAAATGATTCGATGATTTGCATCATTAGTGTTTGCCTTCGCTGTATAGATTCTCGTTTTTCTTCTCTTTTGCTCATTGGTTCAGATAAATCGATTTCTGGTTTGGCCAGCCTCACTGAGTACCAGGTCAGAAGGTCTTTTGCTAGAGGATATAGAGGTAAATATGGTGACGAGTTAATAGTGGCCACTTAGACTAACTTTGAGAATATAGGTTTTTCTTCTTTAGGAATCGAACGTAATCTATCCCTCAGCTTGGCGAACTATTCCATCCAACCACTGCAGTCCGGAATAATTTTAGAATGCTTCACGAATTTGTGTACTGTCCTCACGTGCGTTGAGTGTTGAGTAGTAGCGGTAACAGCGATGTGTCGAAGGCTAAAAAAAATCGTGTTCCGTCTATGATATTAACCTGAAAAGCAGCCTATTTGATGAAATGTACCCAACTAAAATTCTTCGACGATATATCGTCCTGACGCAAATTTTGCAGATTTCAGATTTGTGCTAGCCATTTATAACTTCTGATTTAATTAATCTCTTTTTTGCAGACAGTTAATAATGTCAAAGCTAATTCTATTTCTAAATTTAACTTTTCATTCTTATATTTTATCAGTTTTATCAACGGGTATTTACTTGGATAATGAGAATGCACAGTCCGTGCCTTTGCTGCTCAATGGGTTCGTTTTTTTCTTCTCACCAATTCTACTTTCAGATCTTTTACATTATCGATAAATTAATTAGTTGAAAATGCTAAACAGCAACAATGGTAGAAATGCTTTAAAAAGCAAGCATGTTGAAGAATAAATTCTCGCGACAATATCTGAAAATAGGCTGATTGAATCGGTTCAATGTAGATATAAAGGAGTGCTCAGTGCTCAGTGAGTGTTTGACTTGGTAATCGTTGTCGACGTATGCGACTGAATAAGGTCAAAGTATATGTGAGGTTAATTCAAATTGAAAATTTTTTAAAAACCGTTCATTGTATCGTTTAAGCCTTATTTAGGTCACCGAAAAAATTTATGTTTATTATCATTTATATTTTTACCATTTCTTATTTTCTTTATTTTTTATTTTTTAAAAATTTTATTGGCGTATTATTCAAAAAAATTAAAAAATATCCGTGGAGTTATTAGAAATACCTGTCTTGTGGATGAAGAGAAGCCTTCAAAACGAGACTTCAAATGCTTGTACAGCCAGTTACTATCACTCTTTGCATATTGTAGTTCTATAATTTATAGCTGTGGTCGTAAAAAATAAAATTCATTGTGCATTGCGCTTTAACGAGGCTGAACAAAATGATGGTGGGCTGTTTTGAGAAAGCAACTGGATTTGAAGGGGTAATTGTAAGAAAAGGGACTGACGCCATATTGGTTTGTGGCGAAAGTACAGCAGTTCGGAATGTATCGAGGTGTGTGGATTTTGGTGGTATGGAGGGGTTTCAACACTGCGGGCCGAAATTTCTCTGGTTTTAGAATAATATAAAAAAAGGACACAATAACGTTTGATAACCACGGTAGGCCATATTTAACGGAGTTTTTTTTAAGAGATTCACCATTACTCGTTTGATTTGCTTCTCCAGCTTGCCGCATTTGATAAATAATCCAGGGGGGGGGGGTTCTTGGCGATAGAAGTACAAGTGGGACGCCAACATCACATAAATTTTTGAAGGACAGATCTACTCTTGCGAACAGTAGAGTCCTCGGCTCTCCGAATTGACCAATAGCCCACTGAGCCATTCTGCTTCCCTTTGTTTTCCTTCAACACTGCCCGATGAAGAGTGCGGATTTGAACGCAAACCTCGATTCTCGGTGGCAGTTATCTTGCCACTGAGCTCCGACTCATCACTTAACGATTTTGGGAGGATATGATGGAATTTAAGATTGAGTTGTTCTCAAAAGATGCTTCGGTAAATGGGCGCGACAGAATCCTGCGAGGAAATTGATGGGGTTTTTGCGATATGAAGGATTAGAACTAGTTCTGAGGAACATATTAAGGGAGAGATTGCTTGATTGATGGTTTTTTTAGTTTAATTTTATACCTTTGGTTTTGTTTTTTTTGTTTTTTGATGTTTTTTGATTATTAAGGTTTTTTATAAGCACAAAATAAAGGATTTAGGATAGTGCAAGGAAGCGTGAAATAATACTTTTGAGGTGCGGCAAAAGAAGTGAAGTTACGATGAAGTTTGCTGGAGCCAGGATGTTAGAAGGTTTCGAGGAGTGTCAAGCGACGTAATAAATTCTGAGGAAATTGTTAAGGGGTTAGCAAATCTGAAAGATGGTTATGTGAAATCTAAATGAATATTATTAATGGTTTAGAATAAATTTAAAAATAGGGTATGGAGGAGAAATAGCGGAGATTCGAGGAGTACAGGTAGTGTTCAACGGAAATGAGGTTTTTTTCGAACACAGATTGTAGATGGAATTTTAAAGTTCTCAGAATATTTTAACATTTGTTGCTTTAGTAATGTGTTTAAAGAAATATCTAACAACTTATTTTATCTCTAATCGATTTGATTTAGAAAGCTAAATTCTCGTCTTGAATCGAAGATATTGGAACTGCTTGGCATTGACCATATTAAACCACATTATGGAGTTGTTAAAGATGATTTAGCATCGCGATTTATGGCCGAACTTTATGAGAATCTGGAACAAGATGTACATCTTAATCCGGCTTACAAGTATTTTTTTTCTCTACTCTAGGCTTAATCTAATCAATTAGTCTCTTAGATTTCTTTTAAAATTTTCGATAATTTTTGCCGATTGCGATAGCAGTCGCTCTTTATTTGAATTGGCTGGGCCAATTTAGAGAATATGAGCCGAATAAATATTATAAAGTCTTTACAAATTATTAAGTCATTCCAAATATGTTAGGAAATAATTCGAGGATTGGTGAACTAACGAAAGAGAAAGATAGAAAAAAACAGAAAAGAAAGAGCAAAAATGGAAAAGGAAAGAACATATCTGCCTATTGCCTATGTCCATTTAGCCATATTAACCACAGTTTCATTAATTTTTTTCAGGTATTTGGTTAGCAAACCGTTTTTATCAACTGAAGAGAAAAAAGCAATTGAATTAGGCAAAGCTGATACGATTGTTTCATTTTTGCCAAGAGGTAATCTATTTTGAAAATGCATTCGCTAATTCCATTTAATTTGAAAAAAAGTTTTAGCTATTTTGTATTTTAAAACTGATTTAGAAGTTTCAACAAAAGACAGCATGTCAGTAGTTCGTTTTGATATGAATAATACACTTTTCGGTCCACTTTTATATTCAGAATTTCGCATATCTTTTAATGGATCGACGAAGCCCTCATATGTTAAAGCTTTCCCATCCAATAGGTATTTTATTTTTTTGATTTGCAAGGTTTTAAAGTATAAAGAAAAGCAGATTGTGGAGAAATACAATATTTTATCTGCAAATAAGTACTTTTTTAATTTTCGAATTATCAGATAGCTGAACTTAATTATTTAATTTGAGATTTAAACAACAGGAGATTGGTAATATAGAATTTTTTAGATTTTGGATTTTTAGTTTTAGATTAGGCTTTTATAACAGTTCAGTGCTAAAGGATAGGAACACTGAATGCGGTTAATAAATAAAAATTGTAAAAGGTGAAAATTTGCAATGAATACATGTAACAGCATCAGTTTAAGCAAACGAAAAAGCCCAATCCAAGCTTACTTAGCAAACAATGGTCACTTTGTCCTCAACATTACCGAATTGCTTCGTCGATGGGTAACTGGCTCGTCTAAAATTCCAATACTTACGATTATTGCTTATTCTGCTGATGGTTAGTTGACAGTTTTTCTTACAGTAGTTTTTCTTATCATACCTGGTTGCATCGATGGATTACCAAGGAGATAGAAAAATTGGGACGAAATATTACAGTGGTATATTGCTTCGAATAACTTCAAGCGTCATCAATTCTATATTTCTTTAATTCATAAGTGGATCCTTAAAAGTGGAATCCTAGTGGTCTTTGATATCAACTTGGGCCATTAGAAAGAAAAAGGAAGTAATCTTATAAATTTCTAAAATTTCATTATGACCATTAATAAATCGTTCATTATTAGGTCACAAATATCCATTGGATGCTTTCGGATTGTGGCAAAGTTTTGGAGTTGCTTCCTTCGCTGAGGGAACCAATATTAGGAAACGATTAAAGCGAAAACGTGCTGTTAATGATGATCTTGTCACAGTTGATGGTTTTAGCAATGGGTTTAGTGTGAAAGCAGATCCGCTAGGACAGTCAGGTTGATTTGGTTTTTTTTGTCGATTTAAATTTGTTTTTATTTGTTTCTTTGAATTTGATAAATTTCTTTAACTTTGGATTAATTTAATATGTTTTTTAAGACTTTAATATCAACACATTTTTCGTATAATCGTTCGCATGCTTGCGTTTTATAATTTTGCTTTAAGCCTACAATAAAGGATGTCGACGACACACTCTTTATGTCGATTTCAAGGATCTTGGGTGGCAGGCAAATTTTTATTTTTCGTATTCTTGAGCAAATTATTTTTCAAGAAAACGGTTTTCTAGATAGATATCGTAAGTTCAGTTTGACTTCTCCTTTTGGCAGTCCGCATTTCTGTTTTTGCTTGCTTCGTTGGGTTCTAGGGTAAGGTGCTCCTAAATTTCTTGATTCGATATTTGAAATTAATTGGAACAATGCATTGGCCCATATTGATACTCTTTGTGTGTTCGAAATTTTTTCCTAGCCGATTTATGATTTGATTGAGTTTCCTCGCTTTTGGGGTCATTCACCACAGCTGAGATAGGTTTAATTTCTGTGGTTTGCGATTATGTTTAGTCGAATGAATGACTTTAATCTAGACTTTTTCTTGTTGATACCATCGATACATGTGGCATTTAAGCGAAAGTGAACGCAGTTACTTAGGATTTCTTTCATCATAGCAAATTCATCTTAAAATGCATTTTAGCCTGTATTGTAGACAGGAGTGGCTAAAAATAAATAGCTCCCTGATATCATTCGGTTCCATTGGCCAAGAATTTTGTCTTTTATTGGCCGTTAAATGTGAGAGGTAGAACTGAATCTAAATCCGCAATAAATGTCACGGCAGATCGTTGGGTTTTGATATGATGTTGCAGTACCATTCTTAGTGTGAAGGACAGTAATAACCGCGCCTCGGCATAATTTCATTTTGGTGCAGTGTACCTTGCTTTCACGTACTGCGGTAATTCTGTTTAGTAAAGGAGAAATGAAAATCTCTCCAAGGATCTGCAATATGATTGCTGGATAGTTATAATAAAATGTCCTATCACCTTTTCTTAAAATTTGAGAGCAGGCTCCTTAAAGTTTGTCATTAATGTTCAGCTTGAACGTGACCTTTAATTGATGCTTGAGATTAAGTATTGACGATTTATCAGTTTATTAAGGTTATTTTTTGTCGATTTAATTGTTTCATTTTTTTAGTATTTGCCCTGCCATTTTAGTGGTTTTTTACTAGGATTGGGTGATTGCTCCGGATGGTTATCACGCTTATTATTGCGATGGTTACTGCTCCTTTCCGTTAAACAATCGAATGAATGCAACAAATCACGCTATAGTACAAACATTGGTGCATTTGATCGATCCATCAAGGTTTAACTAATTTTTTTAATAAATATTTTTTCAATTTTTTTCAATGTTTTTTGGAAAATTTTTTGCAAATAAAAAGTTATTTTAATTATTTTCATAATCTTTATGATGCACACATATTTTAAGAACATCGGAAGCAAAATGTGCACCGTCATCGCTGCGTTCGATGAAAATACTCTTTATTGATAATGCTCAAAATGTCGTTCTTAAGCGGTATAAGGATATGCAAGTTCGTGACTGTGGATGTCAATAGGCTAATTCGCTGAAACTTCGTCTTTTCGAAGCATTTTTGTCTCCAAACTTGGTCTGAGAAAAATCTTATATGCTTCATTCCATTTAATGGCTTGCCTATTAATTTCGCTTCGCATAATTCGTAATGTGTTGCATTATTTTTACTTAATTTTTATACCTTATTTTTCATTTTGTCAATATTTTTGCATTTTTGTTTAATATTTTGATTTGTACGGATGTGTTCTTAGTATTTAAGTTTTAATATCCTGGTGTATTAATTTTCTTTAGATTTCTTGTTTTTTTTACTTGAAATTATTGCATTTTTTTTCAATTTAAATTTGCGACTTTTATCAGTGGTGAATATTTTTTCATCCGAGTATTTATCTCAATTTTTCAAAAAATGTACCTTTCAAAAAAGTGGTTCATTTATCAATAATTTTTGAATAATTTGTGCCTATTTGCCATTTTTAAAAAATAATCCGACAAAAGATGAATTTTGTTTTTTGTTACTTTTTACATTTGCACGTTATTGTTTTTATTTTTCTTCCATTTTCTAAATAATTTATCGTTAGCAAAAGCAGGTGCTATTATTTGTTATGTTATGCAGTTCTTTTGTATCATTGATAACCTATTTGATGATATTCGAAATGAAATCGTATTAAAGCTTGAATAATAAATAATAACCTCTAATAAACTTATATTTTGAATAAGTTCGGCGTGGTTTTTTTTACATTCACAATCTTCAGAAACTTTTTCAGTCATATGTGGCATTTTGTTAATCTCTGCGAAAGTAAGTTGGAATTGTTGTAGTGCATTATTAAGGATTTAATGTTTCGATATATTGTCAATGATAACTGCAAGCATTCGCCAAGCGAATGAATTCTTTTGAAATCTTCGGACGATTTCATTTCATTTCGAAATATGATTAAGGTTTTTTTGGAGGGGATAACTGAAGATTTTAATGAAAAGTTTTGGTTGAAAATTGGAAATTCCATTTGAATGAATCGAATAATTATAACTTGTCCTATGTATTCTAGAAAAGAAATTGAACGATGAGGAAATTGAGGAAAGCACTAATGCTAGTTAGATTCACTCCGTTGGCATGTCCGACTAGGCAAACATCCCTTGGCAATAGAAATACAGGTGAATCGCCAGATCTTTGGACAGGTATATTCCTGCAGTGAATAGAATTTCGGCGCTCCGAACTGAGCAACAACCCACTGACCAATTGCTTTTCTCCATTAATCGACACTGCCACCCGACGAAGAATGGTGCGTCGGATTCAAATCCAAGCCTCGATTCATTAGTGACTACTGAAATATTCGATTTTTTGAAAAATTTCATTATTCAGTCAGATTCAAACCATTGTATTGATTTTTAATGGATTTTATCCTATCTTATTCATATTTCTCTTTCGATAAAAATTTTATTGAAGTTGAATGAAAAAAGTGATTAATTCAGCGAAATTTTTTAGTGGTCGTTTATGTGATAAATCGAAGTTTGCTGAATTTTGCGTTTGAGGATTATTTGGTGATTTGGTTGTTCATAAGGAATTCATTTTCTAGAGTTTTATTTTGCTTTTTTTCTTAATTTTTTCATCCAGAAATCCATTTCCTCAAGGTCATAATTGGCAAAAACAATGAAATTATCATATCACTTTATACAAATTATCAATTGTCAACGTTGTATTTTGCTTAAAACTTTCTATAATTGAATTTGAGTGCAAAAATTCCTAGCCATAAAATTGAAAAAAAACGGCATTTCCTTATCTGATAAATGGGGAGTAGAGTGAAACTGCGTGGTTTTTCGTTTTTCCTTCTCTTTTTTCACTTTTATTCCTCCCTAATTATCTTGTTGTAGTCATATTTTTTTCTTATCAAGAGAATGTGTGATGTCATGTTAGATAGGTAAAATGTCGGAAAAATAACTGCTTTAAAAAATATTGAAAATTAGCTTGCCAATAAAACATAATAGGACAGAATAGCCGTCAACAAATGAATTTTTGGCACATTAACAAAAAGTCAGCAGAGGGCTGGCTGAATGGCTTTAAACGTTTTCAAATTTTTTATTTAGAAGATCAAACAAGTCAATAATTATACATTTTGGTTAATAATAATAGTAACGTAACAAGATGTTGATACTTTATTGCTAAAAAGATAAAATAGAAAAAAACCTTAAACCTATATTTGTTACAAACGAATCTGTGTATGCTAAATATTGTCGTAAATAATTCTGCTTAATTTATTTTTGAAAGTAGACACTGATAACGCAAAAACCACATCGGTTGATATCATTTTGGTTGTTCATCACATATTTCTTTTTTATTAGCATATTTCTTCCACATCATTTAAACAATATCGTTATGGTATGAAATCATAATTAATTTCAAACCACCATTAATTTCAAATGGTCTGTTTTTAAAATTGAAGGTAGTGCACGGAATTTGATGAGATGAGGATTTACAAATCAAAATTTGTTCAGCTTCATAACTTCTGTTTTTATGTTAATTAAAACTTTGATAAAATTTGATCAATTTGTGATTGATTCCAAAAATTGCAAAAAAATGCGTGATATTTCGGAAAAAATGATTTTATTCGATTTTACCGGATAAAAGTATTTTTGAAAAATCAGGATGATTTCTAAAAAAACAAGAGAAAATCTCATACATCATATGAATATAATTATTTTGATAACAATCTCATATTTTTAAAGAGAAAAAGATTACTTTCGGGATTTGTTAGGGAATAGTTGGATTGAAAGTACATACATATATGCTTCCAGTAGATAGATGTCTCATGAATCGCTTTCAATAGTTATTAAAGGTCCTTTCAATAAACGATTTAAAAATGAGTTTAAAATAAGAGGTGATCTTTGCAAATGATGTTAGACATGGTCGAGTAGTACATTTGGTCGATAAAGTCGAGCATCTCAATGTAAGATCACTCAGTAGCAGGATGATTCGGAACTTAGATGAATCTCTAGCATTGTTTATTTCACTATTAATGGCACGTTTATTTCCATCAAGCGGCGGATTTGAACTCATGATACTTGACCCACTATGCTATTCTTGGGCAACAGCTCCATTATTGTCATCTAAAGCCAATCGCCTGTCCCTCTTATTCGGTCATTTATGTTAAAGCAGTCGGCAAATATGGAAGAAATTCTGGTTCTCTATTCATCGTCTAAAATTATTACTGGTTAATTTGTATCATTTTCTAATATTTCGGCTTTTCATTTTATTCGTATCTTTTACTTATTAAAAAATGATAATAATTTATTTCACAGGCCATTAATTAATGATACTGGTAGCTTAATGAATTTATTTCAATTCGCTGATTTTTATGCTTGTGCCTTGTACCAGAGCCCACCACTGAGCAAATTTTAGTTAGAGGTCACTCACCACTGATCGTTATAAATCATTTACTGGTTTTGCGCAAATTTTAAGGTGCGAATTGCCGTTGCTTTTTAAATTTAACTATCGCGGCATGACACTTTCTGATCAATTAACCTTGTGACCCGAAAGAACAAGTATTTTGCCTCTTAAATTGTTCAGTTGACCTAAATATTGCTACCTTTAAGTTTTAGAAATTTTCAGCTGTATTTGATTCAGATTGATTTGAGATTTGAGATATTTCATTTTTCGATTAAATAGCTTTTTTTATTTCATTTTTAATTTTTATAATAGCAGCTTCATTTCGATATTTATCACTTTACTCATTGCTCATATGAACTAAGCCTTGTCTTAATTGGTATTGATTCAGCTGCAGCAGATGAAACATTATCATTAAACTCGGTTTTAATGAGGACCTAAAAAGTAAAGGTGAAAATGCTGATAACTATAAAAATTTGCTAAAAAATTTACTGTTCTCATGGTAGATCGGATAATCGGTGTCTTATAAGACGGCCTTATTAGAATTGGCAGCTAATTACGTGAGAGGCAAATTATCCTTTCCATTCGAAAATATAGTATAATATAGTATAGCAAATAAATTTGAAAGGACTAGATCTTTCTTGGGTGTGCACCGAATATCTCAGGTCTTGTGAATAAAAACTCTTATTTCGACGTCTCTGTAAAACCATAGTAATGGAATTCTCGAGAGCATATTTATCAGTCGTTTAGAAATAAAATTTTTTTAAAAATTTCTTATCTAAATATGCAAAATGCTCGCTGACCTTTTTGATTATAATATGACCTTTTATTACCCTATACACCACAAAGTGAATAAATTAATCAGAAGTCTCCAGAAATACTTTGCACACCTCACTCCTAATAGTTATTTTAATTGTTAATAAAATTTTATAACTCACTCTGGTTCGATGAATAAAATAAGATTTAGTTCATACAGAATTTTATACGATTGTTTTAAATTAGATTGTTCCGAAAATTCCAAAAATTGCAATTTTAAGTTAAATTTGAAACCCAACAAGATGGGCAAAATTATTAAGACCTATATGTACACTACACTAAAAACTTATGAACTGAAGTACCTTTAATTACTGCAGTAAGCTGTAATATGTTCGTCATTTTTAGCTATTTAAGGAAGGGATGTTGAATAATATCATCCATCGTATTATTTAAAGCTTTCATAAAGTGATAATGCAGGAAGTTTGAAATTATGGTCTTTTAGAATGAGATTACATGAGATTATACAAACAATCTTTTAAAATTTATTATTCTTTTTTTTCTCATTGGTAGCTTTAATATTGCTCACATTTTGTAGCGATATTATGAATTTTGTATCAGTTGGCACTTCAAGGATCTGCTTGGTTGTTTTCAAATAAAAAAGTAAATAAAAGGGCATTTTTTCATAGAACTATAGGAGTAAATTTCTTTTCTTATGTTGCAGTAGGAAAATTTTAGATTTTTCCTGGAAAAATTCAGCAGAACTCTGCGCTGAAACAGTGAAAAGCAATCCAAATAACCCGGAAAAATTTTCAGAGAAAACCATTCTTACATATACTATTATTACATCATTAATTGATAATGTCTTACGAAATCGCCTATTATCTCTTCAACTGAAACAATTCTTTTCACTCAAATCATCTAGTAATTAACTAAGTAAAGTAGAAAAATCGAATCCAGCGAGGCAATATTTCACATTGATAAACGAATAAATGACTAAATAAATGACTTTTTTGGGTTAGATTTTCTTAGCTGGCTGCTAGTACGGTCAGAAAAATTTCTCAGAGAGTCACGTAGCAAGTTATTCGTGCAATTTGTGTAAGAAAATTAATAACCAAAATACGACGAGAAAAGAGGTTAAAAAAGAGGAAAGAAAAAATACATGAATAAAATTTTCCCAAAAGCTAATTTCTGTTCATCTCTTCAAGTGGCTGAGAATAGTTTGATAAATTCCATAAAACCAGTTATTTGGTATTTTGTAATATTTCGCGAATATTCTAATATAATGTGTCCAATGCATACATAGTTCTAATATATACTAGCTCAGTGGTACTAATTCCTAACTTTAAGATTGCTATATTTTCATAAAATTTGGTAATCAGAAATTTATTATGCTTCTTATTTTTATTAATTATTTATTGAAATTATGAAATTTCTTGATTTCTTTCTTCTAATAGCATTATTGTTGTTAGGCTTGCTCCACAGATAACTAGATTGCGACGTTGTCAAGCCTCCCAATCCAATGCAACTCCGAAAAACAATTGAAGCCATTTTTTTTGCACCATCACAAATGTCGCTGGTTCGCCTATGTGTTCAAAATCTTTTCAAATTGCGTCTTTTCAGATCTTCATTGGTTTTTCCCGTCCATAACAGGGCTTAATGAGTAACGAGATTGCATCAATTTCTGCGGTGGATGGTGAAGAACATGAAAAAAGAACGATTCTTCTGTCTTATTTTATTATTCTTAAATTATTAACCAAATATTAACCAAATCAGTCAACGATTTGTGACGATTCTTAAGGCAAGTGATATAGAATATTCGAGCGAAGGTGAAGGATATGCAGATCATGTAATTTAAGGAAAATGAAATATATGGATAAAATGCTTAAATAAGTAACTTAATAAGTAGCTTAAATAACTGATTATCCTCCTGGAACTCCATCGCTTTTCATAGCTGCCAAAGCCCTATTCATCAAAGGCAACAGCGAAGTCGATGAAACGCATAGCCATTGGTAGTCGATACTTGAAATGATATTCAATATCCTTCCTATCGTGCAAATTTAGCCAGATTTAGTCTTAAACTTGTCTTGGTCTACATTAGGCTTGGATGGAGTGCGTTCTGCTATCACATGCTGACATGAGTGTATTTAGTACATTTAAGTGTATTTAAGGTAGGCAAAAACCTTCTTCGAAATATCTAGTAAGCTAATAGTTGTCCCAGTGCATCTTTTCTTTAGAACTGGGAGCAGAATTGACTTGTTCATTAGTATTTGATTCTTATTCTTTTACCCCTTTTCCAGCGAAAGTGTGTTGTGAAAGACTTTGAGCACCATGAGCAAAAGAATTCAATCATTTCCTCTCTTCTGGAGGTTTTATTGAGCTTGAGCTTGAGTTCGTGTTTGGTTGCTGGGACAGTAGTAAGTAATAACTGTGTGGTTCAAAATACATACCAGTCATGACATGTTAGATGGTTGTAAGTATGTATGTAGTCGTGTAGTACTCAAAAGTTCATTCTTGGCATCATGAAAGACGATTTTTTATGGCCTTAACAGAATTTTTCGAACCATTTCACTATTTCTTGAACTCCTGAATTTGTGAAATAGGCCGAATAATTTTCGCCGATCGCTTACTCAATCTTTATATTCAAGGCTAAATTCGACGCAAATCTTGCGAGAGGTATGTTTCATAGAGCTGTCAGTATCCAGCATCTTATCATAGTCAGTTGAAGCGATTGAAGCGACTGAAGCAGAAATGGCGAAGGAAATTCGAAGAAAATGTGAATGTTCTACTGAAGTCTAATTTTTAAAATAGTTCTCATTTTGATCTAGTGGTCAATTTTGGCCTTTTTACAATTTATCACAAATTATTAATTTTTAATTACTCTATAAATGTGTATTCAACTGTTTTTTTAGGAAATTAAGATCGAATTTGATACTGCCTTCTTGAATTTGAATTTAATATTAATTTTACAGTTTTACATGAAAACGAGACCATAACTCATAGAACAGCTTTTTGAGCATGTGGAGCATTTTCGAATTGCAGTTTTCAATGACAATTTAGAAAATTAATGCGGAATTAAAACTTAAAATTAAATGGGCGTACATCGCCCAATTTAAAGATCCTCTTAATTTTTTAAAAGTTCATTTAATTTTTTATATTATTTTTTACATTATTGTCAATATTTCAAACAATAATAAATCTTCTTCTTTTCACTGAATATGTGATATATAATAAATATATATATAGTACATAATATAATCAATGCCCATTCATTAATTTTTGCTGAAAATACCTTTTTTTATGATCGCTGCCTTTTATTCTTATGGTGCCAAAATTAAACGTTCGAAAAATCGTTACAAAACTCGAAAATGTTTCAGATATTCGTGTTTCGGAGTAGTTATTCATTTATTCACTATTTATTCATTTATTGCGTTTTTTTCATAAAATGGGAATTTGTTTAAAGTTATGTTCAATGTAAAAAAATTCAATGTCTAGAATTGTTTAAAATTGGAGTCATTCAAAGAGTTCAAGAAAAGTAGCTTGGTAAGGGCCAAATCATAGAAATGTCTCTCATCACTACAGATTAATACAGCTAAATTCTTGGTTTTGTTGAATCCACTGGCTATTAGGATGATCGTCCGAGTCAATTGGCGAAATGCAAATTGGCACCATCTCTTCTTAATGAAAAATGTTACTTCTGTCAGAGAACAAGAATCGAATCCATGATGCATCAGTTTTAATCGAAATAGCATACTGCTCGTATCTATCCTGCTCACTTCTTTAATTATAATTACTTCTATTATTTAATATCTAAATTTGCCACTAACTTTCTGTATGGAAATTTATATTCTAACCATTCGCATATATAAAATTTAAGTTGCCATATAAAATTTCCAGTATTCTCAAAGTAATTTCCATAATCATTGTTGCATCATTTTTATTCCACGAAATATCCAGTATTCTCGAAGAATTATCGTTTTCATCTTGATTTTTTGAGTAGAAATTGATTGACACCATCGTTTCAGTTTTTTAGTTCAACGATGGTTGATCAATAAAAATCATTGTGGTGACTTATCATCTTAATTTTACAAAGATTTTTGCAAAGTTCGATTTTTCATTCGTGAAGTATCAATAAAAATCAAGTTGTAGATCGGATGGATTATCTAAGAAGAGCATAAAGGGGGTTATGAATAATTTAATAAACTTGTATTGTAGACGATGTGGGAAAATTTATTATGGACCAAAAAGGATTTTTGTTTGATACTCATCGAACTATTTGATCACTCTGTGGATGCTATTTTTCTAGAATTAGCTGCATTCATATGGAAAAGAATAATTTGCCGAGAAAAATCACTACTTTTGATCTCATATTCAATGTTGTTGATTATATATATATAGGAGTTAAAATTGCATTTCGCCGAATTTGTGACTTGTGACTTTACCTTTTGGCCAAATTCTTGAAATTCAAGCGCCATTGAATTCAGTTAAATTGATTTTTCACTATTACTTTCTCACAGATTAGTTGTAAAAATTCTAAAATGTTTGCATATCTTCGAGAATGTTTAATTTTGTTGTTTTTAATTATTTTTTAATCTTTAATTTTGATATTGCAGTATTCTGCTCTTTATAAGGGTATAAAAATCAAGATAAAGATAGATATCAATCATTCTAACCACATCACAAATTTTGATCCTTTATAGATCCAATTAATCATTGTAATTATCTCAATATCAGTAACAATTAATGACGAATTGAAATTGTAGTAATTAATAATAATAACAATATTTATGATAAAAATACTAACAATAACAATAATAGTAAATTGTAAACTATCACAAGAAAAGAAAAGAATGGTTTTAATGCGAGATTTGTTGATAAAATCATCGGCCTTGAATATTGAGATTCTTAAACTAATTTGTATACTTTGTGTGACAGTCTCGAAGATGTTTCTACCGATTTTATTATTGCTGAATTTATTATTGGATGTGAAAGGCGATAGTTGCCTAAGTAATAATGACTTGGCTGGCCTTGTTCTTGGCACATCACTTGCAACTCTTCTAATTACTGGTTGTATTACCATATTCACTTGTTTTCTTGTACGAAAACGACAGCTAGGTGAGTATCATTTTGTCATCGTTTATGCACTGAAAATTTTCGAGTATTCTCATTCTAACAAAGGCTTTTATGATCTCAGTTATATTAGGTCTTTTAATTTAAAAAAAAAAAAAAATCAATCTCGGTTCAAAATCAAAAATCAATCGACCTAGAATTTCTTAGCTATTCTTTGCCTTATAAAATTTTAATTTTTTAGCTTTTTTCCATCGAATTTTCTCTGGCTATAATGGCGAAAAAAATTGCAAGTCAAGGTCATACGAGATTGGTTAAATTGTGACCTAAATAAATTTACAATAAAAATATTGACGAAATATTAAAGAAATGCAAATAATTTAAAATTATTGTACAAAAGTGAAAAATTGTTTGAAGGTGAAATTAATCAAATTAATTTCCGTAGTACATAACAAGGATATCATTATTTTCTTTTTCAAGTGTCGGAACAATATTTTTAAGAACTTAGGTAAATTTAGCCTAAAAAATTCAATTTTTCAGACATTTTCTAGCAAATATTTGCCCAGAAATAAAAAAAAACCATGCTGAGATCATATGGAACTGCTAAATTCATAAATTTTTACCCAATGACCTAACAGGAAAATCATAAGTAACGAATTAACATAATCAGCCATGTCATCATTAAATCAATTTCGAAAAACTTTAAATTTAACTTTAACTTTAAAACTTTAATATTAAATTTAATGTCTTTGAGATACAAGAAATCATTCTTGATTTTAAATTAATTTTAATTTTAAATCAAGAATGAAACCCATTACAAATAAGAAATAAAACATTTTTTGAAGATTATCGTTAATCAAAATGTTTTCGTATACTTTGGTCGATATGTTTTTGATATTAGTTGATAATTTGCTTTTCTTGATACTATTTTGATAATCATACCTAAAACATTTGCTTTCTAATGGCACTTGGTTAATTATTCTTCAAGGGCTTGAGTACAAAGTAACAAATTTAAGCAAAAATATTAATCACTATTAGCTTACTAGCAGGTCTTACCTAAAAAAATTTTTTGAAAATTACAATAGAAAATTAAGAATAGAAAATCAGTGATAGAAAATTAAGAATATCATTCATTTCTTTTAAAGCATTTGACACAAAAAGAAAACGAGAAAATTTTACAGTCATTACTCCTGATGTTGAGAAAGCTAACCAAAGAAAAAGTGAAGCAATTCACGAAAATGGAGACATTGAAATGGAGAATAAAACAACCGAATCAAAACCCACATTCAAGGTCGATAAGGTAAGTGCAAGAACTTCTCAAAAGTTAAAATTATAGAATTGATGATCATTTCTTCCTTCTTCTTTTAACAGCTCTCACTATTATTGGTTAGACTGGCTCCAATGGCGACAAGGGTAACGCTTCCAAGCGGCGCGGTCTGATGCCATCGTCGACAGTAATTGAAACCATTCCTTTTTCCATCGATTAAGTCCATGAATTGCTGGTCCACCTATACGTTCAAAATCTTCCCTCACTGATCAATCTAGGTCTTATTGGTCCACCTCGCTTTTGACGCCATCCATCACATGGTTCAAGTAACGAAATATGTATCAGCTGTCGTGTTTGGGCGACGACTTGTCCCAATCAGCGAAGGTGTATGCGATCATGCGAGATTTTATCCGTGAACCCGTGAAATATACATGAATGGAAAAGCTTGATATCCTCCACTCTCATCGATCATACCTCGCACCCATATAGCAAGATCGAGTGGATTGCAGCTATAAGCATACGGACTTTTATTTTTATGGTGATTTCGCGACGAATCTATAAAGGTTTCAAATCTATAAAGGTTTCACCAAGCGTAAGAACGCATTTCTAACCAATGTTATCAGGGTTATAATTTCATCCTTTGCCTGGCCATTTGGGATTAGAGCAGATCTAAGATATTTAAAGTCGGGCACTTCCTTAACAGGCAATGAATTTATAAAAATAAGTATTTTGTCAGCTTCTTGTATAATGAAGAAATTCGTTTTATTTACAAGATTCTGAGTCCATTTCTATACATTACAGTTAAGTTTGGCCTCAAGGAATTCTTGCCATACTAAGAGGCGATCCTGTATCATTTCACTGATCGTTTCCCGAGTTATAGTTGCTTTATAAAGAATGCGGATAGTTTATTTCATAGCGGATAGGATATTATCGCTTAATCGAGTTGCCGCATCCATTCTGAAAGCCATCTCATTAAAATAGTGATTACTGTCCCGCTGGGCTGCTATCGTTGCAATTCTTAAAGTAACCGTTCCTTAGAATCTCCTTACATTCTTTGACAGTGTTTTCAGAGATTTGGGCAATTGATTACGATACCCAACTAACGTACTTCCTTCTATGTCCTAGTGTGAAATAGCTGACTTTCGGAGACATGCCTTTAGTTGTGGCCAGTAATCATCTTCCCTTCATTAATATTTATATCATTAAGGTCCTTCAATTTCGGTTTGAAATGCGTTCATTGTCCAGGAATCTTTTAGTTTGAGATAGATGAAAGATCTTGGGGAACGCTGTTTCTTTCGGTTTGTCAATTTTATGCGGATCATGACTCGAACCATAATATGGCCAAATCCATGAAGGTTGCCCGCTTCAATGCCACGATAGAAATGACTATCTAGTGCGGAACTCTTACAGCGACTGAATAAGAGAATCAATCTGGTCGGTTGTCCGGAGAGTTTCACGTGACCAGATCTCTTCTTCGATACCGGAGGCATGCACTGTTAAAACAAAAAGTTCATGATCATTAGTAAAACAAAGAAGGCGTTCTCTAATTGGCGCTCCAGACCCTTATGTCATATTTGCTAATTACCGAATTCATCATTATCGATTATGACCTGTGCGTTCAGTTTTCTCCTATTATGGCCATGCCGTGTTTTGGCAGAGATATTGTTAGCTACTGAAGTTCCGTATAGAACTTATCTTTAATAAGGCAAAATTGGACCATACATACTGATGACCGAGATATTGCAAAACTTTCCTTTTAAAGTGAGCATATGCCATACCGTTTACCGGCTTCTATTCAATCAGAATAGACCAAACTTTTTCAATCAAGGAAACTGCTATGCCATTTTGCCGCGAGTTATACGAAATACCGCAATGATAAAACCAGTATCTCTGCTCGGAGACAGGTTTAATAATTACTCGAGACCTTAAGTGAGGAAGGAGTACCAGTACCTCTGACAAGCAGGCGATATCAACACGATATTTAGAAAGGGTGTAGGCAGTGATCGCTTTGCTTATAACGTCCTATTAGCATTCCGACGTACCATGCTACTAAGACTTACACTTAGTTATGCGTACCGTTTCCTTTGATAAGTTTTAAGCAGTAACGCTGACTCGTAAACACATTTTATTCACAAACCTTGGGGTCGTTTTATGCCCAGATTGTATACTTACCGTATGTACCACCGGACTGGGAATATCACGCATGTCGGAGGACACAGACACTATGTCAAGAACATGAGTCCTTTCAACATAGAGTCACTTGGGGATAGAGTTACATGTGGGTCTCTATCAGCTATCCGGATTTTTGATATCATGACAGGTTTACTCCTGTCGAAGATAAGGATAAAGTGAAAAAATTAAAAAAAGAATCACGAAATTTCTTTAAAAATCTAAGGTGCATATGGACCTCTAAGAATAGTCAAATAGATAGAAATTTAGCAATAGATCACTTGATCTCTTCGAATACTGATTTAGGACCATGGCTTGGATTTCCACTACCTAAGTCCTAGGTTCATCTCTGTCTTATTTAAATAAATGAATTCAGTGTATGAGATGAAAAAGAAACAAGGTAGAAATCTTCTTTTTGCTTTTCATAAAATCTACTTACATTTAGATTTCTATTTAGACATTCAGTTTTGTTTCAGTCTTCTAGTTGAAGATGCGCAGAGATGTCATGGTGTGAAATTACTCGTGTTATGTTATAAGCATTCCTGAGATTATTTAAAAAAGAAATGCATTATGGACATTTTGAAATAAGATTGCCGATTAGTAGACAAAAATCCGATAAATGCTATGACTAGGAATGAATCAAATGTGCATATCTTTATGTTAAAAGCATATTTGCTCGTAGAATTTATGAAATTAAATTTGAAAATACGAAAATTTGCAGATGACCTCTTGCAAAGCATTCAAGCAAAAAGAACACCAATGTGCACTGAAGAAAAAATTGCACGAGAATGAACTGCGTTCGTCAGAATCTATAAATACTGTCAGTTATTGGCCTTCGCAACCAACAACAATCCTATATAAGTTTAAAATCCGTGACAGTGGTTTAGGTTATTTTCATTAGATAAATGGTCTGATTGATCATAATTCATCGCTATTTCTTGTTCTTCTTCTAACGGCTCTCATCATCTCTGGTTTAGCTAGTGGTCTAGTTCAACTGGCCATGAGGATGAAATCCTTCCGCTACCGAGTCACTTGGGAACCATCTAGGCTTCACCTTTAGTGACGAGTTTATTTCCGTCAAGGGAAAGAAATCAGACTTAAAATTACTCAACCTCAGTCGATCCAACGATTCGACTTATTTCACTTCTCACCTAAAAAAAATATGGTGAATATTTTGCAAAGACAAAAATCTAAAGTGGAAGGACTTATTGCTGATACTGCTGATAATAAGCTCAGACAAAAATAAAAATCTAATAGTATGCTTTTATGCTATTATATATGCTTTTACTTCAACAATTTATATTTGCTTTGGCAAGAAAATGCATAAATTTTACAGGTTTGTCAGAGAACCGAAAAGCTCAATTTTTTAATATAAAATCTAGTTGAAAATCTTTTTCCAAAATCAGCTTGATTCGATTTCTTTTTATTTCAGCTTAAAGAATTAATCAGAACGATGTTTGATAAAGATACGAGTGCTTTAGGATTTGATATAACTGATTGTTTCAATGCGATTTATATTAATAACGTTCACCCAAATGGACCAGCTGAACGATCTAGAAATATATTGATAGGTTTCGTTTTTTCGTTTAAATTTTTTTACAGTTGTTTTTAAATAAGAATGCAATAAACAAGGAAATCTGCTGAAGCTAAAATTTAACTGGTTATATTCTATGTTCTAATTCTAACATCAAGAAGTAAGGGATAGAATGGCTCAATGGATTGCTGCGCAATTGGAAGCGTCGATGCTGAGGTTCGATTCCCCGCAGGAGTAAACCTGTGCAGAAATCCGGATGATGCTGGCGACTCATCGCCAAGGGATACCCTGGCATATTGCCCAATGTGACAAGCCAGTGGTGCGAGTTTAACCAGTAATGGTGAGGACTATTAAAAAAGAAAAAAAAACATCGAGAAGTGTGTTAAATGCATTTGGTGGTGTGAAATCATATAATAACAACTTTATTTGAATAGTCTGCATTACGACATTACGATTTATGTCATTACGTCCTCATAAACCAGAAATCTCAGAATTACAAATCTTAAAATCGCAAAATTTGGTTTGAGTCATCGATCCATCCTCGAGAAATTTGAATATTTTCATCAAATCAATTTTATCGCGTATTTCTATATGAGTTAATAAAAACTATAATAACTAAAAAAGTTGAAAATTTACAGCCTTTACAGAAAAATCGTCCTACCAATGCCAATCAACGACAAAGACGTGTTGATATTTTTTTTTTTTGAATTCCAATAGCTTGATTCTTAAAATTCCAGAATGATCCTAACTATGCGATGATACGCATAATTAAAGCAGTGAAAGGCCTTCTTTTACATCATTAGCGAATTTCAAGATGAATATTCATAATATTATAATATATAGATGATAATATTTGCAGGAGATAAGATTAGGGCACTTACTGTGTCTTTCGAAGGAATGAAACTAGAAGATGCGATTGCTCTGCTTTCTTGCGCATCTTCTTACAAAGTAAATTTTAGTTATTTGTTTATTCTGATATTGGCTTTGAATCAACATTGGTAATCAGAATTTTTACTATTCCATATATATTGAAAACCTCAAAAAATGCTTTCTATGGAGCAATAAAGATTGAAAAACATTTATGTTCAAGGAAGCAAAGAAAACTAATAAAATTATTTAGCAATAATGGCAATAGTAATCGCAATAAAATAAACTTAGTTTATCTAAACCGGTTGAATGAAGTTTGAACAAATATTCTTTTCCTAAGCAATTTTACTAAAAGTATATTTACCTATAGAAATTGGTATTGAAGCACAATAGCTGAGTAGTTTCTGCTCAAATTGTCGACTTGAGAGTTTGGGTCTTACCTCTGATTAAGGATACTGTCACTAAAAAATCCGGATGGCATAAAAACCTATCTGAGCTATCAATAACAATTCTTTCGCAAAAATTTCCCATTGTGAAGCAAAGCCAGCAGTGCATTGTTTAGATACGAACTTTTTTCGGAATAGGTGGGTAATCATTAAATTTTTAAACAGATTTTGACGTTTTGATGAAAAATGGCAATTTAATCGAATAATTATAGTTCATAAACACAAAAAAATTGTATGGGGAACTGTCTTCATTTGGTTTCTGCATATTAGTTACTCAGTTGTTGCCTAATTTTCACCTTAATTTTGTTAAATTGGATTGTTACTTTTTGCTTCTAGAGGCTAAATATTTCCGCACGCTTAAAAAAAAAACCTCTGAACAATGAAATTCTGTACAAGTTCTTTCGGTATAAAAATTTAAATAATTATATTAAATAATTTAATAATAATAAATAATTATATTAAATAATTATTATGTTAACGTGTTAATAGTTAATATGTTGCAATAATATCGATAACTAGGCTTCAGCCATTTCAAACAATGACCACATAAATGATATAGCATTGAAAAATAGTTGGATTCAATTCTTATCAAGAGTTTTTTGCTTATCCTTCCTTTATTTTAAAACGTTAAATTGTTAAATATTAATTATTAAGCTATCATCAATGTATTTATTGTTGGAACTTCAATATTTTTATACAAAAATGCAAATTAAAAATGTGAATAAATAATAATTTTTAAAATAATTTTCAAATAAAAAATAATTTTGGATGAATTTTTTAAAAAAAAAATTTTTTTAAAATTTTGGTACTTTTATAGCAATTGGAACTTCAGATTAAGTTGGAACTAGAAAGGGCGATCGTTGAAGAAACCGAGGAGATTACTTATAAAGATGGTACTGAAGAAATGGAAGATAGGGAAGTCGTAAAAAATAATTTCCATGTACAATCATTTAAAAGCATATCGGTAGAAGATTTGAAGATCGAGAATCCATGGTTGGTAATTGCAACTATTAGAGCGAACTTTCTTGTGAATGAATGAGAAATTTAACTGCTGCAAAAATTATATACATTTTCTATAAACATGATAACGTTTGATAATATATATTTTCGGCTGAACCAGGACTGTCGGTTTGTTTTAAAGCAAAAATACGTATGAATATGTATTGTTAATGTGGAATATTAATGAGTGGATAGATGAAAAAGAGGCAAGTATGATTGTTATTGGAGAAGGCAATTCCTATAGGTTATTGTCTTTACCAGATTAGCAGATTATCAGTCACTATTCTACTTTGTATCTAAATTCGTATTAATTTTACATCATCCTCTGTGGAGTAACTTGCAAAACAGTGAAAACCGCACTTCATATTTTCAGCTTTAAGCGAACGAAAAGTTGCATGACGAATCAAAAATATCCACTTCCACCTATTATGCAGCAGCCTTCTCCCCTTTTGGACTCAAAATCAGAGAGGATGGCGATAAATTCAAGAAAAATCCAAAAGGCACAGGCTAACAGGCAAACATCACCAGCAGTTAGTGGTTCTCGAACAATCAGCCCATCAGCATCAATTAATGCAACATCTGCCTCATTCAATGCATTACCAGAGTATCATCTCGATATATCAGCTATGTCAGCACCAACGGAAGAATTAACAATTTTAGATTCACTGACTAATGTCGAAGACACAACAAAATCATTGCCAACATTTATTGATAGACCTTCGATTGATTCTACTTCATTAGAAACGCGTTCTTCCGCTAATGGATTCTTATCGACTGATCCAGAGTTAGGTAAATCCATCCTCCCCTCCTCTTCTTCATCTGCATCATCTGTAGTTTCGTCGGAATCGAAATCTTCTCTACCAACAAACAACTCAACTATATCAAGAATACCGTTGTTGGGTTATAGTCCAAAACCAGTACCACTTCAGATACGAAAATACGTGCCTGAAAAGCCAATTATTATTGAAGAAGTTGATAGAAGAAGTATAACTGAAATCATCGAGGTATAACTTTGTTGCAAATTTTAATCTTATTTTTAATTTTCTCATTTTTTCATTCATTAAAATGATTCGATTAAATATGGTTAAAACTTAACTGTACTTGTAACTGTACTTGTAATTGGCAGCAATACTTCACTATAAACCCAGTCGACTAGCTTTTCTCATTTAATCAGGTCTTAGAGGTCCTCATTTTCTCTAAATTTATTTTTTTATTTTTCTATATATTTTATTCTTAATGACCACACGCGTTTAAGCCACTAACAGGATGTAATAAAAAAATCCATTTTTTCCCTCCTGTGACTGGTAAGTATCATCCTCTAGCTCAGGTCCTCTATCAGAGGGATGGAAGATTGAGGGTTCTGTGCCGTGTTTTAGCTAATCCTAGTGCACTCTTCTGGATAGAGATCTCTGATGTTGTTCATGCAATCATTTTATAAGTTAAAGGTCACAGTTCCTATTGCTGCAGTTATCACTACTTTAGCCTTCACTTTCCACATGTTATCTAGTTCATCTTTCAGCTTCTGCTATTTCTCAGGCTTCTTATGCTCCCTCCTCCTAATGTTCTTGTCATTTGGTATATCTATTACCAGTCCTGGTTACAGATTCTTTTCTATTACCACGATCTCTCATTGATTTGCCAGTATTTGTTTTTCTATCTGAATGGAGAAGTCCAGAATTTTCGCCTTATTCTGCTTTACGATTCTCTGAGGCATCTCCCATCTATTCCTGGGAGGATCTAAATCAAGCATATAATCCTGTAGATAATGTCAGCCACTTGGTTATGTCTTTCAATATATGTGCATTTTACATTTTGCCACTATATATTGGATTGTTTCTGAGGCAGTTTTGCACAGTTCGGATCTTGAGTTCTGTCTAGTTTAGTAGATCGCTATTTCGATGGATCTGGTGCTTGGTATCCGCTCTTATGCTGCTATGGTAAATGCATCAATGCTACTTTTTTGTTCAGGTTTTTCCAGTCATTGACAAAATTTCTCATTATCTGTTATTTACCTCAGTTACCTCAGTTGTCTATCGATAGTGCATCTCATGAAAAGTCTTGCTTCGCTCAGAAATTTCCGTGCATTGTGAAGAGTTTGTGGGTTTTCACATCAGCAGCCTCCATTTCTTCTTTTGTCCATCTTATGTTAAAAAGGGTTTTGGAATATCTTCAAACATCAGCAACTCACATCATATGATTCATCGATTTTACAACTGCCTTCGATTTAGTTGAGCGCTCTGGAAGGTGATGGGATGTGACAATCCAGAGAAGATCATTCGACTCATAAAGGCATTTTATCAGCATACTCTGGTTCGAGTCTGCGTATACGGGGAACTGACAGACTCCTTTGAAATAAAAACTGGTGTCCGTCAGGGCTGCGTCCTTTCCCTCACAATATTCTACTATGCGATAGACTGGATAATCGACATCATTTGTCGGCACTTAAGAGGTGTACAAATCAGTCCAGAGCATCGTATCACAGATCTCGAATACGCCGATGATGTAGACCTTTTTGCTGACAATTATTATGAGATGGAACAATGCTAAACAACGTGTCAGCAATTGTAGCGAGAATCGGATTCAGGATCAATATAAATAAAACGAAAGCCTTTTCGTCTTATGTACAAAAAGCTGATAAAATGCCTCTTTTTATATCGAATGGCCAGGCAAAAGACGATATTACTTCCGTGATTACGGCAGCTAAAAATGCTTCTTTCGGTTGACGAAATCTTTATGGAGCCGTCGTAAAATCATTATAAGAATGAAAGTCCACTTCCATATAGCCGCGATCTTACTATATGACTGCGAGACATGGCCAACGAGAGTTGAAGATATTGAGTTGCCTGCTTTTGACCACTCATGTCTAAGGTAAATTTTACGGTTTCGCTGAGTGGATAAAATCTCACATGGTCGCATCCACCTTATACCACTTGCATTAACAGTACCATCAGCGAGTGTCGCCTTCCCTAGTTAGAGCATGTTCTTCATCGTCCATCACAAGGGTTGACACATATTTCGTTACTTGCTAAACCGTGATAGGTGGACCCAATCATGACCTGGATTGATACGGCCAGAAATGATTTTTAATATATAGGTGGACCTAGACGATGAAGAAATAAATGGCTTCTATTACTGTCAACGATGGCATCAGATAGCGCAGCTTGGAAACGTCTTACCCTTGTAGCCAGTAGAGCCAACCTAACCAGTAATGGTGAGGGCTGTTAAAAGAAGAAGAACCCGCATGACATCTCTGCATATTCGTGTTAGGTGAATGAGCGAGTCAATGTCTCGTTCGCTTTTAGCATATAACTTGATGTCACCCATGTAGAGATGATGATTGGTGATTGAACGTTTCTGAGCCCACTTATCTAGCTGTTTTAGATTTAAAACTATGCAGAGCAATATGGGGATAGTCACCTTGATATATGCAATGATAGACTTAAAATGTTACTTCGTAACAATTTCCGAAAATTTTCGTTTGACGGAAAAATTTGGAACATAAAAAGGCTAAAATATAAAGAATAATCTGGGTCGGCTATCTTGCTTTATTTGCTATAAATAGTTTTACTTACTTTACTATATATACATAGGTTTAGAGTTGATTCTCCATCGAACAAGGATCAGTGCTTAACCTTACAGTTCTCAGTTGTTCTACATTTTCCGCCTTAAACGATATTTTTTGCTCGATCAATTTGACCAGTCTGAACAAATAGTCACAAACCTTTTGCTAGATCGTTGGACAACATTCTGTTTGCATGAGGACGATTGATTTATGACTTTAGATGATATAAAACTGGTGTGATTGCGCTATTGGTGGCTTGCTTATGAGATAAATTAATTTCTTGGTTTTCCATTACTTTGGATAATTGGGTGGATTATTATTGACATTTCAACAGTTTTTTAAAATATTGACGAACATTTTCACTTTTCATGCTAATTTATTGCTATATTGAAGTTAAGATGATAATCTACTGATATTTATTAATGAACAAAAAGCGCAGAAAATGGAAAATAATGGAAAATGAAATATGCTTCCAGAAATCTCGCTATGCTTATTGTAAAGCCAAACAAATTTCTCGTAAATTTGATCCACCGGAATTTTGTGAATACACTGAACAAAAGCGAGAAAGTTTTGTTGAAATGAAAGAAAAGAAATTTAAAAATGGTCATGCACGAAGCATTTCATCTGATAATGGCGATATTTATGATCCTATCCAACCAACTAATGGGTGTATTGCAAATGGAAGGTATGGAAATTTCTATTTTTTTTCTTTAAATTCCTTTCTTTTTTTTAAATCGCTTAAGAACCTTTTCATTTTAAACTCGCAAGAAAAATTTTTCAATCTGGCAATTCACTAATATGTCAAAATTTGCTACATTTGATTATCAAAAGTTCTGAGGAAAGAAGAATTCCTATACTTGTCCCATCCCATAGTGTCATCCCATAATAAATGCTTCCAAATTCTCAAGAAAAGTGATAGGACATACTGCGACAGTTATCGAGGAATCAGCCTATTAGACATCTCAGTGAAAATTTTTGCTTTTACTCAATAGACTTATGGAAGTACGAGACAGCAGGATGCGTCCTAATCAAGCTGGTTTCAGACCGGGGCGCGGTTGTGCTGACTAGATATTCATGTTAAGAAGGGTGTTGGAACATCGCTTCAGATATGCAACCCACTGTCACGTGTTTCATCGACTTTGCAACTGCCTTTGATTCAATTGATAGAACGGCGCTTTGGAGGATGATGGAACGTAACGATTTTCCAGAGAAAATCATTCGACATGTAAAGGCATTTTATGAGCGTATGTCGGCGCAAGTCTGTATATGTGGACAGGTTCCTTCGAATGCGATGTACCGAATAATAAGCATCGTTTGTCGGCACTCAAGAAGTGTGCAAATCAGTCCAGAGCATAGCATCACAGATCTTGAATACGCTGATGATATAGTCCTTTTTACTGATAATTATAACGAATGCTAAACAAGGTGTCTACAACTGCAGCAAGAAACAGGCTCAGAATCGATGTAAATTAAACGAAAGTTTTTTTCATCTTATGCAGAAGCTGATAAAATGCCTCTTTTTATAAATTCATTACCGCTTAAGGTGAAATGTCCGATTTTAAATACCTTGAGTCCACTCTAATACCAAAAGGCCAGGCAAAAGTCTTCCTAAATCTTTATGGAGCCGTTGTGAAATTATCATTAAAATAAAAATATATATCCGTATATAGTCGTGATTCGTTCGGTATTGCTATATGGTTCTGAGCCATGGCCAATGAGAGTTGAGGATATAAAAAAGCTTTGACCACTCTAAGATATATTTTACGGGTCCGTCGAGCAGATAAAATATCATATGATCGTATCCATCTTCGTTCAAATACCACTTGCATAAATAATGCTATCATAGAGTGTCGCTGGTTAGGACACGTTCTCTGTCGTCCACCACAAGAGTTGACGCATATTTCTTACTTGCTAAACCGTGATAGTTGGCATCAAAAGCGAGGTGGACCCAATCAGGACCTGAACTGATACGGTCAGAAAAGATTTTGTATAGATGGACCAGTAATACATGAAATATAGAAAATATAGAAAATGGAAAAAGGAATGGCTTCTATAACTGTCGACGATGGCATCAGACTGCACTGCTTGGAAGTTTCTTAACCTCGTAGCCGGTGGAGCCAGCCTAACCGATAATGGTGAAAGCTGTTAGAAGAAGGAAAATCCCATAGTGAATACAGAATGCGTAAAGTCGACTTCTACGACTTTAGATAAATCTTATAATGTATAAGTTCACCAACTGTGATCATAGGAATAATATTATGTTAATATTCCAAATTCACCGATATCTTTTCAACCAGAATATTTTAGGTTTGGAAATGATGATTTTTCAGTGCCTCAGATCACAAAATTTCATATAGAAAAGACAAAAGACACTTCTTCACCTATTGTTGAATATAAATTAGCTCAGTTACCTCAATTAGAAGAATACAAGGTAAGTTTTATTCTTCGCTTGCAAAAACCTTAACCTAAGGATGTGCTTGGACACTTTATAGGTTAGGATAAGTATCGATTCAATTTCTCGCTAGATTCAAAAATTTAAATCGGTCTATTTCTCAAAAATTTTCTTTATTCTCGACTGGTTTTTCAAATAGTGCTTTAAGCTTCTAAATTATTTCAAAAACTTTGCAGGTAGAACGCATGGATGCTGCCACTTTATATTTAGAACAAAGGGCTGCATTGAAAAAAACCAATTCATCGTGTATAAATAAAGGGTCTGATGAAAGAATGTAAAATTTGTTATTACCATTTAACTTAGTATTTACTAAAAAACATTTGCCTGATTCCATCAAAAATTCATAAAATATATTGGTTAAACAATTGGTTCTCAATTTATTATTTTTATTTGTGTGAGCTAATCAAAATGTTTTTAACCAGTTATTGAGACCGATCATCGCACAATCCTCTTTCACTCTAAAATTGATGCTTCGACTCAAAAAAAAATTGAGTTGTAAACAAAAAGGACAATTTTTTATTGAAGATCGGATATTAGGCGACTCGATGATAAGCAGTTAGCCAAGCTGAATGCAAATCGTGCTTTACTGAAGCAGCAACAAGATGAATTGCGGTCACTTGGTATTCTTCCTTGATTTTTTTGTCATTTTTTACGTCATCAAGATTGTATTAATTGAATAAATTTTTTTACAAAAGTTGTATATTAATTAAGGCCATTCGAGTAACCTTCTTACCTGAATATTTCTGAATTTATTCATTTTCATGCACATTTTTTTTCAAAATTTTAATTTTAGTTTGAACTCTCAGTCTTAGCTTTTATGATTTAAAGCTTGTCGCAATATTTGAAATTGTAAGGGTGAATTATGCAAAATATTTAAATATCTTCCACCAATCGAGGCTTTAAAATTTGCTCAAACAAACAAGCTTACCCCAAGTCTTTTATCTGTTCTCATTTAAATGATGGGAAAAAAAGATTCAATTTTTCTGTGTGATAAATTTTCTTGGAGAATGACACTTGTAGATGTTAATGCTAAGAATGTTAATGCTATTTTTATACAAAATGATCTTGTAAACTATTTTGTTTCATGCGCAAAATTAAAAATTCTGTTATCGCACAACAGCAAATAATTTTGGTATTTATGACTCAATTTTATTTCACTGGCAACTATACTATTCAGACTTTTTGAAAATTAAATGCATGAGAATTTTATTTCTAAATGAATGCTGAATTAAAGGAATTGGAAGTGTTAATTATTCCCAGCAATTTGCAGCAAAGAGGAAAAAATTCTGCGCTGAAGTAAAAACAACTCATATTCTAAATATTAATCCAACTATAAGAGAGAATTTCAAGAAATAGATTATTAAACGATGAAGTGAAGAAATGAAAATGAATAAATAGAAAGAAAAGATGTGGGCGAACAGACTGATCTTCCTTCTACTTTACATCTTTCACTAATCCATTCGTTCATATCACAGCGCAACCGTCGTAAAAATCAAATAAAATGGTTTCCCAACGAGGTATTTTCTTTTTATTCTTCTATTATATATAAATGAATTAATAGAGGTATAAAAAATGCTATCAAATAGCATCCTTCAGGATATTTTTTACCTTAGCCTATGTATTATATTTTTTACACAGTTTGTATAATGAGAGGAACGAGTATCTTATTGTTTCCTTAAAATTCCTTTTTTTTCACTCACCTCTATTAATCTCTAGCCTTATACATCTTCAATGCCCTTTTGCATTTGTACATATTTCAACTGCTATTTTTTAGCCTTTTAATTGAGATGACATTATAAAAGGGTGCTCAAAATTTAGTAACTGCGATCTGAATCAGAGCATAGGTTAATAATAATATACTAGTAAAGAACCACTCTTTGGCAGGCAAAATATTCATTTTATTAAAGAGATAAATAAACATGCCATCTCAGTTAATAATTAGAGTTGAATTATATTTATGCAAAAACATTTTCAATCATAAAACTCAAAATTGTCCAGCAGTGATAAATGAATATTTTCATATGCCATATTCTATCTGTTTAATGCCGTCATCAGATTTCGTTTTATCTCGGTATAAATTCCTAAATCCCGTTATTTTGCTTCGAAATTTACTTCATTCTTTTCTCTTTTACCAGATCCTTTTTATATTCTCTTAACAGCTTCCATTTCTCGCTATATTTTTTCATTATCTCCGATTCAAATCATCTTCTCTCACCATATCCCGTATATTCCCTACGATTGAGCTTCCACAATATACGTTACCAGAAGTCACAACAGGCATGCGGATTAAGTTTAAATTTATCCTGACAGTCAACGGAAAAAGTGACAAGAGAAATAAATCACGAAGAATAAGCAAAGAAATATTTGCATAAGATTAGCCAGGTTTTTAAGGAGTTGTAATAGGTCTGGAATTGATATTATTTTGAATATTAGTAACAAGACATTATTAAAGGTATAGAATAGCTCAGTAAGTTGTTGCTCAATTCAGAACACTGATACTGAGGTTCTATTTCTCGCAGGGATAAACCTGTCCAAAAATCCAACTGATGCTGGTCACCTGTACTTCCATCAAGGGATTCCCTGGCGCATTTATCCAGTGCGACAAGCGAGCGGAGCGAGTTTAACCAGTAATGACGAAGACTTTAAAAAGACCGTTAATATATGGCTCTGAGGAGGGATTTAACGCAATATCACCAAAAGGTTGTGGCAAAAAAAACAAAGGAATTTTGGAAAAGGCGATAAAAGGGAGCATAAATATGTTTAAGCATAAATATATTCGAGAAGAGAGGAGTGCAGCGGGATATAAAGGCTTAGGCATAAAGGAGTTATCACTAAGATAATATCACTAATAGGTTATTTAAAAAAATATGAAGGAATATCGAAAAAAATGGAATTTGGAGGGTATCGAGGAAATATCTAAAGTTTTAGGATATTTTTCTATATTTATATTTCAGATTTTGGAGGTATCTTTTCTGTTTTTTAATTTAATATTATATCAGTATTAATATGCCTTTTTATAATATTTTCCCCGCTGGAAATGAGTTTTCAATTTTTTATCGCAGCTTTTGCACATTGCTATAAAAAGTCTCATCTTTTGGTGTAATTTTGCTAGTATAGAAATCAGTCCGTCAAGCATTTCTATTTCATACATTCTTCATTGTTTTAATTTCATTTGATCATTTAAATCTTTACATTTGTCAAGAATACGATAGTCCAAAAATTTCATAATTATAACCAATAGCATGTGTTTGAAATAACTGATTCACATTTCGTTAACAAACAAACATTCGACTTGCATTATTATTCTCTGTGCAAAGTTCTCGGAGCTGTTTAAAGTATCAGCGTACACCATTGCTGTGGTTAATGCCTTGTTCATTCTATGATACTATCGACATTATTAAAGCATTGTCTGTAATTTTGATAATCATTTATTTTGATTTGTCTTCGAACGGTCAGTATTATATTTCAACTTAAATTTGTCGTTTGCAATAGATAATTAATTTTTTAAAAATTTCTAGCAAAAATTTTAAATTTCGAAAACGCAATATCTTCAGCAGTAGATATAAATTCACAAGTTTTAGTTGGGTTGAGTGCGTCACTGATATAATGATCATATTATAATGCAAAAGCAGTAAAATTTGTATCTTTTTCAGCCAGAGATCATTAAGCCATATGGAAATACTCAGTTGATTTGGGTTTCATAAAGATATACCAATCAGATCAAGTTCTATTTGCTATTCATTAGTGCAGATTCGTGATTTATAGTAATTTTGTAATCTTTTCTAAAGGAATAATTGTTATTCAATTGATGTGATTACTGCAATGTTCCGACGTTTCACGCTACGCCTAACACTTCATTGTGCGAACCATTTCCTTTGATAGGTTTCAAGCAGTTACGCTGGCTCGCAAGCATTTTATTCACAAACCTTGGGGTCGTTTTAAGCCCAGATTGTATACTAATTGCACCATCGGGCTGAGAATATTACGCGTGTCGGAAGGTGCGGATGCCATGCCCAAGGAGATTAGACTCTTTCACACAGAGTCACTTGAGGATAACTCTATGTTACCGGTGGGTCCGCAGTAGCCACTCAGATTTTTGATGGCAGATTTACTCGTGTCGGAGACAAAGAGAAAATTTGGAAAATAGAAAAATGAAAAAACTACATTGAAGGAAAAATAAATTTAAAAGAACTTATCATATGAGTGCCGAAAATCTGTAAAAATTTCAGGAACAATTATTATTTATAAATATTATATAAATAATCAATATTTCTTTTTTTTTGAACCTATAGCAGGTTATTTTTCGGCATAGGGTATTAACCTTCTATTATTGCACTCAAAATATTGAATGAGAAAAATGTTATCTCTGATTACCAGTTTAAGCACAACTTGAATTCATTGGCTGGGTAGGACAGTAGAGCGATATGCTACCTCTACTTCCACGAGTTCAAGTCAAGTACTATTAGTACTATTAGTACTATTTCTGACCCTTGATAGATACTCAGAAGAACTCTCAGTGACCACCCATTAACCACTGCAGCCAGCCAGACTAGTGTGCTGAGTGATGGTGAGCTGAGCTGAATGCTGAGTGAAAAAAAAGAAAAATTCATTGCTTGGAACGGTATAGTGCACAAAATCCTTTATTTTTTTTATTAGATTGGTTAAAAATAATTGAGCAAAGCAAATTGAGGTAAATTGAATTAACAAAGGGCCGTTTTCTCAGTTTTCCACGTCTCCTTTCAACATCCTCTTTTTCCACCCGCTAGGAAATTCTTAAATTGAATACAACCAGTTGCTTTCTGCTAACAATTGTTTGATTCATTAAAGCATATCTTATTTTATTTTATTGCTGGTTGAATTCTGACCACAGCAATAAAGCTAGTCGCATACTTCGTTTTCCCAGTGCATCAAAAAACTTATATTTACACTATTCTGTATTCTGTATTTATATTCTATAAAACACCTTAGTTAAAAAGTAGTACAATTGCTAATCATTATCTGAGACTTCAGCAAATCTTTTTGTTAGTAGTCTCGTCTAGACATTAATATCTGCTTGACTGATCGTATGATGGTTGAAGGCTGGCTTGGCTGTCGAAACTTCTTAAAATACATTGAACTGTGGCAGTTCAAAATATACGGGAAGATGATTTGAATCGGAGATAATGAAAAAATATAGCGAAAAATGGAAGCTGTTAAGAGAATATAAAAAGGATCTGGTAAAAGAGAAAAGAATGAAGTAAATTTCGAAGCAAAATAACGGGATTTAGGAATTTATACCGAGATAAAACGAAATCTGATGACGGCATTAAACAGATAGAATATGGCATATGAAAATATTCATTTATCACTGCTGGACAATTTTGAGTTTTATGATTGAAAATGTTTTTGCATAAATATAATTCAACTCTAATTATTAACTGAGATGGCATGTTTATTTATCTCTTTAATAAAATGAATATTTTGCCTGCCAAAGAGTGGTTCTTTACTAGTATATTATTATTAACCTATGCTCTGATTCAGATCGCAGTTACTAAATTTTGAGCACCCTTTTATAATGTCATCTCAATTAAAAGGCTAAAAAATCGCAGTTGAAATATGCATAAATGCAAAAGGGCATTTAAGGTAGAGATTAATAGAATTTATTCTGAAACCATATATCTGAAATCGTGTATTTTCAGAAGAGGATGAACGCAGCAGTGAAGAGGAAGAAGAGGAAGAAGAGGAAGATACACTACAACCTGTCCAAAGATCCAGTGGATTTAAAATGATGACACAACAACCGTCACAGCAACCGTCAAAACAATCGTCTCAAGCAAACATTCACCAAGGTTCCCAAATTTTTTCCAACATTTTTTTATCATTCAGTTTATTTCTGTATGAATCCATGTAAAAAAAGAGAACAGAAAAAAAATACCATCCATCAATAACAATACAAATTTCTTTCTACCACTTCTATTGGACTAATTATAACCATTTCAGCTCCATTTTTTCCTCGTTAAACTTTGCAGTGCATTTTTACTACGGTTATAACTTAAAAAATTTCAAATGGTCCAACAAGTCGACTAAGATCTAGGAATTTGACGGTGGTGAGGGAAAATTAGAGGGATTTGACGAGTATTAGAGCAGAGCGTTCAGACTTGAGGGGGTGATAAGCGAATAAAACAAATTTTAAGAAAATATCAGAGGATATGCCAAAGTTTGACAACAATTCTTTTCACTAGGACTGGTCTTCTTATTATTAGTCCTCTTATAAATGGTTAAAGGGTTAAAAAGATATCGAAAAATTAGCATTAAAATGGCGAAGTAAGTTGAATGAGTCATTGATTTTATAATTTGTTAACTGAATCATGAAAAAAAAATCATGGGCATCTTTCGAAAGATGTTTTTTTGGCAATGAAGTCAGAAATTATCATTTCAGATTTAAATCTGTTTGCAGAAACTGATTATTGGATTGAGGCAAACGATTGGTTTATATCGTTTCAGTCCATTTATCTTATATTAAGCAGTTTAGTTTCTAAGCAATTATACATTAGGAAGGAATAACATGTAGAATTTCAGAACCACATATGGTAGAACATGCAGTTGAGAGTAAAATGATTGAACAAGTCACTATTCCTAATGGCGTTCGAAATGAAGATACTATGAAGGAACAAGAAGCTCATATGAAAGCTGAAGAAGAGCGACGTCAAGCTGAGGTTAGACAAGCTCAGTTGAAAGCGCAGCGAGAAGCACAACGACAAATACAAGAAAAAGCTCAACAGGAGGCATTAATTCGCGCGCAACAAATCAAGGCTCAGGCAGAAGCGCAAGCTAAAGCACAACAAGAGGCGATTCAGCGAGCTCAACAAGCCCAGGCCCAAGCTCAGAAGGAAGCACAAATGCGAGCACAACAAGCTCATATGGAAGCCCAATTGAAAGCACAAGCACAGAAAGAAGCACAGTTAAAAGCACAACAGGTTCAAGCTCAGCGAGAAGCACAGTTAAGAACTCAACAAATGCAAGTACAGGCCAAGGTGCAACAAGAGGCCCGCTCTATGGCACAAAAGGAAGCTCAGCTGAAGGCAGCACAGACGCAACAAGAAACAAAAAATCTTGCACAAATGGAAGCTCTACAAGCCCGTGAAGCCCAAAATCAAGTTCAGCAACAACAAAAACTCGCTCAGCAGCAACAAGCCAAACTGGCTCAACAGCAACAACAGCATACCAAACCCACCCAGCAACAACAGCAAAATAAACTTGCTGGGCAACAGTTGCAACTTAAGTTTGCCCAGCAGCAACAGCACCAGTTACACCCTAAATACACTGAATATCAAACCAAACAGCAACCACCAGAAGCATTTATGAATCAACAAAGAAATGTGCCACAACCACCTCCAAAGCCAGCTGCTGTCGAATTTTCAAACGTTCTTCTTAATCAAAGTGCTCAGATTAGTAATCCGGCAAATGACAGCATAAAATTTGTTAAACAGTCTAGAACCATTGTCGGAGGTATAATTCGGGCAGATGGCGAAAAAATAAGAGCATTAAGAGGTGGAGATGTACAACAAATCTACCTTAACAATTTCGAAAAACCTGTTGAATCACCACAACAGCAACAAATCAAACCAATTCAGGCCGTGGTTCGTTTATTTAAGTTGTTGATTACTTCTTTGTCCACTATGCAATTTTTTATATTTATCAGTGTTTCTTAATCCGTTAAATACAAGTAGATACAATTCTTCCAGAATCATTGAACTGATAGAAAAATTAATGATGCACTTAAATTTATTTCTCTTCAAAAAAACTGCACTTTTCCAGACACAATTGATCTTTTCATAAAATTTAGGAGATTAGATTATTTGATAATAGATTTTAGAAAGATAATGCATGGGTAACTCAAACTCGAATTGCTGTTTCTGATATTCAGTTGCCACTACCGGCAAAAATTTCTATACCTGAACTGCATGGATCAGTTGATGTCAGGGTAGGCAAGCACCTATTTTTTATCTCTTGCATAATTTTTACATCTTTCCATTTTTATAACTTATGATTTCCTTTAACTTGATGGTCCTCAACATCTGGTGACAAGTTTTTTTCTGTGCATCTTTTTCACGTATTTTCACGTACTTTTTTTTGACCGAAATATCATTAAATTAAGTTAAATTAAATAAAAATTTTCCTCTTTTATTTCAGCCCACAGTAATTGTACCGAGACCTACCGAAACAACAAAAGTGGAATGGAATGAATTTCCAGCAGAGGAAGTAAAGGATAAAGTCTTTGTTCCAAAGATAAAAACACAAGAGTGGAATCCCGATCAACAGGTTCAGCCTTTCAAATAGGATGTGGTTTATATTATATGATCCTCACTTCATTCCCTTTCATTTTTCTTCTTTGCATCGATTTCCATCGATTTACATATTATATCAAAAAACAATAAGAATAGTTATGAAAATCGGTGAAATTAGTTTCTGTTATTGGGGCGAAATCACTTCCAAATTTTCGTTCGTAAAGGCCTTTGGTAAAGGCTTTTGCCTTTGACACGAATAAACCTGTCATGATCAAAATCTGGATGGCTGCTGGGTGCCCACCTGTAACATAGAGCTATCCTCAAATGACTCAATGGTGAAAGGGTCTAATATTCTTAGCATGGCTAAAGACATGTCTCTGAAAGTCACTTCCATGCTAGGATATGCTAGTAAGAAATGCGCTAATTGGATATTGGAAGTAACTGTTCAATTATCTGAAAAGGATGCAAAACATGCCAAAGCAAGGCTAAATGTTAAAAGATTTTGGCTATTCGATAAGAAATACAACGACAGCAGCAGAGGGATAAAAATCGTTATTGGAGCTATAGGGCCTTGAAAATGAAAACGGCGACTCTATTAGGCGATAATAGGAAACTATACATTCTGCACAAAGCAGCTTTAAGACTCGAAGAACAATCAGTGAAATGATACGGGAAAGTGCAGCTGATATAGTTGATTCGCTCTGCAAACCATACGTTTGTAACTGCGAATCGCCAATACAAGAGGAAATAATTTCTGTTATCCATAATCTTAAGGCCAATAAAACTCCTTTAAGGAGAAGATGGTCTGTCGGTTGAACTCTTCAAAAGTTTTCCTTCGTCCTTCATATAATGCCTTTAAAAAATGTACTCTTTGGTATGGAAAAAAGAAATAATAGCAGATGACTGAAGAAAGGTAATTATACTCCCAATTCCCAATAAAGATGATAGGACATTTATCGAGGAATCAGCCTACTAGATACGTCGGGGAAAGTTTTCACCGTCTTTCTAACAAAATGAACGGACTAAACTTATGACAATATGAGACAGCAGGATGAACCCTAGCAAGCTTGATTCAGACTGGGAGGCCAGTGCTGACCAGATATTCACGTTAAGAAAGGTGCTAGAATATAGCCTAAATATCAGCAACCCACCGTCACATGTTTCATTGATTTTGCAGCTGTCTTCGATATTGCTAGCTAGAATGACGTTTTGGCGTGGTGGAATATGACGATTTTCGAAAGCAGATCGACTCATAAAGGCATTTTATCAGCGACATCGGCACATGTATGTGTATATGGAGATTTAACAGATCATTTCAAAATAAGAACTGGTGTCCATCAAGGCTGCGTCCTTTGACCTACAATATTTAACTATGCGATAGACTGGATAATGGACATCACTTGTCAGCATTTAAGAGGTGTACAGATCAATTTAGAGCATAATATCATAGACTTAGACCTTTAATATGCTAATGACGTAGACTTTTTTAGTGTTATTTATGTCGGAATGCAAATAATGTTAAACTATGTGTTGACAACTGTAGCGAGAATCGGACTCGGGATCAACGTAAACAAAACGAAAGTCGTTTCGTTTTATATACAAGAAGCTGGTAAAATACCTGCTTTCATCAACTCATCATCGGTTGGGGAAGTGCTAGACTTTGAATATCGGAGACTCACTTTAATCCCAAACAACCAAGCGAAACATGAAATTGCAACTAACGATGGTTAGAAATGCTTTCCTTCGTTTGGCGAAATCCTAGTGAGGTTGCCGCGCAATCATCATAAAAAGAGGTCGACGCCCATATAGTTGCAATTCACTCGATATTGCTATATGGCTACGAGACACGTATGAGAGAGGAAAATATAATCTTTCTTTACCACTCATTTCTAAGATTTTAAGTGTCCACGAAAGGATAAAATCTCAGTTGATTGCATCCATCTTCGTTTAGATACCACTTACATTAGTAGTACTATGAATAGTACTATTAGTAGTACTATCAAAGGACGTCATCTTGCTGTTTGAGGCGTGTTCTTCGCCTCGCACCATAGGAGTTGACACATATTTTGTTACTCTTCAAGTCCTGTGACGGATTGTGGTGTGAAAAGTTTTGGTGGGCCAATTAAGACCTAGACTAACACACTCATGAAGGATTTTGAACGTTTAAAGAGACGAGCGATATATGGTGGAAAAAAGAATGGTTTCTATTGCTATTAGCGATGGCATCGCATTGAATAGCTTGGAGCCGTCTTACTCTTGTAGCCAGCGAGACCAAACTTACTTGTTTTAGTGAGAACCGTTAGAAATAGAAGCTCGGCCAAATGTCTTGTCTTTTTGCTAAAAGGAGGAATATTGCTCACTTGCAAAGATGAATTTTGTTTTAAATCCATTGATTTACCTTTTTGATAACAGTATTTTGATCTACTAGTTTTTTTCGCTATTTTCATATTGGACTCCTTTAGTTTTAATAACCATTTATTTGTTCTCAAAAATTAAAATATCCACATTTAGCGAGAAATTGTCGGGAGTCAGTCGATGAGGAGTGCATATCGACCTGGACGCATTGGTCGCGTTTGGCCTCCACCACAAGATGAGAACCAGCCACCGCCGTTAGTTCTTTTCAAAACTCTAATTCTAATTTGATTTTTAAAATTTAGATCATATCTGCCTTAGCTTTTTTTCATTTTGATCAAAACGCCGAATAATTCATTTTCTTAGCAACTTTTTTGCGTATGTTTTTTTTTCCATCAATTGGTTATAAAAAACTGGTGATCCCACAAATAATGTGGTAAAAATAAAATGTAGTTAATGAATTAAATATGATATGACGCAGAATAGCCGAATGGTTGTTCTGTTATGTCGAGTAATGAACGATAATACTTAAGGCTGTCGGGCATTAATTAAGTTAAGCTAATTGGATTTTATGATGATTTTCACTAGAAATATTTATATTGCTAGTTTTTAAAAAAACATAAACATATATAAGTCAAAGCTCATTTACAAACAGATATCAGTGGTTCAATAAATATGTTCAGATCGATTCAAAGATTCAAAGATTTTTATTTCAGTTCCGAATTCCGACCAAATAAGGCTGCAGACGATACTGCTTGGATACATGATGTACATCATTTTTTTAAAATAAACGAGTCTTCATTTGAAGGATTTAGAAAACGAGTAGAAATCAACGTAACTGATTTTAGGTTTCACGAACAACTAGTTGGTCAGGAGCATTTTTTCTTGTTGGGAACGATAGGAAATTGCGTTTTTCTAATTTTTAGCCTTTGCAAGTGGCAGTTAACAATATTCTCCTTAAATGCGATCCTTCTGAAACGAAATCGTGACTTAAAAATACCATTATCTACGTAGATTAAATTTACGACGCTATTTCCAAGTGACATTTAAGTTTGCCGAACCAAATTATGTCAGAATCTGTTAAGTGGGCTTTCGATTGATGTCGATCATTTTTTCTAACTAAATTTAATTTGTTCTACAGCGCTATATTTGTTGATCTATCAAATAAGTTTCATATATTCAAAAAAATATATAACTCACAAATTTCTCCTCAATTATTTTTAACTTAAGGACAAAATTACGGTTGAGAAAGTTACTACATGGAATATTACTCATCAAATGAAGGAGCCAAGAGTTTGGCCACCACCTGAAGTTGAAATAGGAGCCCGTGAACTTTCTGGTTTGCTTACAGTTAAATTCTGGTACCTCTGTTGTCGCAATTTATTCTCTTGTCATTGTGAACTAGATTAGGAAAGCACACAAAACTTATCTTTAATTCAAGCTTTTCAGGTTCACGACTTCCAGCCGTTCAATGGCCGCCCCCTGAGTTTGAACAACAAATGCAACAAGAAATTGAAGTGCTTCAGACAAAACTTCCAATAAGACCGCATCAACGCAAGTGGCCTCCAGCACCGCCCCAGTATCAAGGTAAAATTCCCATAGGAATAGGAAAAATTTATGTAAAGAAATCGATTTTCATGAAATCGAGCTTGATATTAAAATTTCGGTAAATCCTAGAATATTCCTTTGGCCAGCGCTTATTATTTATCACATTACAATTTGAAAAACTCGCCCTGCGAGTGAGTAAAATATTTTTTAAGTTGAAATTACTGCAGTAGTTTTAAAATATCCTTCAAAAAGTTAAATGAAGAGATGAATCGCATTGCAATGGGATTAAGGCCATTTAAATATGCTTTTGATTTAGAATGAAACTGACCCTTCTTTAATCGTCATAATGTCGTCTTTAAATCCCAGCGTACACCTTAACACCCACACAGAACGCGCTGTATTCCCTTAATGCTCCTTCTACCCTCATTCTTTAACACTCATTATATTCTCTGTGCCTTCCATTCTTGTTATAGTCCTTCAATATCTTAAATTTTTCTGGAGCATATGTCGATTAAAGTGGCATTTTATTATATATTTAGAAAAAATTTTGATAGTCGTTTATTAAAATTCTTTTTTTTAGAAAATTTCTCTGATGTTTTATAATTTGGATCTTTCAGCCGTAGAAATAGTGGAACAACATGTTCATGAACAGGTCATTTTTCGATTTCCATAGGCAGTTATAAAATTTAAAAGAAAAAAAATGAAACAATACTGCCCTATTGAACGAGTGTAAGTTCTAACATTTTCCAGTTCTAGTTCGAATTTCCAGTTTGGCTGGCCCTACTCTCTGCCACATATTTCTGAATAGCTAATATATTAAGAAATTGTCTGAGTGATGCTTGTCGAACATAGTTGAAGTTATTTTTTTCACTCCCTGAACCCACATATTGCTCAATAGCTAATGCATTGATAAATCGCTCTTAACCAAGTTTTGATTGGGTTTCTTCGCTTTTGACGCCATCGCAGGTTTTGGTATTCAGCATATTTCAAATCCACGTATTAACCGATTAAGAGCCATCGTGGGCTATAATCTACGATCTACGATAATGGCATCAAAAAATAATTTCAAATTTACAAAGAACTCATAAAAGTTTTTTATGCCCCTTTCAATGACTAAAGTATTCGAAGGGAAGGAAGTATGGTGACGGCTCGATATGAAATTCTATCCACGTGATGCATGCGCAGATTATATCTCAATGATCATGTCATTATCCATCTTAGCATATCCGAAATGTGAGATTCTATATCCGAATTGGTGAGAATCGAATCAATCGCATATTTGAAAACTTTAAGGAAATAAACTACTTCTTTTTACAAAAAGTTTCAAAAATTGTGTTATTTTTCCCTATAGACAGAATGCTGATTTGCGCAGCAAAATGCTTAAATAAATCAGGTTTTCTTGTATAAAAATGCCATTCTTTATAGCGCTACCAAAGCCAATAGAAGAATATGAGCTGCGGATACTTGAAGCGATGCTCCGAACCTTTCTCAGCGTCAATATTTGGCCGGTAAACTCACCCGCTGACCTAAACACAGCTTAGTTATTCTGCTGTTGCGCATTAGAATTAATCTGTCCAGCAGATGGAAAATTAAAAAATCTCTCGATTTTTAGCGCAGTAGGGCCTGCAATTTTTTTTGCATGCTGAAAGCAAAACTGCCCTGCTTCAGTGGTAAAAGCTTTAGCAAACAAACTTACAGATTGAAACAAAATAAACGCTATGAAATCTTGATCGCGAAGAGCGTTCCGAAATGGTTTGCTTATATGCGAAAAATACCCCGCTTTCTTCGCGAGACTTTTATTGAGCTCATACTTCTGGCGTACATATAGCTTGTCTCCCTGTAAGTGTTCTAACAATCCATGCAACTACGTCCAAGATTTGTTCACTTGCGCGTAAAATTAAATGATGTATGTCCGCTTTTCTTAATGGATTTGGAGCTCTATCTACTAAAGAGTTTCCACAATTGCGATTATTTTTTCGCAACAAAATTTGGATATTAATTGCATGATTCACCAGTGCGCCATGCCCGTATGTCAGGTCCTTTACGTATTTAAACTTCTCGTACGCCAATTCTCACTTAGGATATAGATTGATCAGCTATGCAGCACCTTCCCCCCGCCCCCCTCAAATTTTACTTTTAACAGCAAATTTATTTCTTTTAGCAGAAAAGAAGAGAATATGTGTAATTTTACAATCAAGTTAACGAAAAAGGAGATGAATTACTGACTCACTCGCTCTTTAATCGTTGTTAAAGAACCAACTATACTGCTGACTCTTGAATGATTGAGATGAATTTCGAAGTATATTATAGGTTCCACGACAAACGCCACCTCGAACGATGCCAAAAACAAGCGTTGTAACGAAAAGAATGGTCCATGCTTGATGAAGAAGCCGTATGATTGCAAAAAATTCTTTTTTCCCATTTAATTTAAATCATTTATGCTTTCTTTCACTATCTCGACGGGATGTGTAAATTTCATTTTCTCCGTGATTACTCACTACTAAATTTTAATGTGGTGGTAATTGTGCATCATTTGTAACGAATATATATAATACATGACAATATAAATGGATAATGATGTGCTCATATTTGATTAGAATTCTGATGATCGACCGTGTACTGCTTGATTATATAGTCAATTAGAGTAAAATGTATTTTACTGACGAGTGATTTACGAGATAAGAAATTAGCAAAATGCACGTCAAAATCATCAGTTTACAAACATTAAAAATTGATGCGATTAGAGCAACGAATAGAACTAAAACAAGTGGATATAACATCCTTCATAATTCAGAATTAATTCAGAATTCAGAATTAAATAATTCAGAATTAATATTATAGGACGTTGCAAAAAATCAAAGGAAGCAGTGTGATACAGTATAGCATGGACTACTGGTTTTATAAAAACGATGACAATTATTCTGTCGCTTGAATTTTTTTCATCTATAACGTTGCTTACTTGTACAGATCCCATATTAAAGAATCATTTGTCTATTTGGCTTTTGTCTAAAAATTACACCTATAACGAGGCGATTTAAAAAAATCAAACATTTCATCTATATTATCTAGCTTGTCCATAAGATTAGGAGAATTATGCTTTAAACATGCACCAATTTTGTTAATTTTGATATATATAATTCTATCCTAAAGTGTAACCCTTTTGTCTTGCTTCTAAGGAAAACATGCTTTGCTTCTTTTTTATGAATTCAAAGGCAAATCTTTGTCGATTGAATTTTATAGCTTAATATCGTTTAAGATCATCAATTGACGTTATAGAGTTAATTTTAATCAGATTTTTTTGTTTTTAAAACCAAACTAAAGAATTTGCATTTTCTTGACTCATTATAATATGCAAGCAAACATAATGAATGCATAACATAAAAAATGGATAAATAAAAATTTAAACAAATGTGAGTGACAAAAATGCAAACTTAAACAAATGAGACTGATTCTGGTCTTTTATAAATTCAACCGAAACCAATTTATATATCGTTTCATTCTCACCGACCACTGTGTTTCAATTCACTAATATTTTAATGAAGAAATTTATTCTGAATCTAAGCTAAAATCCACTTTTTATTCGTTTGAAGTGAGTTGAAATCAGGTATCATATCAAATATCATATGCTCATTATTTTGAATGGGCAAGATAGATTTTTGAGTGCTTTCTTCTCTAATAATCCGTAAATCAGCGATAAAAATTCCATGGCAGGATTTCTTATTGTCATATTTCGATTGCAATAATTCGTTAAATTTTCCAAAAAATTCATTGATCGATGAGAATAAAATTTTCAGAATTTAATTTCTTACTGTAATTTTCTTTAAAATATTTTGAAATTGCCAATAAATTTTTGAATGAACGAATGAATTTAAGGGAAATAAACATAAATAAAGGTATGCAATTTCCTGTAATAATAGTGAGAAAATAATTAATTTTATGTTGAGGGAATGCAGGAAAACTTATCAGATTTTCGCGTTTATATTTCACCTTCTCGTTAAACTATCTTCGAATGTTTTTGGAAATTGCGCATTTTTTTTGCTTTTTATTCAGTGAAAGCCTTTATTTATGAAAGAAATGATTGTCATTCGTTTGTTTTCTTTTCTTCTTTTTTAGTAATCCGTGTCGTTGGTTTGGCTTGTTCCACCGACGACGAAGATAATCCGCCTCAAAGGCTTTTGATCCGATGCCAGTGCTGAAAGTGGCTAAAGCCATATCTTTTCTCGCCGGTATAGGCCAGCATATCACTGAACCGCCTATGCTTTTAAAATCTGACCGTACCGCTTTAGGTTTTGATTCGTCCTCCACGCTTTTGATACATCATAAGTAGCAAGTAACGAGATGTGCGTGAATGCCTGTGATGGGCCACGAAGAACATACCAAACCAGATAGATTGAGCTTTGCGACGATATGCTTTAATGCAGATGGTATTCGAGCGAAGTATTATGTAAGACGTGTGAGATTTTGTCTATTTGGTGTGTACTTAGAATGTATCTTAGGTAAGAATGGTCAAAGGCAGACCTCTTCTTTCTCCATTAAACAAATTTCAGCCGTATAGCAGGATTATGCGTGGATTATGTGTATTATAGTCCAATTTTGCAATCATTTTAATAGAAGTTTCGCCAGGAGAAAAAAAATATCTCTGGCTGCAATTACCTGAGCTGCAATCGCCTAGCATTTGGAAAGATATTGGAAGGGATCCAAGATATTTAAAATTAACACTTTCTTCTACTGGTGATGAAATAGAAATTGCGATCTAATCAGCATTTAATATATAAGGTGAAAAAAGTTTCGTCGTATTTACATCGAATTGAAAGCAAATTTTCGCAATTGATGTCAAAACTGGATCGAGCATCTCTCACAATTCATCGTGACTATCAGGACAATATTACCAGTATATTCAAGGTCCTGATACAGTGATGCTATATTCTAGACTCGGAAAACGATATCCATAATCCAGTTTATCACATTGCAAACTTACGTATTTCAAAAGGTTGTATCAATTCCCTATACATGAGCTAGTGTGCGCTAATAGAATTCTTTGATAAGACTGATTAAATTCTCTGAAGCACCACCACATTGCATGACTTTCAATAGCGACTTCTTGTGATAGGATCAAAAGCAGCAGTAAATTCGATAAGATATCTAGCGGTAGATTGTCGATACTTGAAACAACGATTTAACATCCTGAAAATTTGGTCAACACAGACACGTTCTGGCTTAAACTAGGCTTGGTTATGGTGCATCACGCAATTTCATGAGCCTATTCTAAGCTTGAGAAGATATTAATTTAAAAGATCATAAAAATCAATACGCAATCGCCTTTTTATTCTTGATATCCCTTCTATTGATATTAAAATTTTTTAAGGATTAACTATAAGCATTAGATTGGCTTACTGACTTATACTGGCTTTGGGGTTTGTGTAATACATTTTCCACTTTTGATTTTCAAATAATTGTTGGATTTCGCGAATTAAAATTATAGTGAAACTGACAAAGGTGGAGAATCAGTTTGATGATCCCTTCGAACTGATGAGACATGTACAAAAGGGACTTGCATAGACAATCATAAGAAATTTTACTGGCTCAACAATAAATGGATTAGACAGCTGATAAAAGGGCTTTGGTTACTTTCAAGTATGGCATCAGGTCGAGAGGCTTTGAAACGGCTTAGCCCTGTCGCCAGAGAACCAGCTAAACCAGCAATATGGCAAGCTATTAGATGATCTTTATACATTTTATGTTCTTTAAAATGAAGATAGTTGGTATCAAATTATCAAATTGCCGGCAAAGAAAAGAAAAAATGGTAGAAAAAAATACGAAATAAATCTTCCTTACATGGAAATGCTGAATATTTTCCTACGAATCCTTAAATTTCATGTTTTAACTGAAAAAACTTTTTGTGTAAAGAAGTGAATTGATTTTTAAAATGGCGTTTTCAAATGAACGAAAGTTTTCTGAAAAAAATTTTTCACCTTTCATCGATCATAATTTTTAAATTATTTGTATTAGTTTCGATAAGCGAATTTCAAAATGGCGATAATCATTTGAAAATTGATAAATTTCATTATATATGATCAATTTAGGAGTGCGAGCAATGGTTGATCATAGATTCGATTCACACCCTTCAAATTGAAACCTTTCATTAAAAATGATACCCAAATGGGGCTTAAGACCGGAGCTTATGTAGCCAAAACTATTCTTCTGGACAGAGGCTTACAGCCACTAGAAGCAGCCAATGTGGACATTGCATGCAGAATGAGAAAAATGTGGTATAAATAATAACTCAAGATATAATAGTACCGCCTTTTTTATATGATTTATCCACTGATAAAGATTGATAACGTTAACATGCTAAAACAAAAGTCGTTTCATGAAAATAGTTTCTAACTGGAAACTCATCTGAAAACAGGCAACATAAAGTGGTCTTTTAAAAATTTTGTAGAACACGATTCTTAAAAAAACTGAAAATTGAAAAAATTGTTGTATGTGACTGATTGATCAACAGCATTTGGTTTCAAGTTATCCTCAACCGCAATGGATATGCTTTGTTCTATATTTCTCAATTTTGCCATTTCCATGAGAAATTTGGAAAATTTTCGTTAATTATTTTATTCCCAATCGATTTTCTGAGTACCAAATATATATATACATATAAAATTAAATTTGTCTGATAAATATAATTAATCTTGTCAGACTAGTTTCACTGGTTGCTAGCATCGCGAGAAATTTTGTTAATATTGATGAATACAGGAAATGAACTGGCGTCAAAAATTTTGATTTATTACTTATTAATTCATTAAAATTATTTATTTATTTATTTATTTATTAGTAAAGGCATTCGCTCGTATATTTCGATTCATTTTAACGAAGCTTTTGGGTAAAAATTTCACCCAATTTTTGAAATCAATTTATTACTTAAATTCAATATTTATGCTTATTCGATTTATTTATTCATAAGAAACTTTCAATTTATAATGAACATCACGATGAAATGAAAAAAAAGCAATGCTGCAACGATCATTAAGCAGATCCATTCCCCGTACCTTGATGGAGTAAACCTGCTATTAAAAGTGAAATCGTTCTTTTAAAGCTACTGCTTGCTAGTTTTCCAAGCTTCTCGATTCGATGCCATACCTCAAATAACTGAATCCACCACTTTTTCCACCGTCTAAACCCACACAAAACGAACATATATTATCCATCATAATATTTCTTTTTCTTTCTGATATTTGTAGCATAAAAATTTATGTCGCCGAAAGGCGAATATATAAGCCATCATAAATCAAACACAGCATTCGAACTAGCAATTCAAACCAACAGTTCAATACAACCGTTTAATCCAATAATTCAACTGAACAATTTAAACGAATTGTTCAAATCAAAAAGATCCGCGAGGCAATTTCCCAACAAGAAAAAGGCATATTGACCACAAAAAGCAGCTTCTCCATTCTCTGTTCAGTTACAATCAGTATTAAAAAAGTGTAAAATTAACGAAAATTTGATTTTTATTTAAGGCGAGTAACTAACGATGGTTTTATCGTTTTTTCATCATTCGGGATATTTGCCCGTGAATTCGAAATTAGAACGCATAATCACTTGGAAAATTCAAATAAATGGTGCCTTTTTCCAGAAAAAAAACAGAGAAGAAATATTTCGATGGATTTCCTTCTTTTATAAATTTCAAACTGTACTTTTTAATAAATGCAAAAATATGAGCGACATTATAAGTGATATGCACTCATTTATGCTCGTTCGGCTGGTTAGAGATTTTTTTCGCCAGGCAGTCCATTTGGCGATTGAAGTACAGTTGAGCCGTCAGAATAACGGGGATTTTCAATGAGATTTACTTCTATCGGATGCAATTATTGTTTTAAAAAAGGAAATCGTTATTAACAAAAGGCATCAGAAATAACTACAAAATTTAAAATATGAGTGCAAGTTTAAATATTTTTCCTTTTTTTATTGAATATTCCTGAAATTATTGAATTTTTGCAATCAGTGGATTTCAAAAGATGCACGACTGGTCCATTTCATTTAATTTGAGAGACGCGGATTTTTAAGGTCATCGAAAGGCTATCTATCGAATGAAACTGCAGATCAGCAGTCATATGAACTGATGGACCTTCCACACTCAAATATCGTTACGACCAGCTCTAAACTTATATCATTTACTGAAAAGAATCACCATTGAGAATCGCCTTAAAACCATCGACTGCTCGTTATTAACTGAAGAGGGGGTGTGGCAAAAGAGGCGGAGCTTATGAGGTCGTTGCGCGTAAGACACAAGTACGTCAATTGTGCGCCTCATATATGTTAGGGTTTGTGGCTTGAAGCGAGTTCGTTCGTTCTTGGCTTGATTGGTTCGAGTCGAGCGATTATGGTTGTTATGAGCGATATTCGAGTTCCCGATGTTCCGCTTGCATTTATTGCAGATTGTGACGATTTGGATTCTTATAAATTTGTAAATTCGTCAGTTGAAAATCGACTTGATATGTAAGTTTTTAATTAATATTTTTCATTTTTTTTTAAATTTAAAAAAACCCTAAATTAATGAAAATTAACAAAAAGAAAAGTGGAAATGTATTATTAGTAATGTATTTTTAGTGATCCGCGAAAGAAATTTTAAAAAATTTGAAAAATATAATTTAGCAAAATTAAATAATTTAATAATTTAAATTCATACCACTTGTTTACGAAATGGGCAGCTGTTTTTTTCGATGAAAAACAAAAAATAAATAAATAAGTGCAAATTTCGGTTCATATAATGCAATTTTATATATATTCGTTCAATTTTTATAGTGAAATCTGTTTTTGTAATTTTTTTATTTTATACTTCTTTTTATAATCTAATAAGTTTGTTTTTTTATAATTTTATATCATAAATTTTTTAAAACAGTTTTTTAAGTTTTCATTAAATATTTTTAAAAGGTTGTTAAAATAATTTGGTTTAAAAGCAATAATTTAAAAATTAATAATAAAACAGTATAAATTTTTAACGGGTGGTTTTTTTAAAGGATTTAATTTTTATTAAATTTTGATGTGACTCCGAACGAATGGAAGTTATTTAATTAATTCATGAATAATTGACAATAATAGTAATTATAATGAATGATATTAACAATAACTATGATAGCAACGGTAATGAATAATGATATCATTAATAAGTAATAATAACAATAATATTAATAATAATGAGTTATGATGAGAAAAAACAGTAATTAATGAACGTAACCAAATGCATCAAATTTTCAGTTTCTTGCGCTTGTCTTCGAGAAATTTAATGTTTAGTTTATAAATATTAAAAAATAAATATTACTATGTTTATAAATATCTTATTTATCTAAGTTAATTTATCAGTTAACCAGTATAAGTTAATGGCAAAGTCTGCTTCATTTCACCTTAAAATATTGCTTTATGTTTTACTCAAGTATTACTTATCTGAGTGGATTAAAGGCTCGGAATTTGATTTTGATGGATGATTTTGATAAATTAAATAATTAAAATAATTAACTAATTAATTGATAAATTAACTAAAATATATCTTTGTTAACGACTTTTTGACGTCAAATTTTTTTTAAATCGCATTCGTGCATACATAAATATTTTATGTGTCTGCGCTCAAATCAATATTGAATCGATTTTTTTGCAGAGTTTTTCGCAGTATATTTGCCATAGAAGACGAGATTCGCGACTTTGACAATAAAAAGATTTGTTAATAAATTAGTCGACTTTTATAAATTAATTTTTCCACAAAATGCAATTTTCTCTGCTGAATTTATTGGATTTGCTTTTTTAAAGAAATTGCACCTTTTTCACTTTTTGTCTGGAATCAAATGGCCTGGCATATTGTTTTTGAAGTAAAATTGTATATAATTAGCGAAAATTATTGATCAATGTTTGTGGACGCGCTGCCATTTATGCTCGATGGAAGGATGAATGAATGAATGTGTATCGCTTAGCAATTATTGCGAATGTGAAGAAAAATGTCTCGAAAAATTGGAAAATTTTCTTATTCAGTTAAATATTGACTTAGAATATGAAAGCAGCAGAAATGGATATGAACATGCAGAAATGGAAATCATAGAAATTAAAAACAAAAGAGATATTTTTTATTCAATCGTCCTTTCCACATCCAAAAGAAAGAATCCAGAAGAGCTAAGCAATCTTTTGTCTCCATTTTTCTTATCACACCATCATCGGAAATGCTTCTCAGTGTCCCGCAGAAATTTCCATTGTTCCTTTTCCTGTGTCCCTGAGAATGCTTCTCCTATATACACCACCAGCATAAGTTGGTAGCATTCGATATTATATGCGTAAACATAGTATAGCACATATGATTTGGAAACGTGTGTTGTTATAAATAAGCAACATTACTCGGGCGAAGTAGATATATTTGCACAATGTGCACTTTTCAGTCAGAAACGCGCACCTAGAATTCGTGGAACGCGGGAAATCGTCGTTGAATCACCATGCCTTCGAATCGACTGAGCATTCGCTTGAGGGTTTATCGTATTCTGGCTTATATTGGTTTAATATGCAGACGTTGCATGTGCTTACTCGAGCTGAATCTTCATTTGTCCCTTGACAACACCTGTTATACAATCGTACAATGGGTAGAGTTAAACTAATGAAATTTAATTAATTCACTGGCAAACTGTGAAAGTGAAGTTAGTAGTTAATTAATTTTCTCGTTTGAAATGTTTTTTTGTCGAAATCCGTTAAATTCGAAGGGTGGTCATTTGATATGGGCGAGGAATAAGTTGTTTGTAGGAAGGAATTAGATGAGAGAGAAATTTATTCTTCACGAGAAAACTAATTACTGTCGAAAAGAAAGAAATAAATAGATATCGCATGGCAAAGAGGGATCTTCGAAAGCAAGAAGCGAATCTCATATGGGGACCATTTTTCCACTCACCAGAGGTGATTTTTTTGAGTAAAACTCGCTGAATGACGGTGGCAGATGTTGTTTAAAATATTTTTTACAATGTTGAACATTTTGCACTTTGTATTCGAATATTCGAAACAGCTGTTTCTCATCTTAAATTACTCCTACTTTATGGCATTTTTTTGAAGTGAAGACACTGAAATAAATAGAAAGGAATTTATTTTAATGTTGGGAAAATTGTTAATTCTTATTTATTTGGTGGTATTTGTAAGTGCGTTTTTCAAACAGCACTCATCCGATTTGGCTGACTCCATTGACTATTAGGATGAGATCCATTTAGCTGCATTCTTAGCTCCAACCGGATTTCACTTTCAAGTGCTTTTATCACAGGGTAATGATAGATTTCATGGCGCTAGAATTCAATAAAAAAGTATACCATACCACCCCACCCGGCAAGGTTAAATATCCGTCTAGCGAAAAACTTTATCTAATTAATTCAGATAGTGCAGTTTGTATAAATTTTATGACTAGTGAGTTAATTTTTTCAGGGCGAATGATGCCGAAAATAATTCTGATGGTACTTTTGAAGTGGAGGGTCTATCAGAAAGTTTGGAAGATCTTGTTGGAACGTTTGATCAACGAGTTTCTCAATGTTTTAAAGATATGGGTGAAGACACGGAAGATTTAGCACCTGTTCAAATTAGGACGCAAGATGAGATTATGTCCGAAAGCCAGTTAGTAATTTAACGTTTTTTCTGTATAATTGTGGTACTTTCATTTCAAAGATTAGAGATGTTAATCATCATTTGTAACATGATCTAGCTTTGATTTGGTTTGAAAATTTGACCTGTTTTTGTTTATTGGATTAATCGTGGAATTGTCGGATTTCGGATGAATTTGATTATTCTTTCAGAATTTGGTGGACAATTACTGGGAATTTCGGTACAATGCCACCACTGGATTTTTCAAAAACGCAAACAAGGGAACTGCAATTGCCAGCTTTGAACCTTCAACCAAGAAAAGTTGAAAAATGATTTTTATTAATTCGGCCTAATTTAGCCAAATTTTGTATATATTTTACGGTCGAGATTTAGTAATTTTTTCTTGTCTAGGAAGTCCTTTCTTTAAAAAATCATTTGGTAATCTGTAATAATATTTTGTTTCTATTTTTATCTTCTGTGAAAACAAAGTATTTTCAGGATGGAAGTGATCCTGGAATAGATGTATCCGATGATGAGGAATTAAGAGAAGTACTGGATATGCATCAATTAGTCTATCAGCAAGGCCCACCATCAGATTCACCACCGCAAACAGCTGAACAAGTCATCGAGGAAATTGATCAGATGTTGCAGGTTTGCTTTAATTGTAAAGTGTGCTTTATTAATGCCACTATTGTTCTACATTGGGCATTGATTTTGAATCTTATGTTCAGAAAAGAGGATTAAAAGCAGGTTTATTGACCTCCAATTTGAATTCAAAAATGGAGAATACGAATGAAATCTGAGGAATTATAATAAAAAATTTTCTATGCAGAGATGTTAATTTATTGGGATGTTTTCCATTTTATTTTTATTTGATTTATCGTTTAATTTTTTTTAAAGTCTTGCGATTTTTCTGGATCCGTAATGACAGATCGAACGATGGAATCTATCGATAGTATGTATTCATCTATGCGATCACCATTACATTCATCCCATTCAGAAATGGATGCTAAATTCAAACAAGCTGTATCGATAACTGCTTGTCCTGAATGTGAGTTTTACCATTTTCATTAAAAATTGCTTTTGAACAACTCTAAGTCTGTTTCATGGAAATTACTTAACATAATCTTTAATGAACGATTTTTCCGGAAAATAATTCAGTATGAGTTTCGTTAGGAGGCAATGTTTTTCAATTATTTGTTCTTTTATTTTTATAATTTTACGAGTTCGCTGGATTTCTTTCTTATTAACCTATGGATTTATTTGGTTTTGTTTTTGTACTTACAGGGCTCGATGGTGAGTTTGCCTATGTGTATACATAAATTTGCTTTTACTGATTTAATTATTGTTCGTCTTGGTCTACTCTTTTCAATAGTTTTGCCATGTTTTTTTGGCATGTTTTCATTTTTTCACTTTATTTTCGTTAGCCTTTATTTTTATTCACTTCTTTTCTTTTTTTTTTTGATTTTTTGCATTTACAGATTTAAAATCGTTAACATGCAGTAAACTAATTGCTTTAAATGCTGAGATGGAACAACTAATACAGGTTTTAATTTCTTTATAAAACGAAATAAATTGATGAGTATTTTGAATATTTATGAGCCTCAGCAAATTGATAAGTTAGTATTTATATTTTATTTTGCATTATTTTATATTTTATATCTTTTATATTCAATAGTTCTTTCTTTAATTTATTCGTGGAAATATTTTTAGGTTTATAATGAAAGTCTAGTGGAGCAGCTGGCTCATAGGGATGAACTGGAATATGAAAAAGAGATGAAGAATACTTTCATATCTTTGCTTCTTTCTATTCAAAACAGACGGCGACAATTTAATAACGATCGAAAACGGAAAGCACTTCGATTTGATAACTCCCAATTACCACAGGTATTTCTTGGTTTATGCTGTTTTAATTTTATTAAATGATATGAGATTTATGAAAATTGGCTTATCAATGAACTCGGGATTCAGATAAAAAATGACCAAATTCGGATTTTTACGGTTTAATTTGGGCTCTTTCAATTAAGCAGGAACCACTTTGGTTATTGCTTTGTTTGCTCGAGCGCCAGAGTTCCTGCCTCAGAAAGGTAGAAAACGGTGCCGGCGACTCACCCTATATCACTGACTCCCTTGTGTAAAAACCTCACATATTAATAACCCGTGGAGCGAACCTAGTTAGGAACGGTGAGCGTTAACCACTTAATTAAGTTGGGACCTCTGATGAAATATGATGAAGAAATGTGAGTAAACATTTTTAATTTTTCTCTTTTTTCTCCAAATATTTTCACAAATATTTTCAAAAAAAAGCTAATCCTATTATGATAATCATTTGCTATTTATTTGATTCATTTAAAAGGAAATATTTTTATAGAATAAATATTTTTAGTATATCACAGCCAGCATACCATACGATGAATCGCAGCTTCATATTGATACCGTAACTTTACAAGCGCTCATAAAATGTTTGTTTTTGCGATTTTGTTGGTCTTGATCCATTGTTGTTTCCTCTTTTTCCTCTTTTAAATTGGCAGCATTACATCGTTACATTGGCTGTGCTACTAGGCTAAAGCGTTCCCAAGTTTGCTCAAATCTTTCAGGAAAAAAACTAACGGCAGATTGGAAAAAGTTTTTTGTAAAAAAAACAGAAAATGCTTAAACATTTGAATATATTTCTTAGATGTTGAAATTGTATTCTTTAGGTAGATATATTGTTTTTATAGTAAAAAATATTTTAATTTTTAGTGCTTAAAGCGATTGATGATGATAATCCCGCGGTTCCAAATATGCTCACTGACTATATTTTAACCGGTATGCTACACATATATTTTTTAAAATTTAAATAATCGCTTATCATTTTATGCTGTGAAGGCAAAGTTATTTGCTGATCTGTAAAATTTATGCAATTGTTATCTTAGGTTATTCATGTTCAAATTCAAGTTTAAAAAAGTGCCACACTGGTTGGAACCAATTTTTAAAAATTTATAGATACTTGTTTGGCATAAGTTTTTCTTGGAACGAGTCTTCGTGATCAAAAAATAATGTCTTAAAGTTAATTTAATTTATTCAAACTGACTACAATTGACTACAATTATTTGAAATAAAATTAAATTACCTCAATCTTACAAAATTGCAGTGCTTTGTCCTTCATCATCCTCCACAGTTATGGCTGGCCTAATGAATTAGCAGCTTCTGACTGGTTGCTGATGAATGGTTGTTTAATAAGTTCCACTGTTTTCTGGCTTGCCTCTAACTCAGTTTTTCTTCAAGCGAAAGATTTCGTAAATTTTTTATGCCATCCTTTTTTTGCTTCACAAGGTTTTATTACGAAATCTCGTCGTATGTGCCAGTTGATTGATCCCAATTATTTCGACTTAAAACTTTTTCCCACAGTTATTTTCAATGTTTATATTATTATTTGGAATTAATACAAGGGCTGCTAGTTTGGATTAAAACTGATTGCGAAAACCAGTTCTTTTTCATGATTGACGGTAAATAACTGGTGCCACAACAATTGCAATAATTTCATTCCTTGATTTTATATCGAAAGTAACAACTTTCTTGTTTTCTCGAATTCATTGGGAAAAATATTTACTTCCCTTAAGATAGACCACCATTAGTCCATATTAAATTTTATTTATATGAATTTGCAGATAATTTTGCGTAACTGAAAATAGAATATGGTCCAACAACTTACCTCAGTTCTTTAATTCATTTAACTTATCGAGAGATTCTGATATTAGTTGTAATGTTTATTAGATTTTCAAAGCTTTTACATAAAAGTGGTTGATGCATCAGCTAGGTCGATTTAAATGGATAAAAAGTTGCTGGTTTTATTCAGCCTTGATGCGCTTAGTTCTTTTCAAATTTTTTGTTTTATAAGACTAATTATATGCGAGTATAAAAAAAATATTTTATATGTTTCGATGTTTAGATTTCTTGCTTTTTTTCATATATTTCAATTCAGTTTTGATTGTTTTAAAAATTTCGCTATTTTGCTTTGAATTATGTTTGTTTATGCGTTAATTACTCAATACTTTGATCTCTGATAAAAAAATCAAAAACAATCATCTTTTTAAAATATCTTTCCAATTAACAGTTGAAGCACAATTTTTATCCAAGTATATGCTCTTATGCTCTTAATATATTTTGAGAAAATCATATTGGACGAAGAACAAATAATTCCTATTGAGCTTTAACGATGTATTCTGAGAAACTTTCTTCTGTCTCCAAACAGTCAAACTGGCATTCATCTGAGATGATTTTCACCTAGAAGTTGTGGCTTTCACAGATTCTTATTATTTTAAACATAGCTTCTTCTGCTACATTTTGATATTATAGATTGTATTTATAATATACAGCGGTAAATATGAAAAATCCTCAAATCCTTGTATGCAGAATGAGATCAACCAAATATATTTACTGTAATACTTAATAAAATTTTTAAAAGAATCTATGTTGTCCTTCTGAAGTGGAAAAGAAGTCTTTCGCTTGTAATGGATTTTAGAGATAAATGTTTTCTTGGCCTTTTCGGGAAGCAGCCAATATTTTCTCCGACTGGTGATCGTGCATCGACCCAAACAGAAAAAGGTACAGAATCAGGCGATATAACTTCTGAACTGCTAAAATTTAGCAATTTTAAAATCGAAAACTTTGTATTTTCGGCCACAATGATCAGGGACCAATCTACATTAACCTATTATTTTTATTAAATGTTTTTATAAGAATAGGGATGCAACAGGGCCAAAATGAGGGATGGATGCCAAACGTTCATAATGCCACGTAATTGAAGAGATGTTCCATCGATTACGCTGACAATAATTAACGTCAAGGGGACAATAATCCAAAATATACTTTTCTTGAAGAAGCTTTATACCATTCCAAGCAATCATTTCAGCATTATCACAACAAAGATGAAGTGGAGGTACAATTAGTGAATGTCCGTAGAATGTAGCTACCTTTTCCAGCGCATTTCTTATATAGCCATTTGAAGCAACACCACCGGAAAGGACTATAAATTCCGTTTTACTGATTGTTTTTATCTGAAAAGCCGAAAAAATCATCTCCAAAAAGAAATTTCAAAAAATTAATTATTCTCGTGATCAGCTGCAAAATACTCAATTTATTTTATGCAGTGACCTTCAAACAAACCATAATAAATAGAAAGTGGTGAACGCATGTAATTTTCACATAATTATGCCTTAAAAAATGGAAACAAACTTCATCTGATTCATACAAAAATTCCATACAATGATGGAGTTTTTTGGCCAAATAAGCTGCTACAGTGAACTGAAAATAACAATCGTAGCTATCCATGTGAAATAAACTAAATATGACGATTCAAAGCCTCTCATTTAAAACTATAAATCTACAAAAATCTTTAATGAATATGGGATATATAGCAGACAAATTATTGAGGAAAAAAATGTTCACGCCAACATGTCCACATGTAATGAAATATTTAAATATGCCTGTAATACAAATCTTTATTGTCCTTATTCTGCTAATATGTATCATTAATCGCTAAAAAATGGAATACAAACTAAAGGGCACCTGGACACCGGCACAAAAATCCTTGATATCTATATCCAATTTCATTTTACTGAGAAGTTGTAGATAAGAATTTGTGATGGATGAAAAATTAAAATTAGCATCTTTCGAACGTGGCATATTGATAAGATATTTGGAATAACCATCATGCGATGAACTATATACACTTTTATAATTTGTTAAATAAAAATTGGAACAATAAAATAAAGATCCTGAATTACACTATTTATTCACTTGATAAGATGCTTTAATCATCTGATTAATTTTTAAACAAAACAAGAAAAAGTACTTTGCAGCCAACTGTTCAATAATTGCACCACCAGAAAAATTCTTCAAATAATAATCATTTATAGGAAGCTGGCGAGCTATTTTATCGAAACATTCTCCTGGACTGCTTGAATTAGCTTCAATTAAAATTTTGAATTGATTTGCTCCAATTACCAACGCTATTAAAGAATGACCACCCGAAATTAAAACGGCGACAAACGGATACTTGATAGCAGCATGAAACAATGATGCTACCGTCGCATGTGCTTGCATATGATGCACTTTGATGAGTGGAATATGACCTTTTCTAAGAAATTAATTAATTAAATTAAGAAATCTTGCAAAAAAAAAAAAAATTATACATGGCAACAGAAGCAAAAGTGTGATACTGGTAAGAATTCAACTTCATTCTAGGAATCAGAAGTACTATGCCTCATCCGTTAATAGCTAAATGAAACATTTTAAAAATTGATTAAAATTGAAAATTGATGAAAATACCTAGAAAGACGTACTGCTTTTTCAGCACCAACTGCGAGAGCAATTGCAAGCCCAGGACGAGTAGTCACCGCAACCCCATCAAGATCGCACAACCTTTTACCACAATCCACCAAACATTCATCAACAAATTTATCAATCAATTTTCGATGCTAAAAATAAAATTTTGAAAATACTTCTGGTCCTAATTTTAATCTTAAATTGATTTTAAATTTTATCATATAAATCTAGATTCAGGTATAACAACTTTAATTATCGCCAATGTAAACTCGAAAAATCTTTGCAACTTAAACTATTCAAACTGGTTTATAATATTGTTCCCGGTGAAAAAAAACTAATTTTATCAATAAAATATTACCTGCGCAGCCGAAACATATGGACATATCCCACCAATTCGAGCTTGTGCTTCGCGATTCGCATAATTTCTTGTACTTAATACATTTCCATCAGATGATAAAACAGATACAGCAGTATCATCGCAACTGATGATAAGCATTACATAATTTAATAGCATCTCAAAATATTAATTTTGTTTCAAAAAGCATTGAAATTATTATTACGACCCCTTCTAACATATAAAGTTATTACCAAATCCAAGCAGCAATCTCAAACAGATTCTCAGTCCGTTTCGGTAATACTATCCTATATAAGGCCCCTAATTTAATACCAACCTTGTTTCAATTCCCAAAACCGTCAACAATTTCGAAACATTTGATAAAAATTTGCGTTGGTTAATAATTTTTGCCAATCTTTGGGCCAAATTATCCACAAATCTTTCCCCAACCAACATTACAGAATATGCTGAAATCAAGTTTCAAAATCAAATTTTCCTTTCATTCGTCATTCTCAATTCGATAGTTTTATACAATAATAAAGCAAGTAAGAAATGACCTTTATAACCTCTCAAAGATCAAGATTAACCGTTATTTTATGATGAATGAATAAAAAAACATCAAATTTAAAAATAAAAATAGAAACTAAAAAGACAAATCGAATCGAAAAATTAATTTAAAAAAATAAACGTGGGATAAACGAGAAAAAAGGGGAAAAGCAGGTACCAGACAATTGCGTACATCCCGCGTCCACACCTAAGTGAAGCCTAAAGAACCACCACGCCAACCACGTCACTGCCTCATGTCGAAAACGACCAAAAAACCAGGTGGAGCACGACTTAGATAAAAATCACAATTTAAACTACTCTCGTAATTGACCGTAATAGTTTGGCTGCCTGCCAAAGTATGCTGTTTATATCAAATTGCTATCGACTAGAAATAATGGCCGATTAGATCGTTAGGTTTATGTTTCACATTTTACTAGATATTGGCTGATTGAGCAAAAAAGAGGTATGAGTGCTCGTGTTTATATAGGACGGTTGTCGTATCGCGCTTCTGAGAGGGATATCGAGCATTTTTTCCGTGGATACGGGCGGATTCGCGATATCGTCCTTAAAAATGGTTTTGGTTTTGTGGTCAGTTTTTTGAATCTTTTTTTGGTGTAATTTTCGATTTTTCTTCCTCTTTAATATAGAAAAGTGTAAATGCTTCTCGAATAAAGAAAAACTTCCTCTTGTCGATAATTTTATAGCAATAATTTAAGGAAGAAATCTGATTTCTACTTTATAACGTCAAGAGTAAGGTAGTTAGAGGTAAGATAGCCAGGCGGAATAGTGACTCTGAGTTGAATCATGGGCTCGGATGGCTCCGATCTTGTCTTCAGTAGGAGCTTAATTTTTTGCTGAAAAATATGGGTGCCGCCGACGCACCTGCCCTATCGCTAAATGCAAAAATGCCCAACCATATTGTCGGTCGTCGGAGCCTGCCACAATCAGAAGTAGTGACCACTTGCTTATTTGCATGCAGGTTTTAATGACCATTTCAAAGAAATATTTCAATGAAGGTAAGAAAAAAAAGCGAAATTCGTTATTGAAATTTTTTTCAGTTAATTAGTAAAGTTCGCTTAGTGAAGATTCAGTTATGCTTTCATGCTTTTTTCCTACTTTACTGTTCACTATATGTTCCGCGATTTTTGATTTTTCGATTATATTTGGTAGTAGAAATTTATTCATAAGTCTTTTATAAATATTGTTAAGAGTACAGGTTTGTTCATACTTCTTAAAAGTACGTCTCTATTCTCAGCACAACTTGAATTTTACTTTTAATGCCAAAGTTCACTGCTGTCAAAGGTATCATACCTTATAACATATGATTAGACGGAGAAGCGCTTAGTTGGTGTATATGTGCAGATTTATAATTGTTTGGGAATCCCTCTTTTTTTTTCAATTTTTTATTTTGTGTTAGATATTATACACTTATTTAAATTATTTAAGTCATAGTTTTCAAAGTGGTAGGTGGGAATGAAAAAATGACTAAATGAAATAGGCCAGAGTTGTCAATTTTTTTCCGGGTATCCCCTTTTCTCGGAAATAATAAATTTTTTTCCGGGTATCCCCTTTTCTCGGCTTTATTTTTAAATAAGTAATTTTTAGATGTTTATTCAGTCATTTTCTAATTGATCTGCATATCCCTCTTGTTAGAAGGTTCCCAATTTTCATTTGAGTTCTGGCTGGATAAATTAGAGAGATTTCTTGCATGTATTGATTGTCACCGAGAATCCAAACTTGGGTTCGAATCTGGCCGATGCACCAGACCTCATCGAGTAGCAATATCGTTTAACGGAGAAAATCAGAGTAGAATGGCTCAGCGGATTATTGCTTAATTCGAAGTGCAAATGCTATTGATTCGTTAAATTCACTGTCTTGGCGATTTTATACTTACTCGTTCCTTCTGAATGTTATGGTTGATATTCGGTTTTGTCAGTAGTTTATTCATATGTGGGTTCATTTCTCATTTTTTCATTCTCATTTTCATTCTTGATACCCAGTATATTAACAGCTTTTGGCAAATCTATGGTGTCTCCATTGGTTCATATTATCTTGTAACTGATTTGCCGAAGGAAGTATTAAATAATTTTTGATTTTCCCCAGTGATTAAATTTATTCAGAAAAATAAAGATTTTTGAATTAGTCTTATAAGATAACATGACATCTAGTCGCATTGAAAGTTTTATTTTAGAAAGATTTACAGTAATGCAATGCAAAAAAAAGGATGCGAAGATGGTGCGCTATATGTTTCTGTTTTTTATAGCTCTCATAAATCTCATGCTAGACTGTGCTCATATTTTTACTTCTTTATCTTTTATTTCACTTTATTTTGATTTATTAAAAATTATGTCAACAAATAATCGAGTAATAATTTTTTTGAATTGCAGGAATTTGATGATCCTCGTGATGCAGACGATGCAGTTTATGAACTCAATGGAAAAGATCTATGTGGCGAGCGAATAATTTTGGAGTTTTCGCGACGTGGACCGAGAGGACGCATGGATAGATTTGGCAGTGGTGGGTATGATCGGTATCCTCCACCGAGACGAGAATCAAGGCCTGTGTGAGGCTATTGATAGAACATTATATGTAGAATAGATTTTTGCTGCCAATTTTTGGAATTTATTGGAAAAAAAAGTATTTCAATATGATAACGCATACATATAAAAATATCTTTTATTTAAGTGGTGTTGATGGACGGATTTTATCAATTGTTTTTTATAGATATGGACCTCCACAGCAGACTCGCTACCGTTTGATTGTAGAAAACTTATCATCACGTTGTTCGTGGCAGGTGAGAAAGTTGGACGTTTTACGAGCGCGCCGTTTTAGGTATCGGTTTCCCGGAATGAAATGGTGGTAAATGAGGCGATGAGCTACACCCGTACTTCCGAACGGATGCAGTGCATATTTCCACCTTCAAAACAATTTTAGTGAAAATGCGAGATATGAGTCGTATTTTTTGGCGTTCTCGTGATAACGTGTTGGTGAAGCTAAATTGGCCGTTCGATCGGTCGTTATAGGCGTTTTCTGGTCGGGGCTCGTTTCCGCGAAAAATTCGTTCGTGAGGGCCTCATCAATTATTTATGGTCAGTTCCCCCATTTATCAAGTGGCATGTACGGCAAATTCACAGTCATGTCCTCCCTTTTCTGATAGCTATTTGTTTTTTGAGATTATAAAATTTTCCAAAGATTTGTTCAATCTGCTGATTTCCTCAAATTTTATTGTCTCATTTTGTTGCACTAATAGTTTTTTTGGAAGTGCTTTGAAATTTTTGCTTTATCTCATGCTTTAAAACTTCAATCAAAGTGGAATTTTTTTCGGGACACTTTTAAGCCATTTAATTTGGTATAAAAAGAAGGGTTCAAGGAGGAAAGAACTTAGGCAAATTCATTAGCTTTGACTATGTATAACATAAATTTTGTTTGTATATTTTTTTTCACAGTATGGTAATGGTTACTATTTAGGATTTAAAGGATATCATGCGAACAGCGGGTGAAGTGACATTTGCTGACGCGCATAAGCAACGTGCTAATGAAGGGTATTTCTTTTAAATGAATCTTGTATTTTAGAGATTTGTTGACCTGAAGCAAATTTGATTTGATTTTTCATTTTTTTCTTATTTAGTGTTGTTTGTTTTCTAACAAGGGAGGATCTTGAACGTGCGCTCGATAAACTTCAGGGGAAGGAGGTTAATGGAAGAAAGCTCAAGTTAATTGACGATTCGGAAAAACGTGACAGTCGAAGGTTTTCGTTTTGGCTTATTATAATTTTAATAATTTTATAATTCTTAAACCGAGCTGTTTTTGTATTTTTTCAGCCGTTCACGTTCCAATCGTCGATCGAGATCAAGAACTCGTTCTCGAAGCTCCCGTAGTCGTTCATCTCGTTCACGCAGTAAATCAAAGTCACGAAGTGCAACTCCAAAAAAGCAACGTAGTCGGTCGAAAGAGCGCAGCGCTTCAAAAGGAAGTCATTCAAAGTCCCAATCTCGCACTCCTTCAAGAACTTCACGATCTCCATCTCCACCCAAAAACGGAAATATTGAAGGCGATGAACCAGTGGGTGGAGAAAATGAACGAACCAGTCGTAGCCGAAGTCCAACTCCTGACTGATTTTTAAGTTCATCATGATATTTATCATTTTGTTACGCTTTATACATTTTCATAATAAATTTGCTTGTTTACTGTTTTTTCTTAGCTGTCTTTTCTTTTTAATATCTTTAAAATTAATTCAGCAGTTAGGAAATTTGCACAGTCTAACAGTGAATTAAAAGGCCTGATGGTTACCGCTTTTGCCATATTGTTTGCATCGTTTTGATATTCTAAGGCGATCATAGATGGGTTCTACGATTGGCAAATGTAGCATCGAGCTTAAGTGCCGAAGAGCATAGACATTTTGTTGCGGATAACCAAAAGATGATTCTAGCATTAAAGCATTAAACATGCTTTTTATGCCATGGAACTGCTCGAATATTCTTCTAATCAGATATTTTGGAATTTTCATTAGGAGAGTTCCGTGCCAGATAGCGCTTCTTAATACAGCGCATGAAATGCAGGGGCTGTATTATGGTCTGAGCGATGAGAAGCATCGGCAATGTGAAGGAAATAACGACTCTCAAAAGCCTTCGACCATCTTAATCTCGAAGGCCACACTCAGCCACCCGGGAATGCACTAGTTGGGTATGCCAGAGTGGTCCGAAATGGTCACCAGAACACAATGTTAATATGTTCAGTACAAACAAATAAATATACTTGAATGAGTTCAACAACAGCAGCACTTCCACTACGGCACATATCGTAATTATCGTAACAACAATTTTAAATATATAGATAGCTTAAATAGGCGATAATTGGAAATTTTTTCATCTTTTTCATAAAACAACTATAATTTGGGAAACGATCAGTGATCCGAGACAACAGTGCGATTTTTGGACCCTCAAAGACGGTTCTCTGAGATCTTCTTTATCCACGATACTGCTTTTATCATCCAGAATATAGCTGAAACGCTCCTTGAGCTGTATGATTGCATTTGCAGGCTGCAAACTAGAAATATCCTCTATTATTCAAAAGTAATAAAGTGCGCTACAAGGAGGCGCTCATTCTTTACAACTTCAAAGAATGTACTCACTTATGTGAAAAAAGAATACAAGATGAGCGGAGTAAAACAATCCTGCTGCCAAACTTCACGAAAGATGGATATGGCAATATGATAACTACTGAAGAATTAGTCCATTGAATGCCTTTGGTGAAATTCTTATTTCTCCTCTGTTGAGCAGACTTATGATGGCTTAAGACAATAGAATGTACTTCATAAGGCTAGATTTAGAGCAGTGTGTTGAGCAAAAGGCATCAAATAGAACGGCGCTTCAAATAACGATGACCACTTCTTTGCCGTTACCTTCGGCTGGAGTGAAGCATGGCGCTCTGGAGAGTACGCAATGAGACGGCTTATATAGCTCATAGAAGCCTTCGGCGCGAGTTCGACTACGTGATGAATTAGATGTGGGGATGGCTTGTCGGCACGCAAGAGTTGTACAACGTAGTCCACAGCATAATATAACAGAACTAGAATGCGTTGAAAAATTGAGCAGTCTTTTTGCTGACAACCACAATGAACTATAACAGATGCTACACCATTTATCAATACAAAAACGACAACCGGGCGTAAATAAGTTGAAAGTATTTTATCAGAAGCTGATTTAATTCACTGCTTTAAATTATCGATTGAAGGAGTACCATTTTAAATATCTTGAATCTACTATTATAACTAACGATCAAGCGAAAGACGAAGCTCCAGCCAGAAATGCTTTCATCCTTCTTACAAAACCTTTGTGGGATTGCCGCAAAATCAGCATGAAAACACGACTACATCTATTTAGCTACAATAACTCAAGACAGTGGAAGGACACATTTAACCATTTTTTACTACCGTCTACAGCACGCGTCCACCGAATGGATGGAATCTCATATGACTGCATCCACCTTTGCTCGAATGCCATTTGCATTAACAACTTCATTATAGCGTATTGTCTATAGCATTAAAGCTATGTTCTTTACCGCTTGTCTGATGAAATATATAACTACTTGCTAAGCGCTCTGATGAATGGCGTTGGATGTCTCTTCAAAATCTGGATAGGCACGATCGGAGGAGATTTTGAAGATTTTGCATAAGCGATTCAACGGTATATAAACTTAGACGATGGAAAGAGAAATGGCTCGTTCGTTTACCTTGGCATCGGATCGAAAGGCATACTTATACCCAGTATAACCATTAACGGAGTAAGCTATTAGAAATGAAGATTAGATGACATTCTAGTGTTTTATTTATATTATTGTTGATAACATTTTCGGGTAGAAAAGAAAATTCACCGCTATCAAAAATTTTCTGAATTTTATATTTGGGATAACTCTATATCGACTTTAAACCTTCAGAGGCATTTTTCTCTAAAACCTGAAATCTGCCAAAATTTTCACAAAGTAATTATTATTTAATTATTTATTGCAAGTTAACCACGCTTTCTTTCAAGAAGAAATTTGAGCTATAAAATATGTAATATTAAAAAAGTTTATGGAGCATTTGCAGTTTTAACTTCAATAGAGATTCGTCTCGGTTTTTGCTCCTAAGATTTTACTTGTCTGTGAATTTTATTGCCTCAGTTGCAAATATCGTTTTGGAAATAAAGGAGGTGCGAAGTGAAGCTACCAGCTCAAAAGCAATTATTAATATAATTAATTAAAATAAATTAATATTAATATAAATATTCCAAGCCAAAATTTTTAAACGCTTAAAAACATGAGAATATTTTGCCAGTGAAATAAATATTTGAAATGCCCTAAAAAATCACGGCTTATAATGATCGAAATAGAAATTTTTTAAATGAACATTAACGATTTAAGAATATTTGAGGACAAACGATGGACATAAATGAAGAAAGTACCTATCTTCTTTTCGGTATTATGATTCGTCTACAACTTTTATTCTCCATTAATATTTCACCTTATTAAATTTTGCTGCAAATGTGAGCTCGAAGATTTCGTTCGCCGAATCTTTCACTTTTATTTACTCATTCTTATTATTACCTCGACTTCAATTCTGGTCGTGTTTAATAGACAATTAATCAATTCTGGTTCGGCTGGATTGATTCACTGATTGCATGGATGAGGCCTTTCGCCATATAATCATTTTTGGGTAGATGAATAGCTGGCAACTGGTTCTCGACACAATCCAGATTTGAATTTTAATGGCAGATTTATTTCCACCAGAGGATTAGGATCAAGTTTAAAATGCTTCATTTAGTCGAAGCAATAAACCACTCGACATCCGTTTTTTCCTAACATTCCTAAATTCTGTTTGCCAATGAAATAAACTCTTCCATCTTTTTAAAAAACAGTAAGTTCGCACCATCGGTATATGAAATCTTATTGAACAAAATGATTCTACAGTATTTTTCCAGCGCTGAAAGTAAAATAAAACAGCGAAAGTGAAAGCCAAAAAGCGATTTTATAATTATGCCATATTGAAATGTTCGGAATTTCTTTTTGTTTGCTTGCGATCGGAGATGTTCGATTCAATCAACATGAAATATTTTCTTGTAAATATTTCTTAAAGTTTTCATGCATAAATTTCAAGACGATCAAAATTTGAAATATTTTAAAATTTGGGAGAAATTTCCTTCATTAGACTGAAAAGATGTCGATTGTTCTGGCAAAATATACGGTTGGTAAAATATGAATCACACTCGAAGCATACAAACTTTCTCTTACCGTAACAGAACAAAAACAATGGGACAAGAGAAGAGAAGGAAAATGAGTGGAGCGATGAAGCAATGGTCACTGCATAAGCTAATTGTCTCTCAAACTAGGCAAATAGCGACAATTTCATTAAAACTGACAAAACAACATTAGTCGAAAGGCTTATGCTGTACATTTCCCACAGATCCAAGTTAGTTTTTTTGCGCTGGTTACGACTGCATTTACTTCTTTATGTGTCGAAGCTAGATCGGTTATTCACAAACTAACTCGAATGATAAGCCATTCTAAGAATCTCCTTGAGAACGATAAGAAATTTCTAAGTGGCAAATATTTATTGCGAGATAGTTGTCAATTTAAATCGATTTATTAAACTTCTGGAGGTCTATTATTACATTTTTCGATAATAAATCATACACAGAATTAAAATGTGGCAACTGATTACAACATTTAATAACATAGTTCGTAAATCTTTGAGAAAATTTAATTTTTTATTTCTTGAGTTCTTTTATTTCTTCTGTTTTCCTCTATTTTATATTATTTCTGAAACTTTACAATTTATTACAAACAATCAATCTGTTTCTTTTAAAATTTTAAAGCACAGAATAAATTTAAAAAACTTCTTTTCACCCACTGTGCGTGACCATCTTAAACCTCAGGTCGTCTACCAGAAACCTAAGACATTGAGGGTTCTGCGCAGTATTTTAGCTGTCCCTATTAGTGCGCTTCTGGATAGAGATCTCTGATGTTCTTTATGGAATCTGCTGAAACCACTTTTATAAATTATGAATCACATTTCCTCCAGTTATCACTGGGACTATTTTGGCCTTCAATTCCCCCATCTTCTCTATTTCTTCGTTCAGCTTCTGCTATTTCTCAGGTTTGTTATATTCCTTCCTCCTAATGTTCTTGTCATTTGGTATATCTATATCTATTACCAGTCCTGGTTTCTGGTTTTTTTCTATTACCATGATCTTTCGTTGATTGGCCAGTACTTGTTTGTCTGTATGGAGGCTAATCCTACAAGATTGTCGCCTTATTATGCTCCACGACTTTCTGAGGAATTCTCACTTATTCTTGAGAGGGTTTAAGCCATACACTAAGCAAATATTCATGTAGATAATGCCAGCCATTTGGATATGTCATTCAGTATATGTTGTTTGTGCTTTCATTTTACATCTTAACATTATATGTTGGACTGATTCTGGAGCAATCTAGTCCACATCTTGAATTCTAGTAGATCCTTATTTCGATGGATCTGGTGCTTGGTACCTGCTCTTGTGCTGCTATGGTGAATGGATCAGTGCTGCGTTTTTGTTCAGATTTTTCGAGTCATTGGCAAAATTTCTCATTATCTATTACTTACCTCAGTTATCTCAGTTATCTATCGGTAGTGCATCTCATGAAAAATCTTCGCTATGGTACTTCCTCTACCTAGTCTTCCTCCAATGTTTGTATATGCTTCAGGAATTCTTTCATTATTGATTTAAAAATACACTGAGAGGAGACACTGCGCGTACATGGATGGTTTGAAGAGCATTGTCAAGTCCAATACAAAGACATGCTTTAGTCGTCTTCTTAGCGCATTCAATTTTCAATTCAGAAATTCAAAGTAGTGATTTTAATATTGTTTAAAAACATTTTTTCATTTTTTCAAAAACATTCAATTTGTACAGTTAGCATGAGAGTATTTGTAATCGACAACATTCTCACATCTACGAAAACAAAACAGAAAAATTTATTAACAATTCGCAACGTCGGTATCAGCACAATCTTATTTCAAATCTTTTTTAGAGCAGTTGTATAATTTAATTCCAGTAGGAAATTTTTTTAGGAGAATTCATTATTCTTTCTTCTCTACACAAAAAGAATTCATGCATGAAATTTCGAAAAATTTTAAGGTAACATATTCCTAATATGAAGTAAAATCATAGAAAATTTGGCCAGATTTAGATTTTTAGCGAAAGGGTCCTTGTTCTCTAAGCATTTCATAAGCGGAATAAGGTTCCATAAGATCAGGATACCTTGATCATCAATGGAACCGATAAAAGAGATTATATGATCCCATTTTATTCTGGTGAAATGCAGATAATATCTTAGATTTAGATTTTTTCTATGTTGTTTAATTTTTATTGCAGCATAGAGGATATTGTGGATTGGATAATTTGTTATGAGAGGATTCCATGACATTGATGCTAATATATGAGGTAATAGGATGTTGTAAGGATATTAAATCAAGGATATTATATGTGTAGGAACCTTAAAATGCCGTTCAACACCCCAGCAAAAATTCAAAAAATCCTTTCCATACAATACAACTAATCACACAATTTCACTCAGCCGAAATTATTCAACTTTAGCCAAATTTATAATTTCAATTTTTAACCAAAATAAATCCAAGACTTTAATTATTTATTCATTTGGTTTAAATCAAATCTAATATGTTTCAAATTTAATATCTGCAAAATTGTCTGTCAGCTAATTCAGAAAATGACTGCTATTAATGATTGTTTGAAAACAGCAGATTGCACCAACTATAGTTTGAAAAACTAATAAGAAAGCTGCGATAATGAGGGGCGGTAAATGCGAAGAACTAACGCCCATGTACACAACTTGAATCGTTGAACACAAATTAAAGGTGCATCGTAAAATATGTACAAACAGCATCTGAAAAAAAATGGTTCTCACTCTATTTCAATTAAGTTTAATAAATAAAATAAATTTCAAGCCCTTTCCGCAATGTTTGCGACAGTGATTAAAACTTTTCGCCATGAAATTTGCATCTATCTACATGCAGTCGTTTTGGTTCAGTGGTCGCCAGCTGTATGATCATGGATAAATTTTTTACTGGATAGATGGAAGTGGATGAGAAAATATGATGCAGTTTATTTTCAGTTTTCATTATCAAAATTTTTTTTCATCCATGCACCAAATACCCAATTTTTTCAATGTCATCAAAATCATGCTCACAGAAAACAATTTTTGAAATTTTTTCTGCCTATAAAAATGCAGTTTAAATAACCGTTAACTTATTTTTCACATTAATAATTCCCTGAATATTTTGTTCTCGGTCACTGCAGATATATAAAATAATCAGTAGCAACAGGATCGAGATAATAACTGAAATCGAGCTATTAAATATAGGTATCGATATATTCCAGTCGGAAACTGGGATCATAGTCGTTAATAGTGAAACTGTTGTTATGCCCGCTATCTAAAAACACATACTCCACATTTATTTTGCCAAAAATAAGAAAGTGATGAAATTAAATTGTGAAAGTCAGAATGAAATTAAAGAACATTAATATACTTGGATTTAAATAAAACTATGAAATATTCGTCCTTATATATTCGTGTAAAGTAAGGAAGTTTTAGCGTTCGTTGTTTCTAGCTAGGGTAGCTTCGCTGATTGTCTGCATGATTAAAAGTTTTTGTTAGGGATACACGAGGTAATAGAAGTATAGATGGGCAGAAAACACCATCACATTTTTCCATGATTAATATGTTTTGGATCAAAACTTTTTATCTTTTTAAATAGGAATTAATTTGAAAATTATCCGCTTAATTTAATTAAGTTGTATAAATCTCTTCAATAGTTCATAAAATTATGAGCCAAATGAGATGTAGAAAAGATCTTACTTCTCTTGATTTAACATGGTACAAACATAATTAACATTAAATAAAACGGAAAGATGATAAAATAATTTTTGTTATAAAATTATACCAGTTCTGTCATTTCAAATATAATTAATATAACTGGTGCGCTCCGTAAATAATATCCTCTATCCAATTTCTTTTGAAAAGTTTCACCAGGAAAATAACCATTCTTGTTAACTATTCGCTTTATTCGCTTACCTTAAATTATTTGGACACCATTGGTCGGTTTCTACTGCTTTGTATGTCTCTAAGACATAAATTAAAATAGCGAAAAAACTTATGAAAGAAAATCAAACAGTGAAAAACCAATCAAAACATTGATTATCAAAAGACTAAAATAAAACAACTGCAATTAACGTTTTTCTTCTTAATTATTGTTTTATTTTACGCTTGCGCATATGAAGGTCGTCTAACGCTAACGAATTGTCTCAATTTCTTAATTTTGACTTAAAATTGTTTTTTCAAACTTTTTCTTTCGTTTTTTCTGTCCTTCCATGAAGTAAGAAGATTTCGTGTCTGTAAATCTGCTTGATGTAATTGGCTGAAAATTTTCTGCATATTATCGCAAAACGACGATTTTTATAGTGTAAAAATTTGAAATTATTTTAAATTTTTTTTTTTACTTATTAATTTATTTTATTTATTTTCATACATGGTTATCGGTCGTGGTTATCTATATAAAATTACCGTAATCATTCGGCCTTAGTAACACTTCCCTAAACTGTACTTTTCAGATATTTGAAATATATATTTGCCAATAGTCACTTTCCAAAATTGACTGTTGTGCTGATCTATTCTAATTTCTCAATAATAGTAAGGTTTTTCATTTATTTTGAATTTTACGAAATATGGATTTCGAAAATTCTTTCTTTAACAGCAATAACTATTTGTAGTCTGGCTGTCTTCACTGGCTATTAGGATGAGTTACTTGAGAACAGATACACAGTTGGATCCCTGACATCATCCACGCTTTATTTATTCGTTTCAAGGCGTAGAAATCGGACCAGTGATGGCTTGATCCTAGTGAAAGTAATATGCAACTAACATTTTATTTCTTATAAAGATTTAAGATCAAGATTTTACAAAAAATTAACCCATCAGTTGTTTTAAGTGAACTGTGTATTTAAAAATAAATATAAATATATATATATATAAAATAATGAATTAAATGCTAGAATAAGCTAATTGATTTTTCATGATTCCCCAAAAAGATATAGACTTTTTATTAAAATTGTTAAAATTACTAAAAATCTAAAATTATGCAATTTTGCGCTTAGAATTCACATTTATGCCACATTTAAGTTAAAAAGTGATAAGAAAACACCAGTATTAAAGTTATAAAATAAATTATACGAGTTGAGAATTTCACTAAAATTTTGTTTCGACATTGTTGGAGAAAGTGCATTGTTCGCTTGTTCAAGGGCATGAAAATTTCTCACTACCTTTGCTGATTGCGAATTTGACTAAAACAGGTCAAATATATTAGCACCAATGTTAAAAATGAAATAATGAGATCTATCTGTTCACTTTCTTGACTTTCTATTATAATACTGTAATTATTATGATCATTATTCATTAATAAATATTATAATTTTGCATGTTTGTAGAAGAAAAACTAGTTATACATTGCTAATTTTAATCCATTTTTATCCCAGCTTCCATAATCATTTGGTCAAAAGCTAAAATAGTTATAGCGGTTGGATACAGATTCTAAGCCTAATACTCGGCGTTTTATTTGACCACAAATTTTAACTGCAGATCTTCTTTGAATATGACTATTCAGAAAAATTTACCTGCGAAAATTTGCCCAATTCATCCACTAATTCCATTTGTTAATCAATTTTATTTACTCTTTCAACACTTAACAATTGATTCGACCGCTCAAAATTATCGAAAATTATTTAATAAAAACCTCTAAAGTGATTCATAAAGAAATAAATTCGCTAATCATTCATTATTCGATGTCAAACGTTAAATAATAAGCAACAATTAGCTTAAAATCCTTAGTCATATAAACATCACATAGTTCTAAGAAATGTGTGTTAATTGGATGTTCGCAATTAGAATCGAGTGTTCATTGGGTACGAATCGCCAGTTATAACGCTAACCAATCTTAGAGAATTTACTATTCACAGTGATAAATCTGGTTTTAAATTTAATGGCTTTATATTCTATTTTCAAAATTCTATAGTCAGTGAGCTATAATCAAGAAATTAAGATGTTTTTTTTGAGATTTAGAAAACGCAATTTCTGAATATTTGAGGGACAAACATGCGTTACTTGCATGATCAACGAAAGCTTATAGCGCGAAAAGAGTTCGGGTTGCACAATTTCCATATGATTAATGCTGATTCAAACTAGTTGAACGATATCAAGTGATTCAAATAAATTATATGAAATTCAATATTTCTATGGTTATGGTGTTTAAAACAGAATAATATTACTGTGACATCGGAATGGAAATTTAAAAAGCCATAAATAATATTTTATTGTTGAAAATTGATCATTAAGGAAATTACGAAAATCATAGATTCGGTACCAAAAAAATGCGAATTGAATTGAATAGAGAAGATTGGAATAATTCCTAAACATAAAGTTAAAGATGTCTTTGAAATGGTCGAAGATTCAAGATTGGAATTCATGGGAAAGTAATCTACAAACTTGAATTATGTAACTGTGTAATTATGTAACTGCTATGTAACGTTTTATATAATCTTCAAATCGTTAAAAAGAAGTAAGCAAATGAATGAAATGAATATATAACATATTAGAAAGTTAGATACGATGTGAAAGATCGGATTTAATATCGTATCTTTATGATTTTATAATCCTTTTAATAAATGAATGATATCTTTTTATAAACCACCATATCATTTCATGTTCAATCTTGGGACAAATAGGAAGCACAGGAAAGCCCCCAAAACCAAGATTTCAAACCACCACAAAAGGGCAGGAATCATGCTCATGATATATAATTTTAGTCTGACCATTCATAGTTAATCTAAGGTTAATAATAAATTCACTTCGCCGAGTTGAGTTTCAATAAAATATTCGTCTTCATTAAAATCAGTAAGTTCTTTAACCCATTATTTATTCGATTTTACTGCATCAAAACGGCAGCTCCACGATCACTCGATTTTTTTCAATTTTCACTCTGGAACGATTTTACCAACATCGCTTTTCTTTACCAAATTTAAATGGCTCTTAAGGGAAAGGAGAAATAATTTCAATTTGGTTAAATCTGTATGAAAATTCTATCAGACGAAATTTAAGAATAGGCTCACTAAAAAAAAAGCAGCTAATAGAAGCAATTTGATGATCCCTATGGGGGTAATGAATGTTCGAAATGAATTTTTAGCTATGATAATATAAATTTTTTCAGCTTGTCTTGAATTCTTTGTTATATGCTTCTCAATCGTCGCCGATTTAGTAAGAAAACATTTCTGGATGAAAAAAAGGTACTAATAATTGGCTACCAAAAAATTAAGATTAAAAGATATTTATCACTTTAAATAATGACTGTAATAAATTTTATTATGAAACTGCTCTCAGTGAATTTCGTGGTATTCAGATAAACGACACATTTCAAAGGATTAAAGGTAACCTGAGGTTGATAATAAAGATTGACGGATAAAATTAGTGATATCATTATTATTGTTGATGTTAATATCACAATTTTTTTGAAAATAATCTAAAAAATATAAAAAAAAGTATCGGTTTACAAAAGCAACCGAAAAAGCCCCTTTTTGCCAAGATTCAGACATATATCCGAACTTAACAGCAAACTATAATTTAATAATTGAAAACGAAGGCTAAAAAATTTGCTATGATCTTTAATAAGATGGGTATTGACGTTGCACCTTTGACCTGAATTAAAGAATTACAATTTCAATTTCGATTCGTTTCTAGAACTTCATCGAGAAATTAGTTATAATAATCTTCATCATAGATATGCAATCTTTTACCAATTGTAATCTTGGCAAATACTTTTATCACAATTAATCTATTCGCTTATAATGGAAGCTGTGAACTATCCACGCTTTTTTCTTTCCTCATGTTAAGATCATCTTAACAAATATTTTCATAGTTAGTCTATTCACACCGTCTTACCGGTGGCAATCAATCTATCAACTGACTATCCCTTTTGTTTTTAAAAATTATTTAATTTAATCGACATAAATTTAAGAATTTCTTTTTTTAAAATTGTTAATTGAAATCAACACAAGAAAATCGAGAAAATGCGAAAATCGATGAAAAATCAAAAAATGTAATAAAATATGAAGCAAACAGACTAAATTGCTGGCGGCCAGTTTTCAGTTTTGATCAATAATAAAAGGCGGTTGATTGTTCGTTGACCAAATTGACCAAACTGTCATATGAAATTATGTTAAAATTTATCATTTTTCATCAATCAACCAATGACCAGTAGTGTTGATTTTGAAATTCACAAACATGATGGTTAAATAGGTCCTTTATAATATGGCTGGGAGTGATAGGTCGATGGGATGATTCATGTGTTCCATTTTTAAACATCATTCTTATTAAAATTGTTCCCCAAGTAACTAGTTCATCTTACTGACAGGCAGTAGAGTAACCTAGCCAGAAATGGTGAATGCTTCTTGGCTACCTATTGACTGCAATGAATTATTAGATTTTAAACTCGAAATTTTTATTTATTTATTTGTTGAGCAACTAACCTGTAGACTCATATCTTCGCTCATGCCTTCACGCCATACCGTAGTGTTGAAGCTTATTAATTTTCTTAAGATTATTATTATTATTATTTTTATTTAATTAATCAATGAATTTACTGAGTGGACTAAATTTGGTTCAATGTTTGTTTGCTTATCTTATCTTTCGACGAATGTAGTCGCAATAGCAATATTAAAATTCTCATTTAGTCTTTGAAAAAACCTATGCTCTTAATATATATTCATTTGTTCTTAAATTTTTTGGCAAGATTTTTAAGATTCGGCATTAAGATTTTGCAAAATTCAGTTTATATTTAAATGATTAACGGGTACGATAGCCAAGTGGGTGGTGGTTTAGACTGATTCTGCCATCGAGAGGAACGAATCGGCCATTAAAAACTCCGAGTGGTACTGACGACCCACCTATAAATCTATCGCCAAATAGCTCCCTTTCAAAAATTTGTAATTCCATAGCAATAGCCTGCGCAGCTAGCCTAACCAGAAATGATGAGTAATAGCCACTTATTTTATATTTAAATGATCACTTTAAAAACTACATAGCATATTTTAACGACCCAATAACAATATTCAATAACAATTTTATTGAGAATTTAAATGTTTCGTTGTTTTTTAACAACGTTGATTTTAGGTCATTTATTATACCAAAATATCATCATTTGAAATATAATAATAGTCTTAAAGGGAACACTTATCAATCATTGTCAATGAATTTATTATGACAAAAATCATCGTCGGTTTGCCTTATGGGTATACTTTCAATAATTTGCACCAATTTTTCTTTTCATTTATTGTTTGAGCATTCGATTTATATATATATATATATATATATATATATAACTTGTCTGAAATTGCCCATTCAGTATGAACTTTGCAAATATCTTAAAAATAGAATTAAAACTTCACCTACTATACAAAGATACGACTATAATTCGATTTCTGCTTCTTTATGGGATATCTTTATGAGCAACAGTGCATGTGCAACAGCAAATATGATTCTATAGATCTCGTCTTTTTGTCCTTATCATTCTTTTTTGATGAAAGTTATTTGGAATCGCTTAAAAGAATAGTGATTGCAATTGAATCTCGAAGGTTACCTCACTAAGTACAACTGGGATCTCTTTTGAGCACTTCATATGTGCACGTCAGATGTCGATGTTTCAAGTGTGAATTATAGATGTATCGATATACCGATATAATTTTCCATTTTACTCGTGCGATCTTTGCGTTTTATTATATCAGTTCCACTCATAGATGGGCATAGCAATGCAGAGTCTGTTCAGGAATTATCAGTTTCAAATTATATTTATGATCTTAGCCATATTTAATGAATGCGATAATAAAAAAATTTATGAATCACATTGGCCTCTTATCATGCAAGACCTAGTTTTTATTTCTTATTGATGCAGCCATGCACAAAACAAGCAATGATTTCAAAAAAAAGTTTTAAAGAAACTAAGGTGCAAAGGTGAACAAGATGTACCTGTTTTGATATCAAATAAGAACTGAAAGAAAGCTGCTGATTCAATGGACGAATGGCAAAACAAAGAATATCCATCATGATTTGGGTATGCATGCTGGGATATATATTATACAAATCATTAAAATTGGTAGAATTATTAAAACAATGCTAAAACTATTGCTAACAACCTATTTCAGGTCTTACTTAATCATCGATAATTTTTGTACAGACACCCTTTTACAGTAGTCAGTAAGCTGTCGAAGACGAATAACCGTTTTCTAATCTGATTTTATCGCAGCCATAAAAAAGAAGGGAAAAAAAAGGAAATCAGAGAACGAATATATGTGAGGAGATTCTAATCATCAAAGGAAATCGTTTGCTGTTAGTGATTGAAGGGATCTACTCGAGAATGATTGAAAGCATTTACTCGAGAATGACAAACAACAGCAATTAGTCAATCAGAACGCTGAAAGACAAGGCTTATTTCGTATAAATTACTGACCAAAAAGACAGTTCTGAGAACCTTTTTGTCAAAAATTTGTCGATAAATTCTACCAGATTGTTCTTTATCATGTCTACTTTAATTTTTCTTCCTTCATCCCTAAATTGTTTAGTAAAAAGGCGAAAAAATTCAATTCAGATCGCTTAAACTAATTATGTATCGTTATAGATATCTGAATTTACCAATTTTTACAATATTATTTGGATAAGACCAGTTGCGATATTAAAAAAGTACTTGTGCACCAGCTTATTAATATTTTTAATGTTATATTATTTATATTAATGTTATTTTTAATAATTTTAATATTTAATGAGTCTTTTTTGTCAAACAGGAATGGACGAGTGGTACAATTGCCTCGAATTGTTTAAAGCACCATAATTTCGATTCCCTATCATATCAGGCGAAATCTGCCATTAAGAAGTCCATGTAATATTGACTAACCTATTGCTAAATGACTTCATGGCTAAAGCAAAAATTAAAGCAACATCAATAGCTAACCTAACTAGAAATATGAAGCACTAACCACTTAATTTTTCTATCATATGGCTCATCATTATAAGAAAAATTCTTTCTGAAAATTTTTAATTTTGTTTAATTTAATTTAATTTTATTTTGCATCTTGAACTAATTTTTTCTGCAGTTTAACCACATATAGCATGGACTTATTATCGCTTTGGCACGTATTTTAGGATTGAATAAATTATAAACTGCCTCTTTTGTTGATCAAACATTTGCCAATCTCCTTGGAAGATCTGGAAAATGATGAAATTCTTGTAAAGAATTAACTTATGTTCAAGCTGATTGCCATTTTTTTCTCCTAACTCATCTTAATTATTCTTTTTTCCTTTATAGCAATTCTTCTTAATTGATTTAACTTTTGTTTTTATGGTTATTTCTACTTGTTTTCTGTTCTTATTTTTTTCCACCTTTTATCAAATTCTGGGCTCGAATTCTTGTTCTCGACAAAAGGTCCTTCGACTTTTCATATTGTGCGTCCACTTAATTATGTTCATTCTCCAAAATTTTCCATATTTTCCATTATGTTTGCTCATCGTGTATCGCTAAGTATCGCTTAATTAAGGACTTATATTCAAAAAATTCTTTTTGACTACCTTTAGGGATAGAATGAAATCTTCCTGGATTTCCCTGGCGTCAAATTTCATAGTTCGAGTTTATGAGACATCGAATGCATATTTCTTCATCATCTACATACATCTTGAGCATATCAATCCGAATATTGTCATATGGTTGGTTGCATATTTATCTTCGCCCCACCCTTATGAATATGTTCCGCCTTGTATTTCAGTTCTAAAATGCCTTGACTGAATTCCTTCAATATAATCGACTTATTGAATCTTTTTGCTGAAGTGATCAAGCTATTTTGGATATTTGATTTTGTTTTTTGGTTATGTTACTAGCCAGATGCGTGCTTATATATATATATATATTTATATAAAATCAGATAGCTTTTTGGTGCATCTGATCCAAAATAGCTATCTTATCCCTTGTAATTTTACATTACATAGATTTCTTTTCTGTTCTTATAGATTTTATTTGATGGCCTATAAAGTTGAAATTTTTTTTGTCGTTATGCTTGTTTCTCCTATAATAACCTGGAATCTGCGAGGAAATGGTACTTATCTTAATTATTTGCTTAATTATCTTAATTATTCAACCGTTACATATATTTTAAGTTTTTTCCATGACATCGAGAAACAAGTTTTTTGCGAGATATATGCCGCTGTCATATTACTACAGCGAAATATAATGTTAAGTTCTGGTGCTATTTTAAATATAACATTCCAGCTCGGTCAATATTAATTTTCATCTATAATGGCTTCACTGAATCAAATCTCGCATTCATTATAGTATTAATCATAAAACGAGGTCATAGTTGTTGAAATTTCTTATCAAGAATAATAAAATGGTTCAATGCCTAGACAATAAAAATTAAAGATTCTTTTGTTGACAAGAAGAGCCTTAAGAAAGTTGTTTGTTTCAGCTTATATAAAGGCTTAAGAAAGTTGTTTGTTTCAGCTTATATCTCTTGAAGATAAGACCAGAAAAGAACTAAACACGTCTTTGAAAAATACAGACAGAATGAATATTAACTGAAATCTATCCTAATTAGTACTCTCCAATGAGAGAAAAAAGAATATAAATGGACGTCTGAGGAAACATGAGAACATGGCGATCTAACGTACCTTTGACTAAGATCAAAGAGTTCAATTTTTTCGTTCGGCGGGAATAAAGCTACTGTTAGAGGTAAAATTCGGATCAAACTGAGAATCTACTGGTAATTCTGTCCCTAGTGATTCTCAGAAGATATGATACAACCTTGGAAATCGTTAGAGCCAGCTAAACTAGAAAGTAAGCCTTCTCTGTCGACGATTTCAAAAATGGAATTTTGATGTTATATGAATAAATTACGAATTTCTGATTTTTAAAATGATTAGTTTCTTCATCGAACATTCGTAAAACGGTTTTGTAATAGCAAAAAAGTGGATCTCAATTTTCTGCTTTATAATGTATGCATATATTTTAGCTGATGATGTATACTATTCATCTTCGTTTAATTAATTGTTTCTTAAAATTCTCTGTTGCACATTATTCTTGATTTATAAAATTATTTGCTGCTTTACGAAATTTTTTTCACTCATCTTTAATTTTTGATAAAGTGATTTTTTTCAGCAAAGCGCTGCAGTATGAAAAAAATTAGCATTAATTAATGATGCCAAAAGAACAATATATGTGCCAGCTGTGTGCAAATCATGGCGTCTTCAATCAACCGAAAAAAGGCCACAAACAAAAGTGTCCACATCGTTATTGCCCGTTAGTCCAGTTCTTTTTTTTTTTATTCATGTGAGTAAATATCTCTGAAAGTTTTTTGGAAGTTTTTTTCTTTTATCATCTTATTTATTCAATTTGTTCTTAGTAATCGCTGATTATTTAATATTATAAAGGAATTTGCTGCTTATTATTTTTATTTCTGATTAATCATTGTCATTAAACTTGGCATTAAAATGTATTTGCTACAGTATCTACCTGGTTAGGATATTTAGCTATTTTGGTTACTTCTCTTGATTTAATCAATTCCTATTGCCTTTACTGTAGTTCATAGCGGTTTTCCGATGTAATCTCTTATCCCTACAATGATAAATTTTGTTAAAATCGTATCTTATTCATTCTAAGTGGAATTTCACTAAATAGAGTAAAAGTAATGTAATGTGAAAGGCATGAGAGATTTGCAATCTGTGGTGAATTCTTTGCTCTATTCAGATTCTAGAGTATTGAATAAGCAATGAAATAAGATTTGTCACGGATTCCATTAGAATACAATAAAAAACACGGTAAAAAATTATGATAAACGATTTGCTTTAGACTTTTTTGCTTGATTTTAAAAACAACGATTCAAAAGAATAAATCATCAGTAGTTTAATCGCTAAGTTAAATTTGCACATTAAATCGTATTGCTTATTAATGACAGATGAAAACAAAGTGAAAAAAAGGAGCAAATATGACTGATCGTTTCTAGTTAAAGTTATGAACATTATGCATTAAGCATCAATTTTACAGTATGATTTCAAAAAAAGGCAAAAAACTATTTGGATTTGCTGAAAGTTTGAGAAGATTTTTTCTGATCAATCAATCCAATCTTTACGATGATTATGAGATAATTATGATCATGATGATTATTTTCCAAATGTTTTCTTAAAAATTGAAAGTTGACTGACTGTTTACCAAAGTATTCAATTAATTAGCACTGATCGGCTGAATCCATTTTTTAAACAACAAATCAGTGCCCCATTATTGTTTTTGTTTGCATTCTGCTTTTTTCTTGTTTGCGAGGGAAGGAAAAGTTTCTTAAGCTGGATCTTTAGATTTAGCCATTAGTAACTGCACCAACCAATGGTTCTAAATACTCCTTTCTTTTGTTACAAAGAGTGGTTCAACAATATAAGAGAATCAACAAAGAAATCCCTGAGATGAATTTATTGAAAAATAGCTAAGAAAGACGAAGATTATGAATAATTGCAGTGATGAGCTCCATGGCTATGACGAAAAAGCCTAGAAAATGAGGTATATTTGCCTACTTTCTATAAGCTACCCGTTAAGGTGCTTGTTCTTGCTCAGAAGAGAAATGATTAATGTACGGCACGGAATATTTTGATAAATTGGCCAGTGCATTGGCAAACTTTTTTTCAGCAGTATAAAATATGATACTCTTCTAAATAATTTCCAAATGCTTATAATATTCTATCCACTTTAATAACACAGGTTCTTCTTTTTTTCGGTGCATTATAACTACGTGCATTGGCAAACAGAAATAATTATTGTTTGGTCTGGAAGTTTAATTTTTTTATTGTTCATTTCACATTCACGTAGAATATTAGCCCTACTTTCCGAGATTCTGAGAACGTTAATTAATTAAAGACTTTCTCAGTCCTAACCTAAGCCAATATGGGTGGAAGACAATTAGAATACCGCATGAAATGTTGGTTTGATCAATTAAATGCTGGTTTAATGATTCTTGAGATTACACTATTATTTCCAAAGCACTTGAAAGTCTTCATATTTTATCTTTTATGATACCTCCTATGAATATTTGATAGCTTTGTTTGGCCTAACCTTCTTTTTTTCAAATTCATTTGGTAAAAAAAATTGGGCATTTGGAAAACAGTGTTGAGCTTAATGTGGTAATTAGATAATAATCAAATTTAACACACACTAATAAAAGCTTCGGTTTCCATCTGAAGCTGGAGAAACCGAAAGGCTCGTCTGCAGCTAAATCAAATAATAAAAGTTCTTTTGATGTAATCCGCTAATTTTTCTTTTTTTTCTTACTAGACTTAAATTTATGAATTTCGATTGTGCCGTTTACTCAGTTTTTTATTTTGTATAAAATTTTATTATTCATTGATTTTCAGTGATGTTTTTGGTTAAGGTGTAGTTTATGTGCTCTAAATACTAAAAGAAGAGCACTTGATCAGATCGAACGTCAACTGAAAAATGCTACATCAAATTCGCTAACAATGTCAAGCATGAAGGAGAAGATTGAATTAGGCCAATTCAGTCCCTTCCCATCTGAGTCAATGGAAGTTACTGAATCAAAATTTAGTAAGTGCTTTTGTTTTTTTCATTTTGTTTGAAAGCTGGCAGAGCTTGCTTTTCGAAATCTATTTCGATAATACTGTGTCTTTTCTCTGATAACATTGATGACATAACGTTAGGCCTCTAAAAGGCTTATAAGAACTTCCATACTTTTTATTAAAAAATAGGCTTAAAATTTATTTAACTTATTGTTACATGATATTCTGTGCTCCTTGATCAATTTATTTTTCTCATTTATTAGAGTTTGTGTTTATTGAGAAAGCTACCGACAAAAAATTTATGAATTTTGTTGTTGCAATTAAAGTTAAGCGCGATATAGATGATGATTTATTTTAGTAGTTTTTTTGCAAATAATAAATATTATTATTAAATATTATCATATCATTAAAAAAATATAAAGATTAATATTTAACGATTACTTTTAATTATAGTTATGCATTTATTCACAGTTTGTAAGTAGTTAGTGCCAACCATTTCTGGTTAGACCAGCTCGCCTGGCTATTAGATTTATTAGAAATTTTTACCAGAAGATCATCTAGCGATAGAATTACCATAGATCCCTGGATTGGTCGCCAGCACTTTTTTAATGCTCATGTGAAAGACAGGAACCGAAATGTTGCGCTTGGCTTTTAAGATAATCTGGACGGCTACCCAGTTGGCTAATTTACTTTCTACGTCAGTACGAAAACTAAATTGTTGATAAAATAAGCAGAATAACAAAATTTTGTCGAAAAATTCACTTTATTATAAAATGCACTTTTTGATCGCAAATCTTGTATATTGTTTTTTGGTTGCAAATTGCTGCAGTTTATTAATGCAGTTTGTTAACACAAAATATTAGGATTTTATGGCAAAATAAAAGATGACCAAGGCGGCGAAATTCAGTATGATTTGTGTGCGAATATTTCAACAAAGTTCAGTCACAATTTGTCAGACCTCCAAGAATGTTTTTTTTTGTTTCGCTTTTGTCGGCATTTTCTTTTGCTAACAGATCTCATTTGTTTCTAATTTCAGTTTTTTCGCTCCTATCCACTAAGCAATGGGTTTTGATCATTGTTTCTAGAAAATTTTGGTACATTTTTTGCACTAAATGGTTTTTTTGCTTGTACCAGAAATTAGATTTTTAAGGGATCAATTAATATTCACAAGCACTTTAGCAGCAGCACATCATTTTATTGTGGAAACAGCAAACCATAATGAGCAACATATAGCTTTGTTTCTTATCAACAACTTATTGTATAACTTGTTGTAAAATTTGCAAGCGATATATCAGATTAAAGTATTCAATTATCTTTCTTCCTAGAAGCATACATAAAACGTTCTTCTCGTAGCAACAATTATCCTTTAATGATCTTCGCATAATGATTTATGACATTTATGTCACATAACATAATGCATTTCCGTTCAGCAAAAGACCATCATTTTGAAATCACTTAGTGCACTAAATGGTTTTTTTGTTTTATTTTGAATATTTCTAAATTAGCGATGGAATTCTATAACTATTTTTGTGATGCAATGCAGATAGTACTACGGTTTTCTTAATTCGGTTCATGGACGGAGATTCGTATGTCTGGCCATATAATGATTATTATTTTTTATGGCTCTTAAACTATGGTTCAATATCGACGTTTCTTCAATTTTGCATGGGAATCATTTTATTACTTTTTACTTTAACAAGAATAAACCTATCATTAAGCGTCAAATCCGAATAGTGCTTGGATATAGATAATTTTGATTAATCAGAAAAATCAGAAATTAATTCTGAACAATTTACTGATTGATTCTGCAGCCTTAAACTAAACATTACCAACTAAGAATAAAAGAATTTTTTGCAATTTTAAATCGATCTGAGGTTTTTTGCTCCGACCTTTCTCTATGTTTCTTGTTATAAAATTTTCAATTAAAAATTTTCGATGTCGATTTATTTACAGCTGAAAGCAAGTCAATAATTTTATGGTTTATTTATGCAGATGAGAATATTATTTAAAAGGAAGTATTTCATAATTATAAAACTTGACAATAGAATTTTAAGCAAATGAATTTCTCAAATTAGTATGATATACTACTCAATTTAACATTAACGCTAGAAATTAGGCAATCTAAGAAATAATTTCTGGCTTCTTTCTGACTATAATTATTTTCACACTGTGTCCTAACACTCCCATTTTTATTTAGTAGGGTAATTTCAGAGTTCAAATACCAAAGTTAATCTAGCTGAATTGTTTGCCATAATGAAGATATGAAATCTGCGAGTTCTAATGAAAAAATCTCTTTTTCATTATGCAGATAACTGGGTGATGCTGATGGCTTACTTGTAACCCACCTGTACTTCTATCGCCAGCTGAAATTTCTGGCAAAAATTTCAAACCGCATTAACAGCCGGCGGAGCGGAATTGAACCACAAATATCTGATCCGAAATAACTGTCTGATCCCTTGTAATTTTACATTATTCAGATGCCTTTTTCTATCCTCATAGATTTTATTTGATGGCTTATAAAGTTGAAATATTTGTTATCGTTATTCCTTTATGATAACCTCAAATCTGTTAAGAAAGTAATTGTGAGTTTGAATTAAAACCGTTGCAAAAGAAGAAAAAACTTTTTTTATGTAAGTAGTTTTTACGTCAGGCAGTTTTATGCTGTTTTTATATTTCATATTCGAAACTCGCTTATATTCACTGAAAGAACCAAATCTTTCATTGTTCAATAACTAATTTTTATAACGATAATTGCTTCGTTTATTAAACTTTGACAAGGAAAATATTTGAGGAAATGTCGTTTCGTTTGTTAAAATTTCTTTTAAGTTATCATCATAAATCGAGTCTAAAAAATGGCATTTTTTTATTCAGCGGAATATACGAATTTATTGGAAATGAACTACACTGCTAATTTCAACGAGCTTTTTGAAAAGCCATTCCTCAATTTGATACAGTAGTAAAAGCATTTATCTAGCATCGGTTTCAGTTTCTTCTATGAACAATTTTCGCAAAACTCCGCCTCCAAGGTCGACAAATATTTCCCCATTTCGGCAGTTACCTACCAAAAACAAGTAATTTTTTTGCCAACCACCTATTCATCGATATCTTTTCTCTATTTTTCATTTTATTTGCTGTACGAGTTGATTTATTAGTTAGTAATCCAAGAATAAGTGCGCTACAATGTTTTACGTTTTAATTTGAATATCGCGCATTACAAAGGCTCATCATTATAACCGTCTGTGCCTATCCAGTGCGATCTTGTGGATAAAAATATAGATGGATTCCCTAGGATGCCCTAGATTAATGATGAACTTGATATGGGAAATTGAAATATTACAGGGCAACATCTTGATGTGATTTTGCGATATAAACTCATAGAATACCGTGATTTTCCAAAATTTAATTATCGCTGGTCTTCACTAAGTCAAAAAGTCAGAAACAAAGGAGCCCTTGAAACTTTAAGGTAAAGGAAGTTGGTAGATAAGGTTTTTCCTATTTTTTCGATCAGTACCTGACGGTTTTTGCGAACGACTTAAAGTACCATAAAAATAAATATAAGTTTAGCCCACCAACAGCAGCATACTGCGTTGCACTACCAGCGACTATAACGAAGAAGGCATTGAAAAGAACAGCGAAGCGTATGGACGAAACTGGAAAAAAAGCCAGAATTCTTGAAAATGCTATTAATAGCATAACGCAAAGGAATCGAAATCGATCCATTTTTCATTCAGTAGAACAGTTGGCCAAATCCGGTTGATCCGTTTTATTTCTTTTTTTTTCGTTAATTTATTACCTTATAAAAGGTATTTCGAAAAAACATTAAGATCTCAGAATCTCTTATACCACAGAATGTAAGTTTTTTTAGTTGAATTTGGTGCTAATTAATTTTGACTTAAATTCATACTCAATTCATATTTAAATATGTATCTCGATCAGTGGCTGCTCAGTTACAAAAAAAAAATCGCTGTTAAATCTGATCATAAATTTTTACTTTAATTTGATTTGATTCCTTTCAAAAATTGTGGTTTGATAATATTTTTATATTATCCCCTAAAAATATTTTTTGAAAATTCCTAATAAATATTCAGCTAATTTTAATTCAGTTATAGATCATCTATCTGGATTCTATTACAATTTTTTTTCATGTTTATTATGATCAGCCTTTTTTGTTAATTTTTTTAGTTACTTTTTATCATCCTGAATTCACCATTTTGAATGGTATTAGTCAGTTCGATTTTGAACAAATAAATAAAACTGAACTAAATAAAAAATGAAAAAGTAAATAAAAAAGTCGCTTTTTTGCAAGTGAAGTACATAAGAATGTCATAAGAATGATCTTATAATGTTGAAAAACTTATATAATTACGACATAAAATCAAACTGGAATTATCTTATCATTCACAATCCGAGTAAATATTATCTCAATAATCAGCGACTTCGCACAAATAATTTCTGGAGATTATTTCTGGCCGTAAATTGAGAAAAATGCATATAGATTTTAAACTTGAACGCTAATTAAATATTCACACTGGTTATATTTCCTTCGAACGTCGGTTTTTCTAGAGGTGAACTTCGATGCATCGTATTTCTTAAAGATCGCATATATACAATGAGATCAGCAATAAATTTCATTAAATTAAATGACGAATAAAAATTCAAATTCATTTCGACATAAGTCGGGGTTTTTATGAAAATAGAATTGAATGAAAACTTCTCGTTGCTTGACCACGTTAAAATTTAAGTGGTCATAAACTTATTAGCGTCGTTGAAAAAAATTTTATGGTAATTTTATGGTAAAGATGAAAATATAAGGATGAAAAGTTTATTTAAAAAAATAAATTTAAATTTGTAATCAGCTAATTAGAATTTTTTCGAAAATCTCATCAAATTAAGCCAAAAGAATAAAAATTTATTACGAGCTAAGACAGGATTTGGAATTTGAGTGGTAAAATATGGTTTTGCGAAAATTTGTCAGGAAAAATCTTTACAACTACATAAATCTTAGGTGACTTTACGCAACAGTCACTATTAAAAAAACCTTCGAAACATGCGTTTTAAGATCCATATTTTTAAAAGGATTAGAATTCGAACAAAGGTTATGAAAGTGGGGCGGATAGGAACTTTGATTATATTCAAGAACTCTGCAAATCATGAACTAACTGATCCAGAGAGGCTAATGTTCGTTGGAATATTAAAATATAGCGTAAACAAAAATTTTAATAAAGAATAAATTTAGAGAAATTTGTATTTAGATTTGTATTTAGAAATTTTAAACCGAAACAAATTATATTTTCTACCAGCAATAATTGCTAATTACGATCATATGGAAGAATCGGTTTTGATACTGATTTCAAAGCTGATAACATTTTATAATTGTTCTTCCACCATTACTTCTGGGCTGGCTCTACTGCTTATTAAGATAGTGCCTTTTTTCTAGAGGGCCTCTCTAGAGGAAGATAGAAGTAAAAGCAGATCGCCAAATATGGCAAGTTTGCTCATATTAAGAGAAAAAAATCGAGCCAGAATGATTTGACCTCAGTCGAAATGTAATATTATTTAATCGTCTTATATCAACTATTGCTTAAGAACTGATTACGTATCGCAATGCATTGTTGTACCATAAAAACGATTTGAATAGCAAAAACTGTCGTTTTGATGCTGAAGTGGCATGTAATATGATGGCCCAGGTGAGAAGCAATCAAATTTTCATAGCCGTCATTTGTCATCAAATTTATTGCTGAATCTCAAATTTTCCGCTTATTTTTTTCACTCACATGTTGTATTGGACCACCTTTCTCCAATAGTTTTTTCAATAGAAAACACAAATTGGCAGCCAATAAAACATTTCCAGAATCTTTCAAATACAAAATTAAGTTAATCGATCGATGTAGAGAAATTGTGGAAATGTCAAAAATTTGAGATAAATAATGGAAATCAAAAATAAATTTAAAAGCATATTAACAAAATAACTTTGACCACTGAACTGACTACAATTCTCGCAGTAGTCATCAATAAACTTTATCTCGATTGATAATAGTAATAAAGACAGTTCGAATCACGATATCTTTCTTTTCTGTCTTATTTTATGGGAAGACCAATGCTCGTGGCGTGGAAACCGAAACCTTTTTTTTGAATGCAAAATGAGCATATTTGCAAGAAAATTTTTGGACCAATATATATGAAGCAATCCATTTTCACGCTAAAGCTAAACTTATAGCTACGTAAAGCAATTGAAATAAGTGGATGAATTTTAATAAGCTGAGAAGTGAGAATTATCTTCAGAGACAAGGAATGAAGAAATATTTCTATTTTCTCAAAGAGAAAAAAATCAGGAGACGGTAAAAAGATAAAAATAAGTCCAATATAAGATAATCAAAATGATTATGGAATGGAGCTGTTTTTTTCAGGCAGTAAAAACTTTACCTCGATGTTGTAGCTTAAGCACTGAAGAACTTCATATCCATTTGTCTCACAATGTATCACTTGCCTTTTATATATAAGTGCAAAGTACAATAGTACATATTTGCAATGTATTCGCAATGTTTCAAGCGTTTTTGGCGTTCGAATGGACAAATATTTCACAAATTGCAGAATCCAAATTGCAGGCAATAATTATTTATTGTGCGTGGGGAAATAATGAAGTAGTATGAGGCGCAGATGGTGTAGACTGTCTGGCGTCGCTATTTGATTTATGTTAATTTTGATTATATATGGTGTTTGGGTATTTCAATAACGATTTTTCAGGTCATTATAAGGTTTGGCTTCATTTCTTCAACGAAAACATTAATGGGATCTTTCATATGTAAAAAGAAATGGAAAAATAAAAAGTTACAATATTTGAAAAGATTCGATTTCGTAAAGAAGGAAGGATTCATAGCCTTAAATTCTTTTTATTCGAATGCATTGTTTATGGTTTGACATGATTTACTGACTACAATGAGGATTAACCATTAACGCTCGATTGATAACTTTGATATGGTGAATATAAATTGGCTATGAATATGAATATTCGACTTTTTTTAAAAAATACCTTTATAAGGTTTTTTTAGCACTTCTTTTCTTGACTTTCGCTAATGGTTAATGGTTGATTAAAACCTTGCTGATGAAAAACAAGAAATTATGACTTCGAATAGTCCATGAAAGTCTGACGATTTTGTTGCACAAAATTTATTTCAAATGGTCAAAAGCCTACTTGTGAATAAAAGGAAATATCTGTGAAGAAACGGTAAGTAGTAGTTGTTTGGTTAATATATTGCCAATAATTATATAATATTCAATAATTAATCAACGCTAATTGCCCAATCATTTCTGGATATCATTTCTCGATATCAGCACGGCCAGAAATTTTCGTCAGAAAGTCACTTGGCGATAGAAGTACAAATTTGTCGTCAGCACCAGATTTTTTAATGAGAAGTTTATTATATCAGGGTCAAGAATCGTATCTCTGGCGTTCTATAACTCCACATTTATGAATATTTTTTCAAAAATTTCATGTTTATTACCTTTGATATACTTGAAATTTTTACTTAGATTTTGCATATCTAATACTTGTTCGTTTTTAAAGCCAAATAACCATAAATTCAATGATGAAGTGTCCCATAACAGAGAGTTTAGGAAATGCTATTTTATACAATATATTGCTCACACTGACTGCCGTTATGCACTGAATATAAATAGAGATGAAAGTCTTGCATGCCACTGAAATAAAAACTATTGAATTTTACTATAAATAGCATTTATTGAAAAATTCAATTCCATTTTATTAATAAGTTACGGATGGTATATAATCTAACTGTAGGATGTATAGAAGAAAAAATTTTGTGACTTCGTTTCTATTTGTGAGAACAAACATATTGTAAGACAATTAATATTATAGTACCATTTAATTTCTGATATGGTATAAATGAAGCTTTTTAACCATGCCTGCGCACTAATTATTGGGCTAAGAGGGTAGTTTGCACAGCTTTAATGTCTCAAGTGTTAAGTTCTTTCAGATATAAGTTCTTTCGCAGTTATTCATTTTTTGTGCAGAACTCTGTATGCATAAATAAGTGGTTATGTTCACTATTTTGGTTCACTGGCTAATGCGCTCAGAAATTTTTGCCAGGACAATACAAGTACAGATAAGTCGCTATCAGCCGATCCTTTAAGAAATTTATTGCCTTTGAGTGCAAGAGTAGATTGACCACTATTTGCTATTTTGTTCCATATATAGAATACCACTCAGAATCTCGGAAAAGAAAGAGAAAAAAATTTATAAAATTAAAAAAAAATGATGTCATAATAATTCTTTGATTATTAACCTTAGAATAAAATAAAAATTAAATTTTAAGGGTTTTCAGATTTGTTCAAAAAGGAAAAAATCAACTGACAGCAACGAAAGGCATAGAAATATAGTTACAAACATAGGATGATTTCCCAGGAATTATAGCTCACAATGCGATTATTTTTGAAGTTCTCTGCTTTTTTATTTTCTTTAAGATTTTTTTTCTCTTGGAAATTTTATATCAATTTTATATTAATTTTATATAATAAATATAGTTTAGTACTTTTTGTTTATTAAGGCTTAAATGTCATTATCAATTATTTCCGTTCACATATTTTGATTTACCTCTTACAATTGGATAAATCTGCTTCTTGCTTCTTTGTAATTTTGATAGTAGAGGTTGTCCACATAATTTCTAGTATTCACATACTTGACTTCGCAATGTTTGCATATTTTCATAAGCTAATTCCTAATTTTTAAAATTGTTTGCAAATAATTTCTTAACATACAAAGTGAGCCAAAAAGCCAAAAAACTATTTCCTAGCTGTTTTTTTAAGGAAATGGTATGGTATAAAGTGGTTTAATATGATTAATTTTCCTTTCGAACAAATAATATTCTTCAGTAATATTTCAATAACCTTTCAAACTCCATCAAGATTCCTTAAAAAGTTCCTCGAGATTCTACGAAATCTTTGAATCATTCTCCAGAACCCCGTTATGCTCCCTTAACATTTCGTGTTACATATTCTTTCGCTAGGACCTCCAGGAATGAATTCGAACTCACCAAACTCCCTTATATTTCGTCCATTCGACTCCGTTATTTCCTCCAAATACTGCGAAATATTTTTCTAAACTTTTGTTATACTTATTAATATTACTTAACCCATAATACTGCATACGAAATCTAGGCCTGACTTACTGAAATCTTTGATATTCCCTATTACCTACAGTGTTTTTGAAAAAGTTTCCTAAACTAAGTTAAACGCCATCTTAATATAATCAAAACAGTGATACAAGAATACTTTTGTGACTTCATTAGCTCACTGCCTTCGTTTCTCCGTAGGTCACCATGAATTTTTGAAATTTTTCAACTTTTGGATAAAGGGTTCTGCTTCTGCGCAAATTTTTTTCCTAAATTTTTATTTTTTTTTAATTTCAGTTGTTAACCATTCATTTTATTGTTTTACGTTAATGTTTTGTAAAAATATTTAGATAATGATATTGAAAAGAGAAATCAAAGAAGAGTTCAGACCTTTTTGAGCTAATTGAAAAGTATTATACTGAATCCACCCACAAGACCGTTTGTTTCTCCTTCCATGATATTTTAATTTGCAAGTTAATCGATATTCCTGCTGCAAGTGGCTTGCACAAAAATGTGCTTGAATGAACTAAAATACTCCTGCCTTATATACTGTGACACTGACTTCACTGAAGACCGAATTATTTAAAATAATTAGCCATTGACATTGATTTCGCCTGAACCGTCAATGCAAGTAAGGTCACTTCTTACTTTGTTTCAGGTGTTAGTAGTAGGTCGTCTCTGTGAAAAGCTAAATATGGTGGTGCTTCCTGCACTATGCGAGTTAAGATTTTTTCCGCGAGCGATAGAGCCATAGAATTTAATTCCAAATTCAAGAAAAGATAATAAATATTATTGTTGAATAAAATTATTTTGCGTTGAAGACTTTCAACTCAATGCATAATAAAAATATTGCATTACCGTATGATTGGTGATTTGTAATTGAGGAACAAGCTTTACACAAAATTGGTACTTTTCAAAGTTTTAGGCGAGTTTTCGCAACTTCTTGAGGTACTATCTTGCTATTCTGGCATGAATGCATTCATTTATAATAAAAGCACTGGTATTGTCGGAAAAATCGAAATAATAAGCGTTTTCCCATGCTTAAAATCAATTTATACAAATCATAAATTAATTGTACATCCCGTAATTTTGTATGTAAATTTGTAACTGTGAGAAGTGTCAATTTTCAATGAAATTGTACGTCTAATTATAAATTAAAATCTCTTCACACATTACTTATAAAAAACGCGAAGGAATGCGACCAAAGAGCAGAAAGAGCGTGTGTTTATTCGTTTAGTTTGCTATTTGGTCAGTTATTGGGTCGATGAGTTTATCGGTCGGCCAGTTAATCAACCAGTTTCGACAATACGTCCTTCATATCTTTCCGTAATCTTACCTTTCAATTCGTTATAATAATTGATATTATTTTGCACATCGTTCTAATGTATTGGTATCTGAGCAGTAATACAATCTACAACTAACTGTATATTCCAAGTCTAAATTCGTGAAATCTTTGACGAGTGTGCAAGTCACTTCCAAAAAATTTTAATTTTTTTTTCTTTTTTCTGAATTACCAAAACTTTTCATCACATAAAGTTATCTTTACCAAACTTTGCATCTCGGATCCACTCTAATCCTAAATGGCCAAGCGAAAGACGAAATTACAACCCTAATAATGGCAGCTAGAATAATGGCAATGTTTTCTTCTGGTTGATGAAATCTTTATGGACCCGTCGTGAAATCACTATAAAAACGAAAGCCCGCTTCTGCATAGCTGCAACTCGCTCGATCTTGCTATATGGCTGCGAGATATAGCCACAGAGAGTGGAGGATATTAAGAAGTTATCTACCTTTGGCCACTCATGTCTAATATATTTTACGGGTTCGCCGAGTGTATAAAATCTCATATGATCGTATGCACCTTCTTTCAAATACCAATTGCATTATCAATGCTATCACAGATCGTTTTCGCTGGTAAGGCCATGTTCTTCATCGCCTTCCACAAGAACTGACACAAATTTCGTTGCTTGCCAAGCCCTGTGACGGATGGCAAAAGCGAGGTGAGCCAATCAAGACCTGGTCAGGAAAGGTTTTGAATATTTAGATGGACCAGCGATATATGCACTTAGCCGATAGAAAAAGGAATGGTTTCTATTACTGTTAGCGATAGCGTCGGAGCGAATAGCTTAGAGACGCCTTACCCTTGTAGCCAGCGGAGCCAGTCTAACCAGTAATGGTGAGAGTTCTTGGAAGTTGTTTCGTTCGACGTATGCGTCTTAGCAGTCGATAATTTTAACCGAAAATGAATTATCATGAATTAAAATTATCATCAATATATATATATATACATAATGATGGACAATCAGTGGCTCGTTTTAAAAATTTCTACAATACGTCACGAATTTTTGAACTTTTGGACAAGGAATCTGCTCTTTTCAATTTATTTGTTGTTTTGCGTTATCCCTTAATTCAATGTTTTGTTAAGAAAATATTTAGGCTATGACTAAAATGAAAAATCGGAGAGGAGCACAAAGTATTTTGGACTGAGTGGACGGAAATATTGCTTATAAATGAACATTCTAGCGAATTAAGGGTGCGAAAAAAAAAACTTCCCTTGTTCATTCATTAACAATTCAACAAAATATGTTTCAGTCATGTTCTGATGCATCTAAAGATGAAATGAGTTTCAGTATATCTCTGTCAAATGCGACATCAACGAGGCCTTTTCAGATTGAGATTTTCTGAAAAAATATTTAATGAACGTCTAAAACATTTTGCTGCAAAAACAATATGCCGAAATTTCAAGCCGTATGTCTCATTTATATGACCAAATACAAATGCGAGTTGCTGATATTCAAATGTGTTCAAATGTGTTAAAAAGATGAAGACTTCTGAAATCTCCAATGGATTTATTATTTTTACCTCGCCATTAACGAACGAATGTGACACCCACTGTCCAAATGACCATATTTGTTCGTGGTGCCACACCAAATTTTGAGATTCATGGAAATCTTTTAGAATCGTTTTCAAATGAAATTATCGGTATTCAATCTCAGCTGATCTTTTTAAATTGCCAGATTGAAAAATAAGTGCTCTTATCAAGTTATATTGATAATTGTAAGTCAGAGTTAAAATTTTTGCTCTTAATAATTTATAAAAAGAAGTTGAACAACTTTTTAACTTGATGCGATTAATCTGCACTGCAACGAACTAAAGACAATATTCGAAAAAGAAAATTTATTAAGGTTTTATTAAACTTCTATAAACTCTTCCAGAAAAAATCTTCCGAAATTGACAGCTATCTGTTCATCTGGAAATACATATATATATATATATATACATATATAAATTTTTCTCTCAATCTACTGTGGGTAGTCATGATCACCCTCAACTCCTCTACCAAGGCCCTGCTTTGGCTTTTGGCTTTTTCATTGCCAAATGAAAAGTAATTTTTCTAGTCCTTCATACATGAAAAATACATCACTATAAATTTTTAACGTAATATGTTAGTAATGTCATTTTAAACCCGTTCTTGCCACCTCAGTTCAGCAAAACGAAATTACGATCCTTGAACGCCGCCCAGCATATTTTTCCTTCAGATTTACATATTTTCTTTTCAATTGGAATTCTTTTCAATTGAACATTTGCAATTTCATATTTTCTTTATTTGTGGCATACGCTTTAAAACCGCTGAAAAGCGCTTTGTCAAAAAAGGCTGCTTTGGTGCAATATGAAATTGCAAATGTTAGATTCAAAGAAAATTAAGCTCTTCTCTCTTCTCCAAAAGGAAAGGTGGAGTAGGGATGTAGAGGTGTAGTTAAGTTGCTAGCATCACTCGAAGGAAAGTGTGAAAAATTCAAGGAGAATTTCTTTTCACTGATCTACATTTGAATTTCAGATATTAATATTGCAAATGACGCGGATGATTAGGCAAATTATTGCTAGTACTTTTTTTTCGAACATATTTTGTTTTTTGGATGAGTGGTTATTTAAAAAATTAATCTAGATACTTTTTTTTAAAGAGTCCTCACCATTACTAGTTAAACTCGCTCCGCTGGCTGGTCACATTGGACAAATATGCCAGGGAGTCCAAATATGCTTGGCGATAGAAGTACAGGTGAGTCACCAGCATCACCCGGTGATCTAGGTGCTTAGAAAAATTAAATTTCTGTATTCCGAAGAACAATTTTTTTCCACTATCTCTTCAGCGATGTTTCAGTGAAGACATTCTTATAATTGGATGAAAAAGGATATTTCTCTCCTCCGCTTTTATTTGTTTTCATAATTATCGTCATTCATTTAGCGATGTTTCAATGAAGACATTCCTAAAATTGGAAAATAGCAATGGTTTCGATCGGAATTTAGCAACTTTCTTATTCAAGTTTGGACTCTTTGATCCATTATTATTGAGTGCGTTTGCGGTTGATATTAATTCCATCTATCTAGATGGCTTGTTTTTTTATTTTTATTTTGTCGCAGAAAGCATTAGTTAGCCTTTGATTTTGTGGCTTTACGAATTCTGATGAAAATAATATTTTTAGCTACATAATTTCATTGTTAATTTCCGTTAATATTCTTGTTCTAGTTTTGTATTCTAATTTCACTTATGCTGTAAAGCCAGTCCATCTAATTTCAAATATGCTGAAATATATTTCTAGTAAAGTCGACTGAGATTTATGAGTCTATTTATTATTTTCAATAATCTTTGAGGGATACTTAATTAAAATTTCATTAAAATTTTTTTGCTTGATAATATTTATCAATTATTTTATTCTATTGTAAATTTGCCTGACAACTGTTTGGCATTGTAGTAATTGTTACTGGTTACTGCAGATTTGAACTGCATTACTACCATTTCATTACTGTTTTTTGAGGTATATCGGTTTTATTAAGCAATGTATGCACTATTTTTAATTTTTTTTAGCACATTGGTAGTGATAGCGTCAAAGATTTAAATCAGATGATCACTAACGGTAAAATATTTCGAAAAAATTAAAATTCTAGTAATTATTATGTCCTGATCCATTAAAGTCACATTAAAGCATTCAAATAAGATGAACTAATACGTTGCTAAAATAAAATGCTTCTTTAGACAGCCCTCTTTTAAAATTCTTTGTAAT